>VWZL01002573.1:345926-394525 GCA_013396915.1 Stercorarius parasiticus | reverse complement strand
AAGGGAAGGGAAGGGAAGGGAAGGGAAGGGAAGGGCCAACTGCTGTTGCCTGCTCATCTCCCCAGTCAGGGCAGGGACCAAGGAGGGCTGCTCTCTCCTTGCACGTGTGCGGGCAAACACTCCAGTACGGTGTTGAAAGGCAGAGATTAGAAATAGCAGCCTGGGATGGGGAATAGCCACACTGATTAATTGAAGCAATAAAAGTTAAACCGCTCTTTTAGTAGCTTGAAAGAGTTTCAGCCATACCCAGAAGGATTCCTGAAAGTGGTTCTGAGATAGAGAAAGATAATTTGCCAAGAGAGTGCAACCACCCCCTCTTTGAGCATCCTCCTCTTCGCAATCCCCTCAATGCCCTTGCACAGATAGTTTCATGGAAATGTGGGAGAAAGCTGCGCTTTGCTTTGAATCATTCCTAGCCCTGTTGTTCAAGATTTTGGAGACCTTCATTTTGGGTCTGTGTGTAAATGGTTGGGACAGTCTCAATTTCCCTGCCCAGAATGACTGTTGTTAAGATTTAGCTTGTTGCAGTTCTTCCTGAAAGAAGAATATCAGCTGAGAATAAAAAAAAATTTAAAAAAAAATTAATTACAGAGAATATATTCTCTTTTTATCAGTTAATAATTTTGTGTGTGATCTGAGTCACTTTTGTGTGAATCAAATATAATCATCCTCATAACACAAGGTAATTAAATGAATCATAAAGCAATAGCAATTACCTTCCTTCTCCTTGGGAAACCCTTATCTGGGATTTGGCAGGGCTGGGCAGGCTCTCCTACGGGGACTTGGCGATCGTGGAGTTGGGCGTTGTGGGTGCAGCACTGCTCGCCAGGACAGGTGAGGGTACAGGGTGGAGGGAAAATGGGATGGGATCTGAAGACAGGGATGAGCTTCGGATGGAAAATTAGAACATGGGAGCGGTAGAAGAAATTTGCCAATCTTTTGTCTGGTCTTTTGGT
This sequence comes from Stercorarius parasiticus, assembly GCA_013396915.1. Lineage (NCBI taxonomy): Eukaryota > Metazoa > Chordata > Aves > Charadriiformes > Stercorariidae > Stercorarius > Stercorarius parasiticus. The sequence continues at coordinate 393,569 of VWZL01002573.1, read as the reverse complement.
GCCCATGCACCATGTTGGCCAGTGTGGAGGGGGCTGCCACGGAGGGATGTGCTTGATGAGGGTGACCACTAACAAACGCATCAGCCAGTAACCAAAATGGGGTGAGTTAGGGTCTAAAGCCAGGTTAAATATCTAATGGAGGAGATGGTTGGTGTCAGAGAAACTTCTGGTGGTGTTAGGTTACTGGAAGAGCTTTTCTCCTAGACGCTGGGTGCCCAGGATGTCCCAGCATCTGGGGGTGGCTGGTGACCAGAAGGCTTCCTGGAGGCTGTGGGTCTTCTGCCCACCTTGGGTTCTTGTGCTTTGAACTAGGCACCAACCCCGTGCCCTGAGAGGGTGTAAATACCGCTGGTGGTCACTGCTCATCATCCCAAACACCGACCTGGCCCATGAAGGGAACAAGCCTCAGCAGCTGATGCTGCATCGCTGCTCCCCAGTGGGAAGATCCTGCAGGGGCAGGACTGACAGGGCTACATACTGGAAGAGGAAAAGAGAAAAATACCTATTATTTCATTTTATAGGTATTAAAGAAGATACTTTTATGGCTCATCAACACACAAGGTCGTTTTGTTCAACATACTGTCACATGTACCGTGTAAGTATCCAGCATCTTCAGCTCTGGCATTTTTCAGCAATCCAATAAACCCAGAGTAGATTGTTGGTTTTTTAATTGACTCCAGTATAGCTGGAGGTACGCATTTGATATCCTGACATTACTTCTGATTTGATGTCATGTGCAATTTTCTCAAAGCTATTTGACTTCCAAATCAACACCTCTGGCTATGCTTTGTTTTTTTCTGTCATTGGTGGTTTTGGGGGAAGTTTATACCCCCCAAAATTTTGCAATGCCATAAAAATTCATGACTTGTGAATGCTTAAAGAAATCAGATTTCCAGGTAACTCGAGTTTGCTCATACTGAAAGCCAAGTAAAGCTGGATGGATAATGGATTTTTTAAAAAAATTAATAGCCAAACTGAGAGAAAGTAGATTCAAGTGAAATAAAATATCTATTTTTTTTCTTTAGGGTCAACCCAAAACATCTCATTATATCCTAGATGAAATTTGGGAGAGTATTTTTAGGGTAGTTAATCTTGCTGTTTAACCTCTTTTTCAAGGAAATTGATTTTGCCATTTTGAAATGAAGCGTCAGGAGGAAACATTCTGCCATTTCTGAATTTGCTAAATTCAGCCAGAATTCATGTATCATTTCATTCCTCCCAGAACACCGTTCTGCTAATCTTTAATTAATCTCTGAATTTATGCTCCACAGAAGGAAACAAGTGGGAAGAACAGACTCGCAATTAATTTTTGCCAAGACTTGGGAGAAGCAGCACTGGGGAGGAGCTGCAAGACACCGGTGGGTCCTGCGGGGGCACAGGAGATGGCACCTTGGAGAGATTTTGCAAGCTTTATCCCCCTTCCCCAGGTTGACGACCTCTCTCTTCATCTGAGTCCCGTTTAGAAAAGCAAACAAAAGAAAAACACAGTCACATAATGTCTGTCTTGAAACCTGAAAGGCAATGGGGCCATCCACTGAAATAATCTGATAAAATTAATGTATTTTTGATAAGGTGTCTCAATGTTATTTCCAACCTGGATATTCACTGGGCACCTGGATATTCGCTTATTCTGTTGAGAAAAATACACAGTAGGAATGAAATTTTTCACAGCTCCTTTTGCTCACTGAAGAGAAGTGAAGGAGATGAAATGTTTATGATCTGTCGCAAATCAATATGAATCTGGAAAGTCTTTGACACATTCATATTTTTTATGAAAGAGTGTGAGGGGATGGAGAATACTAGGAAAAACAATATTACAGAACGCTGACACCTTTGTCTGTGATCTGATGGGATATGACTGATGTACCATCAGCTGAGAAACCTAGCAAAACATGGCTTGCAAACGATGAATTGAGAACCGAGATAAAGCCAACTCCCCGGTGGGTTTCCTTTTATTAAAACAAATGATATTCATGTTTTATGAAGTGCACGGTAAATCTATCGTATAACTGAAGAGTAAGAGGATTTTTATTCTCTGGCTTGAGAATACATAGTTTTATTTACTTTAGGTATCTGAGATTTGTAGCTGAACTGTGGTGGGGACACGTTGCAATGCCTCCAGTGTCTGTGTTCCTCAATGGGCACAGCTGGAGGCCCAGCTGGATGCAGAGCATGGGGGACACGAGATAAGGTGCTCACCTGGGACCAAATGTGGGGGTTTTAGAGCCAAGTTGGAATTGTGGTGGCACCGTATTGCAAAACATAGCTATTATTCTGTTGGTTTGTTGTAAAAAAGGGTGTCTTGCTACAGTTTTGTGCATTTTGCCTACTTTGAGATCGTTTTGTAATTTAGCGTTTTGTGCTAAAATCAACCGACGTTTTGACAAGGGTTGGGAGGGATTTTTGACAAAATGTTGGTGAAGTTTGACAAGGCTTTGACAAAGAACCAAGGAAAATCAGCGGTTTGGGGCAAGCTTTGCTCTGAGTTTTGGGTTTGCGTTCAGAGCAAGGATGTACGTAGACAAGGACATTTTGGCAAGAGCCAAATCACTGCTCTTTTGGACAGTGGCAAACCAAAAATGAAACTGCTGACCATGAACCACCTTCTTTGAAAAGATGGAGAGGAGGGAGCAGATACTGCTGTGCTTGGTGGAGGAAGGCAGTGAAGAGGAGGCACGGGCAAGTTCTCAAATGTTCCTCCCCATCACATGAACTCTGTTTATTATGAATGCAATGGAAAGGGTTTTAAATTAATGCAAAGTTTGGTAGAGCTGCCCCATGCCAGCTTCTCACTTGCTATTTTAGTTCAGGTGATTCTGGTTCTTATAGAGTTGGTTTGGTGTTTTAAAGGATGGAGAGTGCATGGGGTTGCGGTGCGTATCGGGGATTTTCAGCACTCTTCACCTGCATTATGGCACAGATGATTTATTCATTTAAATAAAGCAGCGATGGAAAATTTTGTTCTTACTGCAGAGGCATCGACGGAAACCACAATACGTGCGGATTGCATTTAGAGTTCCTCTGATTTACATAATGCACATCACTTATGAAAAATGGAGTATGAAGAGACCAGGAGAAAATAAAGGTATGATTTCCTCTGCTGCCACTCACGGCTTTGCCCTATATCATTTTGAAAAACACAAGACCACTTAAAAATATCCTGCAATTGCCCATGTCTTTGTTTTCTGTCGGAGACGTCTATGGCTTGTTACGCTCTATACTCTTGGCTTTCCTGCAATCTTCTGGCTGTTTAGCACTGAAATAATGTAATCCAATTTTCTTTGTTGCCATAAAGGCCTTAATTATGGCTTCACGGGATATTGTAATCAGAATCCGTTGGATTTCCTCATATGTCAAAGTGACGTCTGCTTCAAATTCATCAGTGTCCTTGTGTTGTTGTAAGCACTCGGAGAGTCTGGAGGTCATGCCTCGCTTCATGTGTCATTGCCAAAGATGAATTTATTCAGCGTTGTTTCTCCTACAGCAACATAAACTCTCAGCTTGCTTTGAATTTTTCCCTTTATCTTTAGGTTATTGCCGCAGAAATGCGATAATCTCTCATTTGCACCAGTGCTGATAACGTCGTTCCCACTTTGATTTTTCTGTTGACATTTGCAGGAAGAGTTTTCACATCTCTTGACCATACGCCCTGAGTTGCTCTTGGACCGTGGGGTGCGCGGGGGCCACGTGGGCAGCTGTGAAGGTCCACCGTGGTCATTTGCAGCCTTGTTTAATTAACACGGGGGCTTTGTGTCCAAAGCAAAAAAACACAAGGATTTTTTTCAGAGAGCACCGTTATCCCGTGTTTGCCAGGGTACCTTTTTATCACAAATATATTTTTACGGCAAAGGTGTTGTTGGCTTGTCTCCAGCCCGTGTATTTCCGAGTCACCTCTCCAGGTTTCTTTTGAGCATACTGGGGTGGGGGGGATGGGAAAAAGAGTAAAAAGAGAAGAACGTTATTTCTGATGCCTCTCTAGTATCTTTTGCATGACTTTTGTGTTTCAGAAATGGCCGGTGATGGCTGGGAAGACTGTGGGGCACAGAGGCGGTGGGGATGGAGCTGGGCTTTGCAGGACCACCGGGAGGGACCCGCAGCCCCTGCCCACAGGGGACAGGCATTTCGGAGAGCAGGTGCTGGAGCAGAAATGATGCGCCCAAATGGGAAAACTTTCCTTAGGGCTGTGAATTTATTGACATTTCCAGCAGTGCGTGTTGAGCCGGGCTGAAGACAGCGAGGTGGGCTCGCTCCACCCGGACCTTGCTAGCCAGGCTCCTCCTGGGTGCGGGCTGCCGAGCTCAGGGCTAGTTTTTTTCCTAGGAAAGCAAATAAAATCACTTTTGTTATGTGCTTATTTCCAAAGTGTCATGCCCAGCGTGGCTCACGTGAACAAAGAACTGGATCTGTATTTCTCCCGTCCAACCTCCAGTTTGCCCTGGCTGGCTGAGGGTGGCAATCATCCTCCTGTTAAATACTGCTGTAGGATTTTCCAGTAGGGTTTCCAACCCTCCCCTTTAAAATAAAAGCCCAAGACAGATTATAGCTATTTCCCGGGTTTAATCACTAAATATATTGTGGATTATTTTATTTTCCCAGAAATACTGGTTTGAGTGGTGCGTGGCCGACCCCAGGGAGCCCGTTTAGGAGCATCCTCCCCGAAGCGACTCCAGCTGGGCGTGAAATGAGCCCTTTTGTCTGGCGGAGCCGCAGGAGGGGGTCGGTGCGGGCGCATCGATGCAGCCCAGCATCCGAAACAGCCCAGCCGGGGACCTTGCGACAATAGGAAATAAGGTTTAAAAGCTCCACGCTGAATGCAGCCAATTGCAAATAATAATAATTTTAGAAGGAGCGAAAATTGCTCCTCTTGCTCCTGTTTTAGCAGTTCAGCTGAAGCCCTGAGCCGGGAACGATGCCCTTGGATGTTGTTAGTCTTTTTGTAACCTAAGTGCGACAGTAAAATCAGAGCTCCACGCAAATCCACCCAACCTTTGGTATATTTGTAAACAAGTCCCTCCAAGCAGCCTTGCTCTTACTGCTCTAAATGGTTCTTCTCCATCCTGCGAAACAGCCCATGGTGGTTCATAGCAGCATCCCGCCTTCACATCTTTTTGTACCATGTTTCAAATTAATTAATCCAAATTTCTCAAAAGTCCTAATGACTAATTCTTCGCTGTGAAGCGTTGCTGTACGTATGATGTTCGTTTTAGTGCAGCTTCCGCTATTTGCAAACGTTTATCGCCGAACGCAGTAAAGGCAAAGGCAGCTGGCGTTTCCAGCAGGGAAAATACCCATTGTTGTTTGCAAATATGCAAAGCGAATGTCTCCGCAGGCGTTTCTGGCAGGGAGGCAGGTTGTGGGGATGCAAAGTCCGGTGTGCATGGGGGGAGATATCAGGCTGGGACCTCCTCTGATCCACAGGAGCATCTTCTACCCCCTTTGAAGCCAATCCATATGCTGGCTTGGGTAGCATTGCCATGAATGAGGGTGAGTTTTGCTGGGTTTTATGTTTGGTTTTCCCTGTAGGAGGCGTTTCTTTTCCCATTTTATTGCCTTGCAGGTGTAGGAAGCTGCTTTGCGGCGAGGCAGAGTACTTCACCCAGCTTTGAACCACGGTCTTTGCATCTTCCCAAGTGGAGCTGTGTGCAATTTGCTGGTCAAACACCTCCTCCTCAGAGAGAATGTAAAATCAGATCCATCAATGTTATTTGCACAGTCTTCTGTTACATACCAAGATACTTTGCGTGGCTGAAAAAAAGCCTGTAAAGTTCATTTTAGCATTTACCAAGTCCATCATTCTGATATTTGGGTTCAAGACAGCATTTCGTTTCCTTAGTTTAATCCTAAAATGCCAACGCGGAGCTGTGATGGAAATATTTCATTTTCATGGCAAAAAATTGACAATGAAGGAATGAATGACCTTGAAATGATTTTTCCCTCCTGTTTTTTTCAGACTAGCAGGAAAGGGAGAGCCCAGCCCTTCCCAAAGCTGTTCCCAAAGCTCCGGTCCATCCCTCTGGGCATCCTCAGGGAGTGTAAATCACCGCCGCAGCTCCACGCGAGGCGTAACCCTCACACGGTTTTATGGAGGCTGTAATTCAAGCCTTCACGGACTGTGAATCTTTCTTAGAAGTTAAAGGGCGTTCACCCTGCCTTTCTCTCTCATTACTACGTCTTGGACATGCTGCCCACGCTTGGGGCATCCCTGACGGTTCAGCTCCCCGGGAGTGCTCACCAGCCAGCCAGGGCTCGCAGCGCCTGCGAGCCATACCTGTTCCTGTCTTAAAAACATGATGGGTTATTTTATTTTCTAATTGACTTTTGATTTGGAAGTTGTCAGATGAGAGCTTTGCATTTAAGTAAGAACTTAGCATTTGATATGTTTTATTTGGAAAAATTTCCCTTCAAAATATCCCATATTTCCTTGCCTTTGTTTCTCCCACAAGATCCCAGGCTTGTTTACTCCTATCCTTTTTGCTTTAGTGTCATGACCCTGCCCTTTTCTTCCTTCTTGCCCATACCGTGCTTTGTCATTAAATCTTAAAGATTATTAAATAAAGTCATTTCTGCTTGGTGCATTTCCCCTCCGCTTCCAGCGGTCCTCAGGGAGATCTATCTGAGGATGGCACATCTCTTAAATAACACTTGTAATAATACTTAAAGAGCACAATATACGGTAATTGCTGCCGTTAGTGCACTAATGGGTCGTTTGCTCACGCTGGGGTTGTGCCGTCCAGGTGTGGTCGCAGGTAGGGCTGCTGCCAGCTCCACCAAAACCTTCCCAATGCACCCACTGCTGGGCTGTTTGGGGGGGGAGGGTTAGGTTTTTTTGTTGCTCTGAGTTTTTAATTGTGGAGCGGGCATGGAAGAAGGCAGCATATAAAAGATTAATGGTGCTATTGATCACGCCAGCATGCTGTAACCACTCGGCATGCAAAGCTGCTCTAGACATCTGAGGGCTACCGGTGTTCCCGGACATGAAAGCTGAAGCAGGCGTGTGCATTTGTCTGCGTGACATCGTTTCTCGTGTTTTTTTTCCCTCTTTGTATTTTCACTCATGTTCTGCGTATGTAAAATGAAACGCTGCAGAAGGAACCAGAGAATAATGAGGGTCAGGTGGCGGGCTTCTTATTTATGAAGAACCCCCTTGTAGCCTTCAAAATAATTTTCCAGTGTTATCAGGCAATCAAAGCCAAGGATAAAAATCGCAAGATCAAATAAATAACGTAGAACTAACGAAGCTCTATCTACATGCCAGCAAATGTCAGGAAAAAAGGGTCGGGCATGCAAATGCCTCCTCATCTTGCTCCCCAGGGAAAAGTTCAGAGAGACTGAAGGTCATCTTAGACGTTATGGATGGCTATAAATGGATGCTGGAAGAAAGAATCACAACAGGAATCTTTCTCTTGTTTGCAGGATTTGATCCCCAAAGAAGCCTTACATCTGAGATGCGCTGGGGCATGAATGCAGTTCTGGGCTGTAAACTGGAAGGTGCCCGTCTCTGTTGTTGGTGAGCTGGTGGGACGGGTGGCACCCCTCGATCCACTGGTTAGAAACTGGTCCCGCATCAATAAATATGAGGGAAGGGAGAAATCATTCTTGCTTCTGGATGTCCCAAAACAGCCTTCATGATACCTTTGCGTACAGCCCCAATTAATTGTATTGTTTAACGGTACACTGGAGGATGCACTCGAAAATATAAGGAGCAATTCTGCACTGACAGCAGGGATGATTTAGATGACCTAATTCTCTAACGTATGAGATTTCAGATTGCTGTGTCAGCTCCGTGTCCTAGGGTAAGTATTTCATACTGCACCTTAGCGTAGTCCGAGTTGTCCAACCCCACACCCAAAGCGTGGTGTTTGCCTGCCAACACGTGCCTTTTTCTGTCCAAGTTCCACCTGAGACTATATGTACCTATATACTGATTTTTTAAAATACATCTGAGAAGGTATCTTGATATCTTTGATGAGCACCTTGAGCAACAGATGTATAAGCCTTTTAGTCCTCTCATTTATAAACAGCTTAAAACACTCAGAGCAACACCGATGGAAAACAAGTAAGATGAGCATCTGACAAAAGAAAATAAATACCTTATTTAATACATAATAATAGTAATACATAATAATTGCCACAGTACGTAAATGCTGGAGCACTGCTTCCGCAAAAAGATAATGCGTGAAATTTTTTGTTGAAAGCATATAAACTTCCATATATCGGAAGGAAATATGAATTGCAGAGGCATCAAAACCTATTGAAAAATCGACATTGGTTGTGACCATTATTTAAGTCTGGGGGATCTGATAAGATTCATGAGAAACAGCTCTCCTCCCTCTAAGACATGCAAGAAAATTGGAAGAACTGGAAGGAACTCCATCAGATCAAAATGTGAGGTGAATGAAGCTCTTTTCTGTTGTTTTTTTTTTTTTTTAAATGGATTTTCTTTTCCTCTGTTTCTGAATTATCTCCATCCTCTTCCTTATAAGAGAATCATAGAATCGTAGACTCGCTTAGGTTGAAAAAGATCACTGAGTCCAACCATCAACCCAACACTGCCAAGTCCACCACTAGGCCATGTGCCTCAGCACCACGTCTACCTGTCTTTTAAGTACCTCCAAGGATGGCGACTCCACCACTTCCCTGGGCAGCCTGTTCCAATGCTTGACAACCCTTTCATTGAAGAATTTTTTCCTAGTATCCAACCAAAACCTCCCCTGGAACAACTTGAAGGCCATTTCCTCTTGTCTTATCACTTGTTCCTTGGGAGAAAAGACCAACCTCCCCTCGCTCCAACCTCCTTTCAGGCAGAAGACGTGATTGTGAAGGTCATCTAACTCCGCTCCCAACGCAGTCAGATTTCACCACCTTCACAGAAAAAGATCCAACCAACCCAACTCAAAACTTGGATTAAATATTCCCCTGCAGAGGCAGGGACTTCCAAGAAACTCAGCTGTATTTTGGTACCAGTCAGCCCTTACTTGCCCCGGCACGTGGCTTGATCTGAAGGACCAGCATCCGTCCCACCACCACACTTGGTGGCTGGGGTGGGGGCTGCATGGCCGTGTGTGTGTTTATCACCGCTGGGGTTGAACAGCCGGCCAGGTTTGGGTGTTGGAAGAGCCGAATGTGTCCCACCATTAGCTCAGGGGTAAGGGCTGGAGCCCCAGCGATAACCCCGGGGGCAGCCCCTCTGGGAAGGCGTCCTGTTTCAGCCTGGATTCCTTACCCAGCGCTAAGCTACCTCTTGGCTGCTCTCCAAAATGTAAACATACTTCAGGGCTGGGACTTGGGAAGTAATTTAAAATGTGTTAGCTCTAATGTTGGGAATTTGGGACTCCCGAAGCCCAAGGCCTAAAAGGAACATTGTTTGCCGTCTCATTAGCCCTTTTGCTGAACTCCGGTAACAGCCTCCCTGGATTTTCCCACCAGTATCTCTTTATCTAATGGGGCTGAGAAGGAAAACCTGTTGCAAGCATTAAATATTTTCTGATCGGTCATATGCTTAATTGTGGCTCTGTAGGATCGTATTTATGGTCTACAGAGCTATTATGACTGTTTCTTATATTACAGCTTTAAACTCTGCGGACGCTGCCAGCTGCGGAGGTGAGCTGCCTGGGGACACGCGAGCCGGGTTTTTCGGAGGAAAGCTTTCTTTCCTTCCCATGCTGCCGGCGGGTGATTTCTCCTGGTGCAGGGATGCTCGTGCAACAAGGAGGAAAAAAAGCTGCCCAGGAGGAGAAAAAGCAGCATTGAGAAATGTGTCAGGAGGGGCTGGGGAGGGTCTGGGTGTCCCTGCAGCACAGCCTTCCCCGGGGCTGCCTGGAATGTGGCCACGGCCTTTTCCTGCTGGCTCTGCCTCTATTTCTGATTTTCATACCAGTATTTCTGAGGCCCAGGATTCCTCCTGGGGCCCGTTGTGGGGATAGTTGGTAATTCCCACATGCATTGAGCTCAGAGCAAGGACCGAGCTGGCCTTGAGGAGCTCTGGGCCATGGGGACACCTCTCTCCTCCTGCCCATGGAGAAACGCCTGGGCAGCAGTTTCATTCACTCATGTCTTACTCTGTTTCTTGTCTCTGAACTATTATTCCCCCTGCAAAAGAAGCTGAAAATAAGGCTGGGTATTCAGTTGATAATCAGGATCACCGCATTAAAGCTGATGGACAAAATGAAGATGTGGGCCACTAATTTATTGAAGCGCTTAGAAACACTAACGACAAAGGCTGAGTGAGTTTCTGAGTGTCCACCCAGCCATTGCAGCAGCCCGTGCATGCCTGCGGGATAAAATCCATCTGTTTTATCCACTGTCAGCAGTGTTTGAAGGGAGATGGTTTTCCTGCAGCCTTGGGGCTGGTAAGGGGCACGCGTCTGCCCATGGGGCAGCTCGAATTGCTTTTTTCCTCTCCCAGCATCTGAGCTAACTGGGTGCACGCACCGAGTCTGTCCCATTGAGTCCTGATTTGCAGCGTGGGCGCATGCAGTGTTACCCACCACTGGTACTGGGCTGGCACCGAAAGGTCACCTCCACTGAGCGCAGCCACCGCCGATAGTCCTGGAGGAAATGTGCCTGTCATCTGCCAGATGTGCAGGAACCGGGACTGTGCGTAGCTGGGAGGGATGCTCCTCCAGCACAAAGTGAAACTCTTCTGATTGGGGTGTTTTGGGGAAGATCCCTTTCCAGCAGCAGAAAACCAAGTCTAGCAAGCTCACACCAGGATCTGCAGCAGGGAACAGGTCAAGGGTGTGTGCCGTCACACGTGTAAAGGAGGTGTCCCCCACATGTGGCTTGCTGTCCTGCTCTGCACTTCAGGAAAGCCAGGAGGGTGGAGGATGAAGGATGGAGGATGGAGGGTGGAAGATGAAGGATGGAGGGTGGAGGATGGAGGGTGGAGGGTTGAGGATGGAGGGTGGAATCTGAGGGACGAAGGATGGAGGGTGGAGGATGGATGGTGCAGGGTGGAGGATAGAGAGTGGAAGATGAAGGACGGAGGGTGGGCAGTGGAGGATGGGTGATGAGGGATGGAGGGTGAAGAGTGGAGGATGGAGGAGTGCATGACAGGGTTTCAGGGCTGGTCTTGCCAGCAGGAGCCTGCAGTTTTCCAAAGCTATCTTAAGGTGGCAGAGTTGCAGTCCGCTGGAGGCTGAGCCCTGGGGCTGGTTGGTTTGCGATCCAAGAGGAAGAAAGGTATTTCAGAAAAACGATCGTTTGTCTTGCAGAGCAGGCTGAGCTTTACAGGAGAGAAAAAGATCTGAAAGCAAATTAGCCCATACTAATTAGAAATATGCCGGCATTGAAATATTCAGGTCATTACAAATTTGTGACTCCCTTTGAATTGCTCCGCGCCAGGAAATGAGCAGATGGTGAGGGATCTTCTGCAGCCGGCATCCCACCCTGCCTGTGCAAACCAGCGCTGGGTGCATGCCCCATCTGGGGCTGGGTGCTGCTCACCCACGGCGCAGAAGACCCTGTTCCACCCCAAGGCTTCTGGTGGGACGTTTCTCTTCCTTGGCAGTAGCCATTGCGACCAAACTTGCTGCAAAACCAACGGCATTAAGGGGTGGAGGAAAGGGTATGGTGCCAAATAACTTTCTTGCGATCTGGTTGCTGGAAAGCTGAGTCGAATTGCAAGGTTTCAATGCAGCACTGGAAAATTAGCTTGAAATGGGAGCTGAGCTGTGTAACGTGTTGGGGACGCTGGTACCTGTTAGGGCACTTGCGACCCCTTCACACCATTCCATGTGCTGCCAGAGTAGGATGGATGCCTAAATCTCGGAATTTTTTTTTTCCTGAAGAAAGTATGAGATGGAAACACACGAGTGTTAGTTGCACCATTGTTATGGCTTGCTACGTATTATTTCAAATGGCAGTAAATTCTATCCAATGTAGTTGGATAGAATAGGAGTTCATTATCTAAGTTTAAGACTTACTGCATTTAGAATAAAAATGAATTTTGTGGGAGATAATCCTTAGCACTTCAGTGGAGCTTTTGACGTATGTACTTCGGAGGTGATCTGCCTCCACAGGAGGGCAGGAGTTGCGCCGATGTATGGAGATGGCACAGCTGGGGTTCAAAGGCAGCTGCTCCTCCCTAGTTCAGGCAGCCCATAAAAGAGAGCATCGTCTGGACACGCCTGACCCACCCTTTGTAGTCAGAAGGTAAAGCAGGAGTGAGGCTGTTCATCAAGGGAAGTTTTACACCATAAAGAGCAAAAATTAGGAATAGCTCTATTTTAGCTATGATTCCTTCTCTCCACCCTCTGGGAAGTAACACGGATGTGTCCATCATACATGTTGCTGGTATAGTGACAAAAAACAACTCTAGGAAACCCCAAGTCCGATCCCCACGTTGCAGCCGGAGGAGCCCCCCAGCAGGCAGGCAAGCCTGTGAGCGCTGGGGAGATGTGCCCAGCTTTCAAAATTAAATGCTAAATGGGAAGAGCCTCCACTGGCTGCCCTCAGCAGAAGATGCCACCATTAGTGGTACAACCACTGCTGATGGTGTGCCGTCAGCTATCAGACACGGGGGTGTTGAGTCGCTGCCAGGAGGAAGAGGTCCTTGGCCTTCAGAAGGTGAGGAGAGCTGCAGGAGGTGGAGGGCTGGGCTGCAGTCCTCTCCGTGGGCATGGCAGGCTTTGCTGTTTAACTCCGAGCACCAAGCCGGCTGCGTTTCGGGAGGAGGAAAGCAAGTATGGCTTTGTAGGCTGCGGCACAATGGAAATTTCTCAATGTGCAACAACTGGGGAAAAAAATAAAATAATTTGAGGCTGTGTCTTATCTGCTGTGACTATTTGCAGTGCTCAATAAGCCATGAAATTTCTCATTTCTCAGCACGGATGCAGGGGGCGACCGCAGTGTGATGAGTTGCGGGCTCCCTGCCTGCCTACTTGGCGTGTTAAACACCCGGAGCTCACGCCGTCGAAACCTTTACCAACACTGAGAAACCCAGGTAGAGATGAGACTGGCTTCAAAGGGTGGAGAAGAAAACACAGATTTGGCCCTCAGCTGGTGTTTCACCTCTTCTTGTGACAGCTGGCTGCTGAGCCAGCAAACTGCAGAGCTTCGGCTGCGCCGCGCAAGACCCCCCTGAGACCAAGAGCATCTGCTCCCGGAGAGGGTAAGAGGGATCAGTGGTCAGTGGCAACCGACCCATCAAGCCCCCTCTCCTGCTCCCTGCTGAGAGTACAAATTCTCCAATAAAAGGACAGCCGAGACGGTTGTTTATGCATTTAATTACGGTTACTTGGCCGTGGCAGGTATCTGCAGAAGAAGCACTGAAAGGACAAGCTCATCTAAGAGCTATTCATGTTTTCAGGTTCTTTAGGTCCACCTGTGCTCATACGGAGAGCCCTTACCAAAGATACACAAGCATCCTAAATTTCATCTCTTGTGTTTCTAGACTGCGTCTGATCGCCCACAGACGTAGTTATCCTCTCCTGCTCCTAACTTCATTAGCAAGGCCCTCTTGATGGCTGATCCAAATATCGCACGTAGCGTCGGCTGAGGTACAAACATCCAAATGACTGGAGCAGGAGGGACGGCGTATCCCAGCTCTGATCACCGCCTTTCCTCGTCATTATGCACTTCCACTGGCTTGGAGCAATCAAGCGTACCACTATCAAGGACATTGACGGATTAGCCTCATCAGTCCCCCGCTGTGACCGCCAACTTTACGTATATTAATCAGAAAAAATAGCTCCCTGATTGCCATTTAAATTGCACAAAAGATATATTTGTCTTGTGGTAGCCCATGACATTTCAACGTGATGCAAGATCGCAACGTCTTAAAGGAGCTTTGTTGCTGTGGTTCCCAAGAGGTTGGAAAAGCAGAAAGCTCGTCAGAAGAAACATTTTGCTTCATCCTGTTGGTCTCAGGCTGAATGTGCATCAGCATAAAAAAATGCAGCACCTCTCTGGGGCTATCATGGTGGCAAGTAGATTCTACTGGGTAATATTTAATGCATGAACTAGTAACTGTGAGTTGGGTTCTGACTTGGGCTCTCCATGTCCTCCTGCTTTTGGACGTGGCATTTGTACTGCCTCATTTTTCCTTCTGAGCTGGCAAGAAAAGCAGTCTTGCCCCTATAACTGAAATGATTGGGGTGTAGAGTTGCAATAGTGTTTGTTTTTCCTCCTTCTATCCCCTAGGGCTGAGACTAGTCACATCATATTAATTTCTGGACAATTTATGAGTCCGTGGTCCCCTCCTACTGCAGCCGCAGCTGCTGTTGTACATCACAGCCTCACAACGAGACATTGAGCTAAATCTGAGGTTCCAAATTTGATGATCAAATTTGACTTTTGTGCATCATTGTGGTGGGTTGACCCCGGCTGGATGCCAGGTGCCCCCCAAAGCCGCTCTGTCACTCCCCTCCTCAGCTGGACGAGGGAGAAGGAATATAACGAGAGGCTCGTGGGTCGAGATAAGGACGGGGAGATCACTCCCCCATTACCATCACGGGCAAAACAGACTCGACTTGGGGAAAATTAATTTAATTTATTACCAATCCAATCAGAGTAGGGTAATGAGAAATAAAAACTAGACCATAAAACACCTTCCCCCCACCCCTCCCTTCTTCCCGGGCTCAGCCTCACTCCCCATTTCTCCACCTCCTCCCTCAGCGGCGCAGGGGGATGGGGAATGGGGGCTGTGGTCAGTCCATCACACCTTGTCTCTGCCGCTCCTTCCTCCTCAGGGGAGGGCTCCTCACACTCTTCCCTTGCTCCATAGTGGGGTCCCTCCCATGGGAGGTAGTCCCAAACTTCTCCAACATGAGTCCTTCCATGGGGTGCAGTTCTTCACCCAGCGTGGGGTCCCTCCCAAGGGAGACAGTTCTCCACGAACTTCTCCACTGCTCCATTGTGGGTCCCCCATGGGGTCACAATTCCTGCCAGAAAACCTGCTCCAGTGTGGGCTCCTCTCTCCACAGTCCACAGGTCCTGGCAGGAGCCTGCTCCAGCGTGGGGTCTCCATGGGGTAACAGATGCCTTCAGGCATCCACTTGCCTCAGCATGGAGTCCTCCATGGGCTGCAGGTGGATATCTGCTCCACCATGGACCTCCATGGGCTGCAGGGGGACAACCTACCTCAACATGGTCTTCACCATGGGCTGCAGGGGAATCTCTGCTATGGCACCTGGAGCACCTCCTCCCCCTCCTTCTTCAGTGACCTTGGTGTCTGCAGAGTTGTTCCTCTCACTCCTCTCTCCTGGTTGACGCTGCGCAGGGCTTTTTTCCCATTCTTAAATATTTTATCCCAGAGGCCCCACCACCCTTGCAGATGGGCTCAGTCTTGGCCAGCAGTGGGTCCCTCGTGGAACTGGCTGGCGTTGGCTCTATCGGATATGGGGAAAGCTTCTAGCAGCTTCTCACAGAAGCCATCCCTGTAGCCCCCCCGCTACCAAAACCTTGCCATGCAAACACAATGCAGTCATGCACCAGAGATTCAGATTTTTTGAACAACCATAAGAATGACCGGAAGGTGGGACAATAAATACGGAATCGACTGTGTAGGATAAGCCTGATGCAACAGGTCCAGGAGCACTCCTGGAGCATCCCTGGAGGAGAGGATGCAGACAAGAGCGTAACACTTCTGCAAAGTGCCAGGGTGAACCCATCCAGCGTGCGTGTGCTCCAGCAAGTCCTCGCTCAGTGGCAGGTAAGCGTCGAGCAAGACATCGTCAAGGTTTTGCAAACCACCTTTGAGCGACAGCAGCTGCCGAAGGTCTCCCAGCGGGACTCCTGCATCCCCAGGCCCTGTGCGGGTGCGATGCACAGGGGATTTGGTTTTGCATGGGTGTTTGCACTGCCTCGTAGAACTATTTAAAGGATGAAAATCTAAAGAAATCTGTTATTCACAGCCCACTGCGTGGTGTCTGGGTAGCACTTCCTTGTAAACCAGGCTCATGTGCTCCCCTCAGGCGGTGATAGGTGAGAAATTACACACGATATATTTTAATGTGCCTGTATAAATTACTCATTTGAAGAACGACTGCACCTACGTGCTTGTCCTGCATTAATTACTGAGGCAGGTAATGCCTCTGCCACAGGAGCTGCTCAGTGTCATTAATGCCACATTGGCACCATCGTTTCCAGCTCTTCACAATTCGAGCGGGTCCAGCCCTGGTGGGTCCCTGGGAGCTCGTTTGCACAAGCCAAGGAGCTGCCCCCTGCCAATTTTTTCTATGTATAAAGCGAAATAATTTTGAAGGTGTCTAAAAGCTGCTGAGAAGCAGCTGATGGGGTTCTCCTGGATGCTCCAAGAGACAGGCATGTCCCAGGCGAGGAGGATGCTCCACTTGGCCTGGGGGTCCCTTGCTATGGTGGGGAGATCCCGGGGTCCACCTCACATCCACATTTCCTCCCTGCTTGTAGGGAGCCCGTGCGGCTGGATGACACTCCGGTTTCAGTCCTTCGGGAATTTATTTTCTTCCCTTTCTCACTAATATTTGCTTGCTTCATTAGCTGCTTATATGCTCGCATCTCATTTACTCACTGACCTTGCAGACTCCCATCCTTTCCGGGAGATTACATTGCAACCTTATTGCAGATGATCTTTCAAAGATCCTGGTTGTAATGTAAAAATTATACATTGGGCCCAGATCTAATATGAGAACACTATTTTTTTTTCAGATAGAAAACAGCTTTCAACAGAACAGGGAGTGATGTGGGAGGAAAGATCTGTTTCCATCAAATTTTCTTTATTTTGCATAAAATTAGATACCATAGATTTTTGCTTTCTTGGAGAAGTAATGTCTCCTTTTCCACCTGGAAATTTTTTCTGTGAAGATTTTTGGGGAGTTTTCTATACTTGTCCAAGAGTGTCCAGATGTGTCATGGACTGGGGTGTCCACCTTCCCCAGCATGGGCTTTCTTGGCCAAGAAATCCCAGCCACAGATACACTCCTCTTTGCCCAAAAATTTCTAATGACAATAATCACTAATGCTAAGATGACATATTCTTTATTTTCCTCAGAAAGCCAGAAAGTATGCTTAAAACTTTTCTGAGTGCGTTGGTTGCATTAGTAAGTGCTTTCCCTGTGGCTGCCAGATAAAAAGCAAAGATAAGAAGTAGATTCACGCTTAGTGCCTTAGACCGCAGGAGAGCGTATCTAGAGCAGAAAGTTAAGATATTATGGCTTTTTTCTTTTTTTTTTCCAGTTTGCTGGGTGGGAGCCAGGGCCCCATCCCGTGCTGCCCATTACCTGTGTGCTTCCTGCGTGATCGATGTGTTTTCTGCATGCCGAGAGGATCTGCCACCTTCGGCAGTGGGGCTCCCGCAGGGCAGCCGAAGCTGCTGGTGGGGCGGTGGGAGGTGATGTAGGATGCCGGGGAATGCGTGAAGCTATGTTAAGTGGATGGGCTGCAGTCCCAGCACGCCGGGAACGACTGAGGCTTACATGGTCCTGGGCAGACCCCGTGGCAGCAGCCATGCTCATGGAAACCCTGCGGTGGGTAAAAGGAAGCCGTTGCTCTGTTTGCTGAGAAAACTACAGAAAACAGAGTTAAAAAGTGTATTCCCAAAAGACTGAGTCATAGAATCCTCTAGGTTGGAAGGGACCTTTCAGATCATTAAGTCCAACCATCAACCCAACGCTGCCAAAACCACCACTAACCCATGTCCCTCAGCACCACGTCTGCCCGGCTTTTAAATACCTCCAGGGATGGTGATTCCACCACTTCCCTGGGCAGCCGGTTCCAGTGTTTGATAACCCTTTTGGTGAAGAAATTTTTCCTAATATCCATCCATGTCCCTTTGCTGCTCTTGCTCTGCCCAGCCCTTACCCTCCTCCTGGTCCCTCCCTGCATTTGCTTCTCTTTGCATTTATTTTTTTGGACCCATGTTCCACTCGTGCATCCTTACTTCTGATGGGGAAAACCGCAGGATGTTGAGCTATTTATCCATCCAACTATTGTCTGTATGATAGCCTAAATTCAGGAAAAGATGACATAATTCGCTACAAGTGTCTTAGTAAGGATTTCAGCTGCACCAGCTTACATGCAGTTATTTCAGTCTGTATTGTGTCATTCTTCCTCTTACATATTTATTTCTACATGTATAGCTATAATGGCATTGAGATAGAGAGAGGCAGAGACACATGAGCACGTAGGCATTAGTCACAAGCACAGTTTCGAAGCAATTAACTCCAAGGTCAAGAATACATTTGTATACGCCGGAACTGCAACGAGATGTTTTAAGAAGCTATAAAAAATAAATATGATTAAAATCAATTGCTGCCTATCTCCATTCCATTTGTTCATGAACCAGTCCTCTAATTCGATTAAAGGTTTTAACAACAACAGAAAACTAAGGGCGGTTTTCATAAAGACGTTTTTGTCTTGCTATGTGCCATTTTCAGCTGTTTATTTTTCCCTGCGTGGGCAGGAGAGGCATTGAAGAGGCTTTCACCTCTCTGGGTGAATAAGGGAAGAGCCAGGTCCCCCATCAGCACCGTGGCAGGTGGGCAAGGTGCCGGTGGGGCCAGAATCACAGAATCACAGAGTCGTAGGGTTGGACGGGACCTCTGGAGATCATCTAGTCCAACCCCCTGCCAGAGCAGGGTCGTCTTAGAGCAGGTTGCACAGGAACACGTCCAGGCGGGGTTTGAACAGCTCCAGAGATGGNCTGTCCTTCTTGAACCGGGGAGCCCAGAACTGAACACAACACTCCAGGTGTGGTCTCACCAGGGCAGAGTAGAGGGGGAGGATGATCTCCCTCCACCTGCTGGTCACACTCTTCTTGACACACCCCAGGATGCCATTGGCCTTTTTGTCCACAAGGGCACATTGCTGGCTCACGGTCATCCTGTTGGCCACCAGGACTCCTAGGTCTCTTTCCACAGAGCTGCTCTCCAGCAGGTCAGCCCCCAACCTGTACTGGTGCAAGGGGTTATTCCTCCCCAGGTGGAGCACCCTACAAAAGAAAGCTCATTACGATCACTGGCGCTGTCAGTGCACACCGTGATGGCAGAGAGTGGCAGGGACGTCCCCATTCCTCCCGGGGCTGCAGAGAGCATGCACCCCTGGGCCCCGTTTACCTGGGGTTTTGGGGTTTTTTTTGGAGAACAAAATCCTGCACGATCCCCTGTGATGCTTCTGGCCCTGGGTGCCAGCCAGTGCTCTACAGAGGCTGCATGAAACCATTTTCTCTCTGGTAGCACCTTCCCGCAGCAGCTCCTCATTAGCAGCACGGCGACGCTATCGCATCTTCCCTGCCCTTGCAAACTGTTATGCAAATAGCGCTTGCTGACAGCATAAATACATTCATTTCGGTGTCGCGCTAATTGATTTTAGCTCATTAGGAGTGATTTTGCCCTAATTTGATAAGGAAGTGTGAAACTATTTTTCCCAACAGCAGGTTTGTTATTTGTTGAGGTATTAAGAAAGTGTTAATTAGACACAGTTCTTCTGTCATGTTGACGGTTCGGGGAGTTGTCACCGTACAGAGCGAATAGGCTCTGAGACAGCCGCGCCTGTTGCTCGATGCAGTTTGTCAAATTAAGTTAATTACATTAACGTGAGCGGCATGTGGCACATATGGATGTGTGTCAAAGGCAGCAGCGTGACCCTTTGTCTCTGTTTTACGTGAATTTCTTAAGCAGGAGGCACAGCAGCCAGTGATACCTCTCACAGCAAGGTGACTATTGAGTACTCTTTGAGTGAGGTCTTCTTCCTTAGACTTTGTCCCGCGTCTCGTTGTGTACACAGAGACTGAAACCTCACCACAGAAATGGTCCTTCAGCAAACCCAGCCCAACACTTGATCCTTCAGGCCCACATGCTCAGGAGAAACGTTCTCCTGCGTTTATTTCCCAGGGCACAGGGGTGTTGGGGTCCAAGATCCTGCCCTAGGAAGGGGTTTGTGTTTGATGGGTCATTTTGCACGTGCACAGCAAACCCCGTGGCTGGTGGGCAGGGAGATGTCCAAGAATTGTCCCTATTTTGCCACTGAATTGGTAAAACAGTGACTTGATGTCTCCAGGATGGATTGTCCCAAGTGTTTCTAAGGACCTTATGGATCCAGAGCTGTCTGAAGGCTGGAATGCCTGTTTTACAGTAAATCCGGATGTTTCAAAAGCTGTTTTCATTGCATTTGAAATAAAGCCAAATATTTTCAAACTTGCATGAGCAATGAAAGTTTCTAAAATAAAAGTTTCGAAAGCATTGTTTTCCTTCCAAAAAGGGAACTTGTGAAAGAAAATTATATTTATTCTTTTTTTCTGTAGAAAATGTCATTGACTTTTTTTTTTTTAAATGAAAAACTATTACCATATGTAGCGGGGGGGAACCCAAACAGTGAAAAACTGGGCATAGCTTGGGTGCTTGCAAAGGGCCCGTGGCTCGTGGGGAGTGTGAGGCAGAGGCTTTTTCATACAAGCCATAAAAAGGAGCCGGGGCTGTGGTCTGGGGACACTCAGCTGGTGCAGGCAGGCACACACGGAGGCATTTTAAGCTCTCCTGGTTCAGAATGAAATTCTTACCATGAGTATACGATTGCGCTGTTTTCAAGAAATGACACGAATTAATGATGAGGCTGGGAATGTAGATTGCTCACAGATGGCAACTGGAGACGGGAGCAGTGGTGGGACACGGGCTAATCAAGATGAGAAAATAAAGGGGAAAAATGCAATGGCTTCATAAAGTTGAGTAAAAGGTAATTGATGTGAGACCACTGGAGAAATCCTGGATTTCTGCTTTGCTTTCCACCACCGGCTCCCTGGCGGTGTCGCTCATAGTGATAGGTTGATGCCGTCAGGCTGGTTTCTGTCCCACCACCCCGGGGATCGGTGGGTGGCCAAGGGGGAGCCGTTGGGTTATTTGTCTGAGCCCCACTCTGAAAAAGGCCAGTTTCAGATGAGAAAGGATGAACTGGAAAAGGGATGGTGACATCTCTGTGGGCATTAGCCCCTCTGTGGTCTTACCATATGAACCTGGCGCTGACTTAGCCCTTGGCCAGACTACGGCCTGTAACAGTGGTGAGCAATATACCTGTTTCTCTATGTTATAGCCTTTTAAAAAAATAAGTTTCTACTTTAAATATCTCCTGTACCTGTCTCTTCCTTTGTTAGCTATGGGGTTTTTTTAAGTTCTGATGTACTTAGTCTGGATTTAGGTATAAGAAAAAACAAAAAGGAAGGGTCCATCGTACCTTGTCCCAGCCTCTGGACTGATCCAGGCTGGACCATAAATACATCTTGCAGGAACATGTCGGAGCTAACTAAGTGTGACAGCTCGTGCAGTGACCCCAGACATCTCTCTTAATAAGTTTATTTGTGCTTTCTTTTTCCTGAACAGTTTTTATGACAACAAATGTGAAGGGACTGAAGCCGCAGACTGAAGATGGGTTGAGATTCAGACCTTAGTTTTTGGCAGGAGTGCCTGGACTGGGTTTTCTCTTTTGATTGCTTACAGGTGTGGGCTCCAACTCAAGAAAAAAATGAAGTTTCACAAATTTTCTGCCAGGAGGCTGAATCAGGTGCGAGCCGTGGCCTCACATGGCATGACGGTATGGGCAGAGAGGAGCAAATAACGCCCTGACAAGTGCACGGAGACCGTGTGTTCACACAAACTCCATTTCAACCCACTTCCAGCAAAGCAGATCACTCGTACTATTAGCAGAGAATTCAGGCTTTTGGGGGCTTGCTCTTACTGCTCTCTGTTTTTAACCTCCTCTAATGTGGAGGTTACATTTGGCTGACAGCAAAATAACAGGTATATTTTTATCACTATTTCTTTTAGCTTGACAAAATGCCTCCGTTGTCAAAATTGGTCAAATTATCGTGTCTCCACATTAAAGCCAGTAGCATTAGAGTAAACGATGTGTTTTTTCCCAGGGTTTCCAGTCCTAAACTTTCCAGCATGCTCTGGGAGCCGCTCTATTCTCTTGTGAGAGCAATTATTTCTACTAGGTCAGAAGCACTGAGCAAGGGGCTTGGGAGGCAGCACAGCAGCAGGCTCCTGGGAAAGGTGGAGGCATTGCTCTATCTGGGGCTGAGCCTCTATTTTCCAGGTTAAAAATCTGTTTTTCACAATCCAGCCTGTAAGTACCAACAATAATAGCAAATGTGCAACACCAGCAACGCCCTCCTTCAGTCCCGTCTTCTACCAGACTCCAAAAATGGTGGTTTCTTACTCAAAGTTCATGTGAATTACCTTATTTATTGTGTCTAAAACGATTTTAATGAAATGCATTTGAAAAAGAGCATTTGCAGCAATAGCTAATAACCTCTCCATCTTCAGTAGGAGCATATAGATTGGGTAGGAGCTAAGTCTCCATAAACCACCACCCACCAGCAGTGCAGACTCAGTTTGTGCTAGCAAACTCTGAGTCAGTCTGTACTGCAGAGCAACCACGGAGGGATAAATTTAGCTTTTTTTTTTGTAAAACACTAAACACAAAAAAAAATGTTTGAAAGTAAATATTTTGGAAAGTATTTTCCAAGTGTATAAGCTCAACAAAGAACATTGCTAAGAATCCAAGAAGAATGTTGCTTTCTGGGTTGAATTCGTCTTTCAATTGCTGTAGCGGTGGCAGGACAGCTTTGGCACTGGAAGTCTCCTGGACATTTTGGGGGGAACATCCACCCTTTATGGTGTTTAACCCTCCCAGACGTAGCAAAGATTCAAGCCAAAGGGGCCTGATCCTGATCCCACATCAAACCCAAAAACATCAGAATAACCCCTTAGAAAGAGCAAATGCTGCATCAGAAAGAGGGAACTGCAAGTTCATCATCCCGCCAAGGATGTGAAGTTCCTAAATGTGCTGGGTTTTCATCAACCGAAAGCCTAAGCTCAATCTTTTTTTCAGAATGGAAATTTCTGCTAATTCTGCAGCAGTGATCTGAAGGCAAGAAGAGCCCGCAGCTGTCCTTGCCCCACTTTCCTCTCTGAATATTTGTTCTGGCAAGGCCAAAGAATATTGTATCGACATATTGATCTTGCTAAATCTTATTAAGAGGTGCATCAGGTTCAGGCATGTCTCAGAAATACGTTTGTACCCTTCCCCTTGGTTTTGATTTTTTTTTTGTTCCTGTTGCTCTATCAAGCTTAAATCTAAAAATAAACACTATGTAAATACCTCCCATGTATACACGCATATTTTTCTCAGTGATGTTTGAACTGAAACAAAGTGAAAGCCTGGGTTAAATATGGTTACCCAAGATAATTCCACCTGGGACAAGAGGTTGGTGTTGTCTTTCCCCCCGAAGGCAAATTTAGCTGCTGCGAGGGTGAAATCCTCTTTTTTCCACAGCATGGAGAGAAGCCACAGTCGTTGTACAGTATGAAATTTGGTGTACGGAGCTCTGCTCCAGGGAGGGAATGCCCTAAATCCCAGAGAGTTCACTCCTGAACCATGTAGCACATAAATACGTCTCAACGCATCATCATACCAACAAATTTCCTCACTGGGCTTGAGAAATTTGTTTAATCTCAAAATATGTCAACTTTCCAAGGTGTGAGCATGGAACCGATGCTTTCCTGTCCTGCCCTGCTTTTCTGTCTGACACCAAAGGCCTTAAAAAATTGCACCATGCTTTGAGATCAGCACCCACACATCGCCATCCGAGGGCAAGTGTCCAGTATTCCTCTTGCTCAGAATGATAGACTATAGTGGGACTGTCCCCATCAGCACAGGCATGAAAGTACCAGTAATTACAGATGTAACCTTCTGGGGAAATTTCAGGTCATTTTGCTTTGTAATGCAGATGGAAAGACATGCAGCAGGTAATAGCAATGACCACGTGAGCGTAAGAACAAGCCTCTGATTGCCTGATGTGCCTGTGGACCTCCAATGCCTCTCCGGCAGCTGGGGGTGGGACCCCTCTCTTCTCCCAGAGCTGGGATACTCCTTCTTTGAAAAATGGATTTCTTCA
This sequence comes from Stercorarius parasiticus, assembly GCA_013396915.1. Lineage (NCBI taxonomy): Eukaryota > Metazoa > Chordata > Aves > Charadriiformes > Stercorariidae > Stercorarius > Stercorarius parasiticus. The sequence goes on along the minus strand of VWZL01002573.1, from coordinate 369,703 downwards.
TGTTTTTAATCTGCTTCTTTTGTCAAAACCCAAACATCATGCTTGGCCCCTTTCCAAGCACTTTCCCGGGGTGGCCGTTCCAGCTAAGAAAGCCACTGACTTGAACTTAACGTCATCACTAAGGGACACAGAAATCCAGATGGGACTTGATGGTTGCCCGATTCGTTCTCTTCTTGCTGCACCCCTAACTCATTCCATGCAAGCAGAACAAGCCTCGTCCACAGCCACGATCTGGCTCTGCAGCCACAGTTGCCAACCCATTAAATAATCCCCATCAACTGGGGGGGCCATTTTAGGCCTTGTTCCAGCTGAGACGTGGCTTCCTGGACCAAAACCAGACCTGAGACCACAGTCATCCCTTCCAGACAACACAATCAGGAAAAAAAAAGAATATAAATAACTGAAATAACACCCTCCCTTCCACCCAAGCATTACATCAGAGTGTATAGCTGTATGAAAACTGCTCAGCCTTAGGTCTGATAAAACAACCAAAACTCAGCACAGAGATGGAATACACAGGTGGGAGACAGAGATGGCCTGAAATGTTTCCGATGAAGGTATAGAGAAGACAGGCAGATTTTCTTCAAGATGGGAAAATTTGGTGTTTGGTGCTTTCGAAAGTCTCACCAGGTGACCGCAAGCTTGGGCTCACAAATCTGTACTAAAGAAAAAATGTTTTTTCATTTAATTAAGTAACTGTCTAACTTGGATATTCACAGTTCATCACCCACTTTAAATAAGACAGTGAATAAAACAGAAATGATTACTGTACTCACAAAACACAAAATAAATCTACAGTGGATTTTACCCTCATATAGGCACAGCAACCTCCTCATAACTTTGGGGAGACGTTTGTGTCTTTGGGTAGAGCAAGGTCCTAAAAACTTATTGCCTATTGCCTGTCTGTTCCCTTAAACCCGGACATAGGGAATTCACAGTCACCAGTAAATATACATCACTAATTTGGTCACATAAATCCTGGAAAAAATGGTCACCTCACCCCACCATTAGAGCTACCAAAAAAAATTGACTCAGAAAAGGCAAGCATTAAAAAAATTATCATCAAACTCTCTGAACATTGACCCCCATCCGTCCCCAGCTCGCCCATCTACACGCTTTCCTTAGGAAGGAGCTCGGTATGAAAAAGATATGGATTAAAACGTGATAAAATCACCAGATGACCTATTACAAATGACAAGGTTAATACTCTCCTAATCAATCACCATACATTTCACAACATGACGGTTCAGATAGCTGTAGAAGGGATTTGTGCATTCATCATCAAGAAGGCAAAGGCTATTCCCCCACCTCTGCAGCCATCTGGGTCTAATCTAGAGTGAGGGGCCCCATCGCCTTCCCGCTCACCATCCCTGCATCCTTTCACTAAACAAACTGACGTGTAGGGTTTTTAAAAGCACTAGAAATTCTCAATTTTTCTTCTGGAGCCTGGTGAAGATGATAAGCTGTGAAATAGCTGTGCTTGGACGGGACTATATGAGTACTGGGCTGGTGGTTACATGCCCACGGACATTAAATGTTTAGCCCACCAGAGCAGGAACTCAGGGTCATAGTCCCACCACCACATCTAAAGTAGCTCACTCATTAGCTACCAAACTTTGTCAAGAGGCATCAGAGACAAGGATTTGGGTCCCGGCCCCGTTTCCTCCATGACAGACTTCTCGAGGAGGGCTGTAAACCCCTGCTCCTGCTGAGGGCGTTTGGCCCAGGTTGATGAAGGCTCCAAGAAATTCTCACACCAAAGGATGCTGCTACTGGTCATTAGTGCCTTTGTTTAACTATCAACAATACCAGCAAAACACCTGAACAGCCTTCCCTTCTCATGCACGATAGAAGATAGATTCACAGAGGTGATTATTGTTATTGCTCCTCGATTGACCGCTATAGGGATGATTTAGGGAGAGCTTGGCTGGTGGAACTCGCTCGTGTTGCCTGCTCAGAGACAGCTCGTGAAGGGGTCCCTACACTCACCGCACCGTGGTGAACAAAACGGGTTGGCCAATGCCTGCATTGCCAAGGTCCGTGGTAGGAGGATGGTGTGGGAAGAAGGAGGCCATCAGTGGGAGGACCACAAGGATGCTTTGAAGAAGTTTGGACTGTGTGGGAACCCTGACGAAGTCCCTACCTCCTGGAGCAGTGTCTGGTGTTGATGGGGAATAAACTGAGATGAGGCTTGGGCTCATAAAATCAAATTTTACAAGATTGAGCTTCCAAGCCCACGCACCACAGATCAGATTTGCAAACCCAGCTGGAATAACAAGCGGTGTGGCTGGAGAGCGTAATGCAATCGGACACGTAGTTACTTCCATGTGTGTCTGCCAGCCAAGCGAGGGGGAAAACAGCCAGAGACACCTCGAGCAGCTTTGAAAGCTGGGCGGGCGCAGGGTGCCCGATCGATGACGAGAATTGGCAGAGTTCGTCCCTGTCAGGGGCAGAGAGCCATTTGTAGGCAGTCAGCGTCGCGGCGGTGGGAGACAGAGGACCACAGCGAAGAGTTAATCGCTGTTCCCTGCATTATGCATGAGGCCGTTGATTTTTGCATGCTTTGGTCTTTCATCAATGAAAACTCGGGAATGGGATGAGAGGCTGCGTATTGTCTAGCAGCAGAGACAACAGCTTCCCTCACAAGGTGCCCAGATGGACAACGGGACGCACCAACGGCAAATGCATCCTGCATTTTATTCATCACTCACATAGAAAAATGCACGTTGGTGTCAGTGGGCAGCAGCAGTTCATTATTGTTTTCCTGTATTTAATCCTCATTGCAGGTCAAACCCTGCCCAAACACCAAAGATCTGCAAAGTTTTGGAAATCGCATTGCAACCAGACAATAATTTGGAGGTAGTTGTTAGAGCTGGAAAAGCATCAAATCAGTTACGAGCGGTCTAAGGAGATATAACTAGTCAGCGTCTGCCTTTTCTTTGTTGCTCTCGCTGTATGGCACCCCCCCCAAATGAATAAATCAATCGCAACTACTGGAGTGGTTTTTCTGGTCAGGGACCTTGAGTATGGAAAAAGAGATAGCTTGGCGATTTAGGTAAAACAGGTAAAACTGGCTGATAATATTGGTTTGGTTCACGCAGAGAGATTTTAGAGCTAGGACAAGCCAATGACCAGGGTGAGCTCTGCTCAGGCTGCGGGACGGACGCACAGCTCATGTCGTGGGCATTTATTGCCCTGCTCCTTCTGCCAAGGCTTTGCGTTAAATGAATGGAGAGCAAGAACTGACTCGGCTGTGAATGGCGGCGGCGACCAGAGCCGCTGCTCTCACCCCGACGAGCGCTGGCACAGGGGCCAAGGCTGGGAGAGAAGCGACGAGGACATTTGTACACAAATTAGTGGTGGAGCCTGGTGTGTGTCTCATAGCCGATGTATCTATTTTCATATAAAAATATAGTATTTATTATGTGATAGTGATTTCTGGCTTCGCAAGCTCCCACAAATGTCCCAAAGGAAGGGGGGTGGAAGAAGACGGGGTGTGAGGTTTGGGGGCTGTGCCCAGCCCTTCCCCTGAGGTCAGCTCCACTGAGAGATGGGCAGGCATTGAAATCAAAACAAATGAGGTTTTATGGAAAGAAGAGCTGGACTTTTGATCATTATCTGATTTTCTTACTATGAAGCGACGGGCTTTAAATGAAAATGAAAAGCTAATGGTTGCTGGGAACTCTACTGCGTAGCCTCATTTCTCCTCCTGATAGCACCGATGCTCTAATTAAGGTGATGTGTGCGCACGCTTAAATATACACGCCTCGGAGGCAGATGTTACAGCACATTTTCAGGCTCGAAGTAAAAGTTATTTAATGTGTGCTGGTTTTTGTAACGCAATGCCCTTAAATATCTCATTTGCTGAGCAGAAGTACCCGCCGCTGAAAAATACTTAATTGCGCGGAGGAAATTCCCAGTAATTACTGTTTTGAATCAGATAGGCGCATGATCCAGGCGGATACAAAGGTACCCTCTTCCAGGTATTTATGGGAGCAGTAAAGCAGTGGTGAAGCAGAACTGAAAAGAGCATCGTCCTGTGGTCAGCTGTTGGTGAAGACGGTGCGAGCGGCAGCAAGGAGCCGCTTCGCCTTGCGTTGTGCATCCCACAGCCGAGACGCGGAGGGTGCCCGTCCGCCCCCCTCCGGCGTTTGCTGTTTGCTCTTCCCAGCTGTGCATGTGGGCAAACAGAAATCCCAACAAACGCTGGTGGTTAATCAGAAAAACATCTCCGGACAGGGAGCGTAAACAGCTCGGCGAGTGTATATGTTCGTAGACCACAGGAATGACAGCCATGCGGGCCCCCCGTGCCAAGAACCTCTCGTTAGGCACATTAAAACCGAGACAAAATTCCCTGTGCCTGGAAGGGGACTGGGAATGAGGCACAAGTGACTGTCTCCCACCGTCTCGCAGGGTTAAACCGCGGGGCGCCGGGAGCAGGGACCGCAGGAATGGCGTAGTCGGTGCAGCCAGGGAAAGGGTGGTTTGGTTTTGTGCATCCTCACAGGGATGCAGTGATGGTAAATAAGGCTCGGCATTTTCTTTACTCTTTCTTTTCCCCCGAAACGCCGCTTTCTTATCACAAGAAACTGGAAATCATTTGGCAGGGTGGAACGGCTTTGTCTGCAAGACATTGTTTCAAAGCAAACTTTCTCAAAAACCTTCATTAAAAAAAATAATAATAATCCTGGAAATCTTCCTTTCAACTGCTCCTTCCAAGCCCTCGCTGTGCCAAATTTCTGAAATGTTTTGATTCTGGTTCTATTACGACTTGCGGATGTCAAGATCAAAAAGAAATACGTGTGCTGTTGGCTTTGTGCGGGTTTAACGTCCCGTTTCTTTTAACTCAGATCAGAAGTAAATGAAAGAGGAGACCCCGGCGTTATTCCCAGGGGAGTTGCGTTCAGGGAAGCAAGAGGCACGGTGAAATAAAAGTCAGACCCTTTGGGGCATTTGAAATGGCGATGAAAGCAAGAGGGGATGCAAGCCGAGGGAGATGTGAGGAAAGCGGACGGTGCGACAATGCAACAGAGGAGGCACGAAAGGAAAAACAAGGAGAGAGATGAGGAAGGGAACAAGGCAATTAAAGGCAGACGCTGTCTCGCAGGGCCCTCTCCTCCGTCCATGCCTACAGAAACCGATGAGCACACGTGCTGGCCTCAGAGAGACTCCACATCCCTCCTGTGCCAGCAGCACCCCTGGCTCTTTGTCCCCCTAGAGGGTGGGGATCAAGGTCCTGCTCAATTCCAGAGGCACCCGATCCTCATGGGATTCTGCACGGCGCCTGTCCGGCTGAGTACGTGTCCCTCTCCATGCCGGCCTGGGTGCTTCCCTTTCCATCAGCAGTTTTCCAGCGATCCCTGGTAAAATTCCTCACCCCATGTGGCTGTTTGCTTGAGGGGGACCAAACCCTCTGAAGCTGAGATGCCCCAGCAGCGCTGGTGGGGCAAGGTGTGTGGGTGTACAGGAGCTAGTGGCTCTCCAGTGCCAAAATTTGGGACATTATGGCCCCAGCGTGGTTATTTTACACCTCTTGCTCCCTTACCCTTGGGGCTGGCGAGAAGGGCTCTGCATCCCATCCTCACCACCACGCCCCAGCCCTGGAGTGCTTCCAGCAGAGCCAAAATGCCTTTCCCCATCCTGGGGGAGCCGCAGGGATGCTGGCCACTGACAGTGTCCCGGGAAACCTTCTTTGGAGCTGCAGCACAGGCCACCAACCTCCCTCCGACCAGCTTTACACCCCTGGCTTAGAGGAGCTGCCCATGCACGCAACAGTGATGTGCACATAGGGTTAGAGCCCCAAGCCCAGGGAGGTCAAATTCAGGCTTCCAGACAACTTCTTGCAATCCAAACCTAAAAACGAGGACCAGAAAGTCTCCTGGGACATGTGCTGTGAGCTCCCCGGTGGTTCCTGCAGAGCAAAACCAGACCGAGAGCCAGCAACGGGCTGCCTAGGCCAGTGGGACCCGCTGGAGGGCAAAATGAGAACACAATGGGACAAAGGACATGCAAACAATGTGGGAAACTGCAAAAAAGCATCTCTTTTTTGCCTTTGTTTTAAAAAATAAGCCCATCTCTGCAGGGCGAGGCTGCACAGAGGGACATGTCTGTGTCCCTTGGAGCGGGGTTGGCTGGCAGGCTGCTACTGGGGGCTAGGGGCCTGAAAGCACACCCATTTTTCTCATGCTGAAAAAGAGGGAAAACAGGCAAAAGCTTGAAAATAAAGCCAAATAGCCACATAAACAACTTGCCTGCCGTGGGGTTGCATCTGACATTGCTGAATGTTTGTGTGCTGCAGTGGGCTGTTAAGGGGATGGTGCATCTCATACCGGAGCGTGGATGAAGCGATGCGGGGTAAGAAGAAATGGGGAATTTCCTTCCCATTAAGAAGGAACGGGCTTTGACAGCAAATGCTAAATATTTCCTGCGTTTCAGAGAAGTCACTCACCCCGTAGCCAGCCTGTTTGCGGACGGTTTTACAGCTGCCTTTATGGTCAAGGGGGAGAGCTAGCAGACAAAACATGCGAAATAAAGCAGCTCGGGAAAACTTCTGGAAGATATTTACGCGCGCTCTCGTAAAATGGGGCAATATTTTAATCCGTCACCTAACGTTTACATAGTTTTATCTTCGTTTTCCATTCTTTAGCAGGCGGCCACTGCTCCCACTGCGCGTGGGGCTGGGGCCGCTTGTTATTAGAGCACATCCCTGGGCCCAAGGCAGTTCTTAATCTACACAATATAGTAAAAATCACCTTTATTTTCCACCTAAAGGAGATGAGCTGGTGGGCACGGTGGGTTTGATAGAGCAGAGGTTGCAGAAGCATCTCCTGTACGCCTGGCTGGCTGGTGCCCCTCTGGGGGGCTGTGGGTCCTCATACCGGGGGGGGATAAGTGTTGCTGAGCATTAAAAATGCTGCGGAGGCTGTGCCGGAAAGCCCAGCTCATTTTCACTCTGCTCCCTCTTGTAAAGCTCAGTCGCTAAAAATAGTTTGTCTTGTTTAAAGAATAGTGTGTAAAAAGCCCTGAAATTCCCTTGCCATTTAAAGGCACAGAGATAAAAGACTGAAAATTATGACTAGACAATATGAATGGTCTGGCTAAGTAATTTATTACCGTGAGCAAAACCTTTTTTTCCAGATATTCCCACTGCGTGCTAACGTTTCCATCAGGGATGACACAACTGGCTCGTTGGCAGAGCAAAAGTAGACAGATACACACAAATCTCCCCACGCGGATGTCCTTCCCCATGATGACAGCAGTGCTAAGATCCATCAGGATGGATGAACGGTCCTGATCTCTATTTGATTTATACCCCAGCTGGACCACAGTAAAAATGAAAATAAGACTCGTAGGAGTTTCACTTGATAAATACCAGTGTTATCATCGCAGCCCCACTGAGGTCACTTATTTTCTCCTAGCGATTGGCAAGAGCCAAGGAGATATTATGTGGGCCAAGATATTTATAAGAATATATAGCAGTGTCTTTATTAAGATAAAAGGGAAACGTTGGGAAAGATAAAAAAATAAAAACAAACCCAAACCTTTATTATCCTTTTAGTAAGGAATTACTGAAGCTACAGTAGTCCTAACATGGGGAGGGAGGGGGAAACGCCGGCGCAGATCCCGATGTTTCCCTTGGCAGAGCAGCAACGCTGAAATACCGTGGGCAACATTTGTGAATAACAAAAGTTAGCAAATAACAATGCTACGGTTTCCAGGGAAACCCAACCTTGGCCTTTGGTCCCATATTTCAGTGGGTTTCATTATCCTCTGTGGATTTAGTATAATGAATTGGCTGTTGATGGATGCTGCCGCCTCTGTGCCGCCTCGTTTACAGAGGTTTCCGCTGTAGCCCAGTCGAGGCGGGATGCTGGTCTCAGTGGAGATGTGCTGTGAGCACCAAAGGTGTCGGTGTCCCTTCAGAGGGGTTTCTCCTGGGTCCAGATCGCAGCCTATTGGGGGGCCCTCATCAGTCAATTGAGTTTTTTCTTTATTGTGGTCTGTCTGTCCATTTTCTGCATAAATAAGAAGCATTTATGGATTTCTCATACCTTTCCAGCACTGAAACCCTGACTGAGCTGGTCATGTGAAAGAGGTTTTTACATTATACCATCCATACCTCATACAAGTTCTTCCAGCTGATTGCTTTATTAATTATCCATAGAACCAACACCACCAAACAAGGTTTAATGAGTGTCTCCTGATTGGGATTATCTGCTGAGGTTTCTGCATGGACGGCTCTCTCTTTGCAGCACCGGTTCCTGCTCCAAGCCAGAATTCATAAAGTACAAAGTCTGGAGCAAAGCCACTCTTACGGCAAAATCCTTGCTGAAATAATTTTTGCCTCACTCCTTTTATAAAAGACCCCCAGGAAATCTAGACCAAATGGGAAGTTCTTGCTAGGCAAAATTACTTTATATTTATATATATAAAAGCTAGCCTAAAGCAGAAGCCAGAGGCTGGGGCAGTCCTGTGGTTGATATCCTGGGGCCAGCCACGCGTTCCTGCGCTGGGCTTGGATGGGGTTTCATAGGCATGAACCTGACCCTTATAGACCCATCCCCACCCCTCCCAGCACAAATTGCTGGAAATAGCTTTTTATTGCCGTTTGAACCAGAGGAACAGGGTGGTGAAGAGGTTTCCAAAGGATATGAGTAACTGAGATCACAGAGAGCCTACTATTACCCAGAACAAATAGGCAATGGGTAAAAAGTACTGAAAAAAGTGGCTGCTGGTTTTTTGTGGGGGGGGGGTTTAATAGATCAGTCTCTAAACACATTGCCTGAGGTCACTTAGGAAATGTGGTCTACCTGGGACATGTTGGTGGCACCCGGGTATCAGCCTACCCTTCCTAGGCAAAACCAAGCCAAGCACCTCAAAAACTGAAGTGAAGGAACTCTCCCTTCAGTTCATTTTTCTTCTTAGCAAAGGCCCAATTTTATGCATAGAATCGTTTGGGTTGGAAGAGACCCTTAAGATCATCATGTTAAACTAACAGTGCCAAGTTACCACTAAACCATGTCCCTCAGCACCCCATCCACACGTCTTTTAAATACCTCCAGTGGTGACTCAACCGCCCATCCAGCTTTAGGATGTGAAACCCACAGGGGTGTCTTCCCCCCGCCCCCTTTAATTATACCTGAGCTGTAGTTGAAGCGAAAGCCGTCGTAGGGGATTTGCATTTCTGGGGATGCTTCATGAGATGCATCCCCCAAAAAATCCTTCACAAGATTTGCTTTTTCCAAGTGTTGGTATGCGAGCGATGGTCTTAGATCGGCAGGGAACCAGTACCTCTATCAGGGGCAGAGGACCAGGGGAGAGGATGGAAAAGCGGCCTCTCTTGCCATCACCGAAATCCCCGTCTGCACCTGCCCGTGCTTGGGGAAATGGAGCTCCAAAGAAAGGATGCTCTTCTTTTGAATCTTGGCCACCTCCTCTGCTTTTTTCCTTCCCTTGTGCAAACACTCTTAGGCAGTTCTTTTTCCTGCGGCGTTTTGCAGCGTGGGCCAGGACTTGACAAGTGACTCATCATTTTGAGTGCCAAAGGCAAGAAATGTTTTTTTAGAAATTAAGTGCTCGGCACATTCAGAAAACAAATCCCCTTTAAGGTGTCTCCTGAAGAGGCTCCAAATAGGAAAGTGTTTGCAATTAAGTCATTTTACAAAAACGTTGGCTTCTGTGCTTAGTGGCTGAACTTCTTTCATCTTCTCTTGGTAAATATCAGTAGTGGATTCTGGAAATTTGAGCAAATTTACCGTTTCACCTCGTAAATGAACTGACAATGAAACAATATGCTTGAAAATGTTGGTTATATTTTGTCGGTTAATTATGTGTCTTGTGATGGTTGGAGTAGCCTATAAAATCTTAACCGATTAAAAAGCTCGGATCAAATCTGGTCCTCGATTTTGGACGCGTATGGCTGGTGTCTCTGAGCAATTAAGGTAATCCCAGAGCACACAGTTTGCTCTTCAGGCTCGTTCTTTTATGTTTCCCATATGTATTTAATTTTTTAAGCAACACGTTTCCACTTTTCCTGATATTGTACTCTTTTGTACTTAGCAAAATACATAATCGCTAAAGAGATTCTCATGCAATGGCTTCATTCTGAAATAATGTCACGGAGACAAAGTTCAGAGCAGCCCTCACCTGCTCCTAATTTATTGCAAATACAATTAAAGTTTTGTCTGAGGTCTTTTTTCCTGAACTTCGCTGCTCTGTGTTTTCATCAAGCACATAAAAGAGGATTTCTGTGCTTTTTCCAGCCATTTAGCGGCGCAGAGGTGCTCGTGGAGGAATTTGCTTTCTGAAAGGGACTCCTCTGAAAGCTTCCCGCCAGTTCATCACAATTTTCCCGTCTTAAAAGCGAACCAGGAAAGGGGTGGGTAATAAAAAGACAGAGGATGTTAAGTGCAGCACCTCTGAAACGGCCGCCCTGTAAAATTATGTTAAGTTACATCCCATTCCTCCCTGCTGGGGTGTCTTGACTTTTCAGGTGGGGAGGTGATGTGTCTATTTGGATTTTTAACTGTTCCATGCTTGAGAATTAAGCCCTTTTCCCTTATATTTTTATCTGTCATGAGAGCAGCTGAGCTCATTCTTTAGCTTCTGTATTTGAGCATCATCCCCATCATCAGAAACGTAAGCTTGGCTCCGAGGGGAAGGCTTACAAACAGATTGCAGTAGCTGTTGTTCCATCTAAAACACACTATAAATATCGTGTAAACAACAGGTAAAATAACAAACAGCACTGGGAACCGTTTAAAGACGGCTTCTGCTGCTGGCGACTGCTCTTCTTGGGAATTTCACATTTCTTTAAATGAAACCTAACAGCAAGAAGCCTTTTATTTTGCTAATGTTTTCAACAGCTCGGCCTTTTGCTCTTGCTGTGGATCCATTCTCTGCAGACACATGGAGACATGGCCTTTACATCCCTGGCATGGCAATTCCCTCGTATACAGTATAATATTCTGTCTTTTATGGGCAATTTCAGGTGACTGCATCCTGTTTTTTAATCACGCTTCTCTCTCATATGGACAAGCAAGTCGGTCAGGACCAGGTTTGGGTGATTGGATAGTCCTGATGAGGTTCAATTTTGGGATAGCGGTTTCTAACACATTGCATTTCAACGCAGAGCGATATTTTACAGCCCGAGAAGCCGATGCAATGGTCCTTGCACCGCATCAGGTGCTCTAATAATAATGAAAGCATTTTGCACATTTGTAATATAGCATCTCCTAACTGAGCATCCCCAAGCGCTCCAGAAAAATTAATTCAGTCTCACAGAGGTCCCTTGAGGCACATGAGCAGCGGTATTGCCATGCCATAAATACGGACACTTAGAGAGGCTGATGATAAACGCTTTAATTGGGCCCTCGCTGGGGTAATTGCAGCAGCAGCCCTGGCTGGTGGGAGAAGGGGAGGAAAGGATCCTCTCCCTTCTCCGTGGGGAAAGCAGGGACCGAGCATCCTTAAGGAAACTGCAACTGCTTTTATGTGTTTCTGGGCTGTCATAAGGGAAATACATTTACTCCTTTGGTTTTGCTTCCTTGCTCCCAATGAGGTCAGGGAAACCACATTTCATTGCTCCCAGCTAGTATCGCTTTGGATTGCAGAAGTTATGAGCCAAACTGACGGGAGGTGCATTAAATTAGTGATAAAGTCTTTAATAGCTTTTGCGCAGGGGCGATGGCGTTTCGGCGCCTCCGCCGAGAAGCTTATTTTCCCTTGCTATAAAGGAGCAATAACCGATGGAGGCGGGGAAGAGCCGGTGCTGGCTCTCTGGTCCTCCATCAGCATGCTGGCAGCCTGGAGAGAGCCGCGGCCATGGATGCTTAACTTCACAGCAGAGTTTCCCATCAGCAGAAGAAGTTTGGAAGCACGAACCCAAGGAAGACGGGGACAGCCCCGAGCTCAGCGTGCCAATGCAGATCCCGGCGTGCCAAACTGGGATAAAGCAGGAAACCGCTCAGACTGCAATAAACTTGTTATTGTTTTCGAGGAAGGGGATTAATTAACTATCTATGGAATGAGCTGGATAAATCAAGCATGACGGGCAACTTCCAAATCAAATGAATACTTCAAAGACTACTTTCAAGTCACTGCAGCGGGGCAGGGTTGCAGCCTGGGGGTTCCCACGTAGTTCTTCAGGCCACCACCTGTACGGCTTCGTATGGAACCGTATGGCGATGTGGCAAATTGCTGCCTTGATGGAGTGATGGGCTGGATGACCGTGGGAAGATCCAGTGGGTTTGGGGGTCCCCAGGGTCAAGGCTTGGCTGGGAAACCCAATGGTGCTGTCCCGCTCCCATTACGCATGTACATGCCCTGCTCAGCTCCGGGGGCTGAAGGCACCTAACGATCATCCATTAATTAACCCCCAGGACATGTCTGTGAGCTAAGCGCTGTTAGCGTCCTCTGCTTCCCTGGGGAGCTGGATGTTGTGCTGCCAACAAACCGGCTTGATTTCCCTGTCGCGGAGGAGGAGATCTCGGCAGAAATACTGTAGGAGGCTGCTCCGGGGGTGTTTTCATAAGCAAAGTGCTTCCACGCTAAATGAAAAATTGGAAAGAAGCGTGTCTTATATCAAGGATCCCAGTGAATGAGCTGTGACTCATGAGTCCTGAACAAGAAACTTGCCGCCATCTGTCTTTATTTTATCACCCTGCCTGACTTAGCTCAGCCATGCAGTGACAAGCTGCTGCCGATGCGGCGGCGGAGGGGGTGGCATCACCTGGCACGCTCCTAACAGGACACCCCAGCCTGATCCAGCCTGACGTTCCCCCTGACCTGCAGCGTACAGAGGGCTCAGGAGGGCTGGCAAAGCCCTGGGAATCTCAGGCAGGTGGTGTTGCCTCTGCAAGTCCCCGGCATGGGAGGACTGCAGCATCCCCAGGGGATGATCTGTGTCCTCCCGTGTCACCCATCCTCTTTCTGTTGAACCAAGAGGCTGAGGTGGACCTTCGCTTCCAGTTAACCACAAAAATAAACAAGGAAAATACATTATGCATGTACAGAAAGAGTGTGAGTTAATGAAACATAACTGCGGTCTTCCGGACTAATGTAACATTTGCATTTTTCTAACTTTAGTAATTTGCCAGACTTTGGTTCTGGCTTCAATGAAAGAATAATTACTTGTTTTCATAAAGAGGAGTGTTGATTTAAAAATGCTAGCTCCACTTTGTGAATTCAAGGGGAAATGCTTTACTTCATATCAATCAAGCTCTTTTAAGCGATGCAAGTTCATTTCACGCTCTTCTACTTGATTTCGGTACCCTGTGTTCAGCAGCAAGAGCAAAGCACAGAAATAAAATGAAGTCTGTTTTGCAAAAATAGCTTTTGCAGAGGAACATGGAAGAAATGGAAGGTTTAAAGCTAACACCTTGCTTTGTTCTGCCTTGTTTGTCAGGAATAGACAAGGGAGTGATGAAATGGCGAGTGTCTTGTGCTGCGAGTCCAGGTGCCCAGCTGAAATGCCACTTCCAGGTGTCCTGTATGCTCTGTGGCACCTCCAGAAGACAAAGACCACCCAAGACTTTGGCCATCATCTGGAAATGCTCCATCGCCTGGGGAGTTTGGGGTGCCCGGTCCCGTACCTTTGACATCTCCAGGGGCTGGTTGAAGCTGACTTGAATTTCTCATCGAGAGGTTGGCGAACCTGCAGATGGGTCCCAGGAGAGGCTGGAGAACATCTCCCAACCCACATGGTTGCAGAAGGACAGGTGAGGATCAAGGGGACAACATTCACATTAATTGTCTCGCTGGCTTTGGCCTTGGATCAGGGAACACTTACTGCATCCACCAGCATTGAGGGTGTCGGGAGTTGCTTTCCACTGTAAAAGGTCTTTGAGTTTATTTGCTGCTGAAAAGCCTCATTCTGGGGAGTGGAAAGGCCTTAGGAAGAATTATAAAAATAATGTGAACCTTCAAAAATGTACCTTACAGTATCTGGCAAATAAAATTGATCTGTCTGGCTTAGCAAAGCACGCACTTAGAGGTGAGCTGCAAGAGGTTCAGGATGACGATGTGGAAGAGATTTCTGAAAGCCCTTTAAGCTGGTGGAAAACAGCACGAGATCCTGCAACTGGAAAGTCAAATTCGGACTAGGAATAAGGGGCAACATTTTAAGAGAAAAGAAAATATGTATACAAATAACCAATGAAATGATGTAGAGGGGACCTGCTGTTCTCTGGCTGGTTGTCCGTGGTCACCCCAACCCATGTTTCGTGAGAGGTGGAGCGTCTCTTTTAGCCTCATCTCTTAATGCAATTTCTTTCTATACCTGGCCCCATCGTTACACATTTGTCCATGGTGAAGTCAAGCCTTTGATCTAAACAGGAAATAAAGAAACGTCATTTTAAATAAGTTCTTTTTAATTCAGATTTACAGAGAAATATCCCCATTAGAAAAACAAGGGTCAGTTGGCAAGGTCCGGATGCCAAGACACCCTTTGGGCATCCGCAGAGAGACCCAGCTGTGTAAGCAATGAATTCCCAAGTCCAGGGCTGGGTTCAGTACACAGGCTTAGGGGGCTGAACATTGCTACTCTTGCTAGTGTTGCATTTTGGAGAGCCAAGGTAATCATCTAATTCTTTGGGTAAAAAGCTTCTGCTTTTGCTTATCCATAGATTAGAGGCTGACTCTTTTTTTTTCCGGGTAACCCTCACTTTGCACACTGGAATATAGGATGCATTTTCCCTTTTCTAATCCTTATTTATCTTGGTGAGGTTCTAATTGTTCCTGTAAGCCCTGATTCCCAGAGGGCACACCGCTGAACTGAAAGGACTCTTTCCGCTTCCAAACCCGATGGCTGCAATGCTTCACCGTGTTTTTAAATTTCTTTCTCAGCTCGTGTTTCGGAAACTTGCCATTCTTTAAAGTGGCTTCAGTTTTGATATTCCTGTTTATTGCTCATGAAAGAAAAAAAAAAAGAGACTGCTCCTCTTCCTCCTCGCCTTTCCCAAGACGCAAAATGAGCAGCCTTCTTGCCGGCTTTTGTAAATGATCACCAACTGACATCTCCTATCAATGCGCTTCCAGGAGTGACATAGCGTAAAAAATAAGAAAGGACCACGAGAAGAGCATCCCATTCAGCACGTCTCCGCGGCAGCCAGCCGTGGAGCACTCAGCACCCATGCATCACTGCCTGAGAGGTAACTCTCCTCGCGGGAAAAAGAAAACAAACCAAAAAACAAAGCAAAAGAACGAAACTCGCCGCATTCAATCTGCTGTTCATTTTAGCAGTTATGGAAGAATAACTGTGTGTATTCCCCATGGTCGCAGGGGTGATGGTTGTAGCAGATATGGGCCAGAGAATACAATCGCAGGGCAATTTCTCTCAGTCCTTAATGGACTTGTATCGTACCCGTAGGCAGCGGAGTGTCCTAATCTCTTCCTAGCAGGGTCTGTCGCGCTGTGGGGTCATTGCAGGGACCCTCTTGGCTTTGCCTGGTTTGGCAAATTCCTTACGGGCCAGATGCTGCCACCTTCATCCACACTAAGTGGTGCCTTGCCCAGGGCCACCATCCGACGGGAGGGCAATGGGCACCGCAGGGATGCAGGGAGCGGAGCGGGAAGCTGCAGGGGGCCCTCGGAGCTGTGCCTTCTCCGCTGCTTATTTTAATGGGGATTTATTTGTAAGCTGAGCAAACCAAGGAATTTCTCTTCTTTGCTTAAGCGAAGAGAAAAAAACAACAACCCAACGACACACCAGCCAAAGAACACTTCTTCCTAGCCTGTGCCCTTCATGGATATTTTTCTGCAGTATTTCTGGCTAATTACGTTATGAAAGACCGAAGGCTTCTCTCCAAAGCCTTTCTGCAGCCTTTGCCAAAGGTGTTCTTAAAAAAAAAAAAATTTCAATGCTGTTTTACCCCTTTGCCTGGAATAAATCCTGCCAAGAGAGTAAAACAAACGGAGAGCCTCACCTTTTTGTTATTGCCATGTACTATTACTGCAGTCACACAGAAAATAATAAGATTCAATAAGAATTGTTTTTAACTCTCCACCAGCACATGGAGAATGGGATACATCACAGCTGTTTGCAGGCATTTAGCACCATTAGATGCCTTTTTTATGGGGAGCAAAGTCCTTGCTCTCACTTTGGGCTAGCTATTGCTGTGGAGGAAAAAATGAGGTTAGCAGGTTGCCACGGCAAAATCTCTAATTTTTGAGCAGAAAAAAAAAATAGCTCTGCCTTCTTGTTTCCTTCCAGCTCCTAAAACATTCACCTTTGATCAGCGACCTGGGTGTCGTTCCTGGTCCTCATGCAGGGCACTGTTCCTGCAGAGCTTGGGGACCTTCTCTCTTTTCCCCTTGCAAGCCATTGGGGAGATGTCCTGTCTCTCCAGGGGTGCTCCTTCTCCTCCCTTTCCATTCATTTGCTGTCTAGCATCAGTTGGAGGCACCATTCCCATCACAGGTACAATATGGAAGTAAACGATGGAGTTATTTGCGGGGTTTCAAGAGCTGAGCTGCTGAGCACTTGGAAATCCCAAAGATCCACCCCATTAGGTTAATTGAGCAATTACAGTTTCTGCAAACAGTGAAGGAAAGATAGGACCTGAAAATCATGGAAAAATACCGACTGAATGGCTGTCTTTTCTTTGTGTTACTTATGTGACCTTAGGGATTGACAGTGGAATCAAGGCAAGAGAGAAAAATGAGAATCAGAGTGTAAAACCACCCAGCTCATGGAAAAGCCAAGAACCTGGTAGAGGACCCACCCTTGTCTTTTGCTGTGCAAGGAGATGTGAACTACCTTTATCTCAAGGTCAGGGCAACGTTTAGGGAGAACTCCTTTTATACTGCCATTTCTTCCATTTTTTTTAGTTCAATGTTTGACAGCACTTTGAATATTCACCTTGAAATGTGGCTGTACTTCTATTTGCTGTTCCCCCCATACTGGACAAGAGGCTCGAAATCAGAGTTGGATTGGACTTGTAAGGTTTTGAAAAGGTTTGGGAAGTTTGTGGTTTTACAATGGATGCTGTTAAAGCTATTCCAACACAACTGGAAAGAAAGGACTTGTGCTTTGTGAAGCATGTCATAGGGTGGCTTGGTACTTGCCACATCAAACGTTTAGAGCCCTGATACATTTATCTTAAAAGATAATGATGGAGCACTGGGGTGATGGTAGAAAAAAAAAAAAAGGAAAAATGGAAGATGACCTGTCCTTTCAGAGCCATTTATGTCCCTTTTTATGTCCCCAGCTGTTTAGTTTGCTGGTGAACCTCCTCTTTTCCAAACCTCCCAAGGCACACGGAGGTGTCTGCTGTTGTGTATCTGCCCGAGTCCCCAGGACGACATCTTGCCTGTTACGCTCCAGCGTTGCCGTTAGATCCTCCCATAAACGTGAACATTTTTTATGTCTGTCACGGGCCTCCTCTCACGTAGATTGCCTTCAGGCTGAACTTTTGTGTAATATATTTTGACACCCCATATGGTCCCCACGGTTGTCTCAGGCACAAGCTGAAATCTTGCTCGTGTTGTTGGCAACTGCCAATATCTGGAAGCAGTCTGTCTTTTTTTTCTTCCACAGCGATATTCACATTTGGGAAGATTAATGTGATGATCAGGCACTGGCAAGGAGATGGGGTAGATGACCTAATAGGTCTTTTCCATCTCTAATTCCTGCGTTTTATTAAGTGGAATTCTTTGTTGCTGTGGCACTAATTTGTCTGAGCTGTCACCGCGGAGGGAAGGCAGAAGAGGTGGCACTAACAGTGTCATCTAAATCCATCTTTTTTTTTGGCACCTCTGCCCCTGTGAATCAAGCATCCCATCTGGTGAGCGGGCAGATTGCCATGCCGGCAGATGGGCAGGAGTGTATCTAGCTATGAGACCATGTATGATTATCAAACGCGTTGTTGGGCGAGGATTTCCAGCAGGAATATCAAAACAACTTTTCGTAATGAGCTTCTGGTTCCCTGGGAAAAGAGACGGGCCATTTAGCTCCCCAAGAAACTGGCCGAAATTCAGCCCCCGAGGCCGAGCGGCGTTGGGGCTGGCAGGGGGAGGAAGGCCAGCGATGCCTCCCCGATGTGCGGTTGGGTACCGGCGGTTTGCCGACCGGCAGCCGGATGCTGGCAGCCAGCGCTACCCACAGCACCAGGATGCCATCCCTGCAGGAGGCAGGTCGGAGCGGCGAGGGATCCCGCTTCTCCTCTCAGAGCTGCAACCCGCCACCGGAGATTTTCACGCAGAAAAACGCACCTTTGGTCAAAAGGTTCTTCTAAGAGGGAACTCATGATTAAAAAAATAACGTTGCAACTGCTATGCACACCTTTTTCACCAACATGAGCATTTGCCTTCAGGTCTCGTTCCTGTAGCTGTGACATAAACACAGACAAGGCATTATTTGGTGCCACAGAGTATTTTTAGCCAGGCATCTATTATTCAAAAAAATTTTACTTTCCCAGGAAACGTGAAAAGCTATTTTTCTCTTAACATCCAATGTATTTCTTTCGATTTCACAGTCACCTGACAAAGCCAAACACTTTCCACCTGGGGACAATGTGAGTGCAGGGACTGTCACTAGAGGTGGCTTCACTGGATGAGCGGCGCTGGGCATCTCAGGGAGGGCACTGGGGTTCATTTTCTCCTTCTCACACCAGTCCCCTCTGATTTAACCAAATCTTGTTTCCCTAGAACAAATACGTATGCCTTCAGACAGTCCTCAATGCCCATCAAATCTGGAGTTGTGGCTCTCCGTTACACCAGGGAAGAAGGTGAGGGTGCTGCTGGTGCTGCAGCAACCTGCACTCATCCAATGGGATTTATTAGCATGGGCTCTCTGCCACCAAAAAGTGGCTGAATTTAGTCTGGGTCCAAGCTGGCACGTGATGCGGCAAAGCTCTGCCCGTGCCATGCCATCCCTGGGCTAACAAGCCTGGGCACCGCTCTCGGCATGGAGCTGCTCCTGGTCTGCAGAGCATGGTGCAATTCATCTGAAAGTGGATAAACTGCCCAGGAATGACGTCCAAATGGAAATTCACTGAACGGCATTGTTAATATGCAAATGTGGTGCTCAGAGCAGTAGTTTAGATACTGAGTAAATAGGAACTGCAGCAGGAAAATCAACATCCCTTCATCCCTACTGAGCTGTGCCATCCTCCATGAACCCACCTGTGATACAGACCTAGGGGGGACATTGCCCAGCGCTACAGGTGAGACCCCCCCTGATTTCAGTAGACACAGGATTTTGCGCCAGGCTTTCAAGCAAAAACCACGGTGTACGTTGAGTTAGACATCAAGCAAAAGAGTTTGAAGGCAGATGAGTATATATGGTCTGTACGCTAGACGATGGAGGGGAGCGGGGAGGAGCAGCGTCTTCAGCAATGCTCCCGTCCTTAGCAGAAGGGCCATGCTGTGAAAGTGCTTTCTTTTGTTTTGCAACACCCGAGCGGAGATGGTTTTGATAATGAGGGAATGACAGTTCTGGCCTCGCTGTAGCCAGATGGATCTATGTGGAATGGGATCCTGTGATATAAAGCTTTTTAAATGCTCTCCGGATTGCTTTTGAGGTGGGTTCAGTGACCCTTCATCAGGTCTCCTTCCAACACACCTTCTTCCAAATGGCAGATCCTTGTGCCCCGGCACCATCCCCTCCCCAAACTGAGCCAGTGCCAGGATCTGGGCATCCCCCTTCTCGATTGGCTGTGGTGGGTGCCCATGGGAGCCCAACGACTGCTGTGCTCACAGCTACTGCCACATCCAGGGACATCCTTCAGGAAAACCTGCCCAGAAGACCTCCATGCTGGCTGGCTGGGAGATGGTGGTGAACTGAGCATCACCTTCCAAGCTGGTGTCCCTTATGGTGGTTTTCAGGCTAGAAACAAAAAGATGAAGTGATTTACCTTCCAATATAAGATTAAATATGGCTAGAAGACCGGTCGTGGTGACATTTAAAAATAATATGAGCTGATACTATGCATTATGGAAAATGGAGATGCTCCCAAGTCCACGAGCTCCAGCTGGACAGCTGGCCATGGTGCTCCCATGCACACCAGCCTGCAGGAGCTGGACCAGGCTGCTGCTGGGGGAAATCCCAAACCCCTGGCCCAGGATGCTGCGTTGCCACCAACCTCCCAGGCAAGGGCAGGAGCAGGTCTGCAGCCAATGCAATACCACCAAATTCTGTTGACCTGGCAATATCAAATCCACTACTTGGGGTGGAAAATAGTTGAGTTCTTACCTAGTTTTTCAAGGACTATGTGCATTCCAGGCTTGAGTAACTCATTTTTTCTGCTCCATGCTTTGCATCTCCTGGAGCTATGAGCAGAAGGTAGCACTCAAACGGATGGTGGGCTCCGGCCACAGTGTTTCCTACAGAGTGTAGACCGATGTGTTTCGCCAAGCAGAAGATTTCTGTGGTGGGAGAAGCCAGGGCCAGTCCCCGAGGGCTCAGTATATGACCAGATGTGAATTTAATGAACTCAAATTGAAAAACAAATAGAAAATAAAAAAGTAGAAGATAAAACAGAAAGAAAGAAGAGACTGTGTCAAATGGTTTTCATTAGCACTGCAAAGTTGTCCAGCCAGGGAAGATTTGTAACTCGTACGGATTTCCCAGTAGAAATGCAAAAAGTCTAATTATACAGAAATGGTGAGGACCAAAAGAAGAGCAATTTCCAGAAACAAATCTGCCGTGCAGCATATCAATGTGTTAAAGGCATCTTTTTCAGACTGGAAGCCAGATCAATTTATATTTATTCCTCAGACCAGTGGAAAGTGTGGTCCTATTTGTGGGATTAGGGTACAGAAAATATTTTTTGCTAATAAATAATTCACTTTTGGAAACCAAATAAGGAGGGGGGGGAAAAAAAGCGGTAAAAGGACCTGAAAAGGTTTTTGGGTGAAACAAAGAGGTAAACAGCATGACTGGGTCTTCACAACTAAAGCTCCTCCATACTGTTTGATTTTAATTTCAGTTCTCAATTAGATGTTAGCCAAATGTAATTGAAAAATAGCTGAGATGCGGAATTAAATAGCAACTGCCCACACATCTACAGACTTCAGTCGTCGAGCCCCTCAGTGTGGATATGTTTTTTACCACAAGCTGGGCAGATTTGTTCCTTCCTTATTAGAAATAATTCTCCCAGAGCGTCAGAGCCCTTTGCTCCAAGCTGAGAGTCTAATTATCATAAAAGACCCCCTTGAATATCTCTACCCTGAGTGTATTTGGAATTAGGGACCGTTCTGAGCCAGGGAAGTAGCTGCTTGTAAATCAGAGGGTGAAGCTGCCGAGCTCCCTCTGCTTTCCGAGCCCATGCATGGCTCTTCAAGCATCAACTTGCGTTTTTTTGCACTTTAGTGAAATGCCCCTGCTTCTGTGTGATATAATGTACTGACGCATCATTTTAGACATAACAACAAACAGCCCGGATGAAAAAGAGCCAGATAAACCCATACGAAGTCATTTATTAACAGAGGTCCTACCTCGGGTATTTCTTTAAACTCTGCATGGCTTTTTTTGCTGCCAAATTCACTTTGTGATGTCGAAAACTATTTTTTTTTTTCCTTATCAAGATAGTTATTTCCACTTGGCAAACACTGAGCTTTATTAGTTATTCCTAATGCAGCCTGAAACGATTATGGCTTTTTTCCCCCTGTTTATTTCTCTCGTATGTTCATCACAACTGAAATCAGCTCATTTCTTGGATCTGGATGATTTCGGCGAATATTAGCATGGGGCCGACTGTCTGGGACTGGGGAGCAAACTACTAGAAGGGTTGTCATGTTATGTTTTGTTGTGCTGCAGCAATTCTGTAGACACCAATATGTGTTTGTCTTGGTAAGACATGACCAAAGTTCTCCTGGGCATCCTTCAGAGGCACACTTGGACGGGCAGAGAAATGCTGATGAAGGTCCCATCAGCGCATATAGGATAATTTGTCCCAGGGTTTGGGAAAATACCACTCCTGCTCTCTCCTAAAACCTATGGCTCCATTTGTTATCACTATAAAAACTAGGGTTGGATTTGCAGCCATTTCCCTGCTCCATGTCCCAGCTCCAGGCATGCTGTCCCATCTCTCCTGTCCCCCTCTGCAGGACCCGGACCAGCCACCCTCCTGGAGCAGCCTGTCTGTGTTTCCATGGACAAACAGCTGAACCTTCAGCATGTTTCTCGCCCCTGTGATTTTTATAAGGGACCTGATTAATGCAGGTGTCACTGTGCAAAGACACATTGATAGATCTCCGTGTTCCTGGTCAGACAGATCCCTTCCTCCAGCTCTGTGATCTGAACAGAAGAACCAGCCCAGCACGTGGCTGGACTTCCACTAGAGGCACATCCTATGATAAACAGAACAAAAGCTGATAATGGATTTTCTGGGAGTAGGATCTGAGCTTTAAATCCACATCCCTTTCCTCTGTCAGTAAATCATCACGGTGCTTTTATCCATGTTATCCCTTGTGATGGACTTTGTTCCAGATACACAGCTCCTTAAATATAACCCCCCCGCAAACAACCCTTGAGCTGACCTAGGGAAATTAATAAAAGCCTAAAACTGTGTCCTTGCCCCAATTTCCCTGCCCCCCTGAGGCACTTTGGGGGGGGATTTGGGCCAGCCTCGGGAAGCACGTGCCCTGAGCCATTTTGCTGTGTCCAAGAAGGCTGGTGCCGGCTGCTTCCCATCCCAGGGTCCCGCCAGACGCGAGGATGGAGCCCAGTGCATCCCGGAGAAAATCCAGATGCAAACCTCAGCAGCTGAATGGAATCACATGCAGCGGCCCATGAAATTAATGCAGAAAGAGCCGCAGGCTCTGCAAGGTAATTTGCAACCCCAGGATGGTCCAAGACTCGATGATCTTAAAGGTCTTTTCCAACCTAAATGATTCTGAGAGCAAAAGTTAAACTGCCAGGACTGCTTCCGAGAAATTACTGCAATTTTTCTTGCACCTTTGCAAGGTGAGCATTCACCATGTTTATGAAGGTTATTTATTCAAGCCGTGCTTACTTTGCTCCTCTCTTTGGGTCATTTTTCGTATTTCATAGGTGCCCACATCTGATGAAATCTCAGTTCTTGTGGCAGCTCCTCTAAACTCTTCGTGCCAAGATGCCTTGGGAGGGGATGGGGGGCACAAAGCCAAGGGCTGGAGCTGCTTGAGAGCACACCGAGAGGCTTTCCCTGCTGATGGCTACAGCCCAGCCAAGCCGAAGGGTCTCCGAAGAGGAGACCGTGTCCCATCCATGGGGACAGCTCTGGGTGTGCGTGGGTCTGGGTCACCCCGGGCAGGGCTCCTGCCGCAGTGCCCGGCTCCACTCGCCTGCCTGGCAGGGCATGCTCCGAACCGCTCTGCAGCGACTTCCCGGCATAAAGCTCGTTTCCTTGGGTGGGGGAAAATTAATTAATCCATGGCGAGCATACAGCTCCATCTAGTCCTTAAAGGAATGAGTCACGGTGCTAGGAAGTGCTGTGCTTTGGGGCTGGCTCCTTCCCCCACGCAGACCCCTCGCTCCTCACCATCCCATGGCCATCGAGGGCCCTCCTTGTGTATAAAGCAAAGACCCCAAAAGCTGGAGTCGTGTTTCATGAATTTCCTTTGATGCAAACACTCCCCACACTAACTGGATTAATGCTATTTTTGCCTAGGGTTTGAGGTGGTTTTTTTTTTCTTTTTCTCCCCAGAAAATCCTTCCTGGTTTAAATTTTTCACTGCTTGTAAAGTGTCCCATTATAGTGCTCTGGGCAGGAGGAGATTAACGTCAGGTCCCATTTATGCATCACTTTGGATCAGAAGAGCTTGGCCAACCCTTTGTAACACCCTGTTCTTCTTGG
>VWZL01002573.1:284154-344449 GCA_013396915.1 Stercorarius parasiticus | reverse complement strand
AAGGGAAGGGAAGGGAAGGGAAGGGAAGGGAAGGGAAGGGAAGGGGGAAGAGGAGATGGACTCCCAGAGATGCTCATGGTGGTGAGGGGGCTCCTTCCACCTCCCCCAGCACGACTCCCAGTCCCTCCCCGGAGCCCCTCTCCATCCCGTGGAGGGGCCAGGGTCTCACCAACCCCTTCTCTCCCCGGAGCCATTCCCTGGGGGCAGCAGGAGGGTTCGGGCAGCCCCAGGGGCTCCCGCAGCCGGCGTCCGCGGACACTGCACTCACCAGGGACCTGCCTTTGATTTTGCTTGAAAGGGTTGTTATTTTGTGAAGAGGGGGCTGAGAGCAAAGCTTAAACACATACTTACATACAGAGTCACTCCTTAATGAGCAGAGATTTGAAAAATAAGCCGTAGTCTGGTCACAGAATATCTCTGTTGGCTTTTCTCTCCTTTTTTAATTGCAAATCTCTCTGGTTCTGAATCTTAAACTAATTCTGCGTCTTCTTCCATCTTCTTACATATTTAAACTGAGTTGCTCTTGTGGGTATTTGGAGGTGGAAACGTGCAACTGCAGCTCTTCAGCATCGTGTTGTGCTGCTGGGGACGGTGGGCACAGGCAGGGTGGGGGGAGAGACGCTGCCCCACTATCGCCCAGCCATGAACACTTCTGCAAATACCAAACAGCAAAAAAAAAAAACCAGGAAAAAACCCCCACGTTTATAACTCTACCAGCAACCCTCTTCCCAATGCACACTAAATTTCTTGATTACGGCCTTCCTCCATTTCCACTGGGAGAATTTCTTACGGTTGAGGCCTGTGTTTGAATTCCACATAATAACATTTTTGAATAGGCTCCTATTGAAAAATTGAGGGAAAAAAAATTGAAAGAAATCATCTACACAAACTGTTCTCCTGAGCTATTTTCCAAATGGCTTTACTGCTGCTGTTTCAGATGTGATTTCTTTGCCTGACATTAGGTACACTTACTGCTCACTTGAAAGCCAGGAGAAGAATTGCAAATGTTAACAATCATCTCCGAAAATATATTTCAGATTATGCCAAATTACTCCAGTGGAAGAGAAATCTGAGGACATTACCTTTAATATTAGAGCTGCGGGAGCAGCAGAGAGGCCCATTTCTATTTTCTACTCCCAACTGAGAATATGAGAAAAATACATATTGAGACCACCTTTATTAAAATTGTTTCCCCTCCCCATCCCTGTGTGGGTATCTCCCACCCATAACGTGTGTCTCATATTTATTAGCCCATGGGAACTTGCTGCTGGGGAAATTCGCCTCCCAGATTGGGAACCTGCTGCCAGTTCACGTCCGGTTTGAGGGGTGGGCTGAGATGGACATCGCTGGTGTGGGCACCTCGATGAGCATCGTCTGCATCCTGGGGGCACGTCGGAGCTGGGTGAGAGTGCCCAGCTGCCGGGATGGCAGAGGGCTGAAATTGGGAGGAGAGGCTGTTCTTACCCCAGGCAGACCTGCCCTCCCCTCATCTCTCCCTTGTCATCAGGCGGGTCCCTGCAGCTCTTTTCCTGGTCATCAAGAGGTGCTGGATCAGCTGTTGCACCGCTTTTAAATGCTCAGCTCAGCATAATATGTTCATGGAATCATAGAATGGTTTAGGTTGGAAGGGACCTTAAAGATCATCTAATTCCAGGTCCCCTGCCCTGGGCAGGGACACCTCCCACCAGCCCAGGTTGCTCCAAGCCCCGTCCAACCTGGCCTTGAACCCCTCCAGGGATGGGGCAGCCACAGCTTCTCTGGGCAACCTGGGCCAGTGCCTCACCATGAGTTTGACTCATGACATCTGATATGCATTTATCAACTCCCTTTTTTTCTCACGTGTGTCTCAGTTTTTATTCTAATTATGGCTTGATGTCAGGGTTTTCTTGTCAATAACCAAGGGCCAACCACCGCCATTCATATCCATCCTGTGCTGCTTCCCCTGCTGCGCCCTGCAGCAATGAGTCACCCCACCAAAGATGATGGGAGCATGTGAAGGACCAGGGAAAGCCCTGCGTTATCCTCTCACCAACCGTGATTTCAAAGGAAAAAATATTTCGTATTGTTTCGCCTGGGCAGGAGCATGGCAAACAGCCCCAGGAGCAGTGCTGGGACCCTGGCAGCTGGAGGATGCCAGGACCATGCACTGGGGAAACAGGAGGAACCTCCCAGACATGGTGTTACCAGCCCCATCCTCTCCTGCTGCTTCTGAGGTACAGAGCAGCAAGCATTAAATACAGCCTTCAATATATAATTTTAAAATATCTAAAGATCTATATGAACTACCACAGCTCCCTGCCAGAGGTAATTTTATTGTATAATTAAGTAAGAGCTGAAAAAGCACCCTTAAAGTGTATTTATCACTCCCCAGATTCCTCGGTGAACGCTGGCATCAAGACTTACTCCTCCAAGAGTAATTCATGACCCATAGATAACTTCTTTGCACACTAATAAAATTCAGCTTTTGGGGGCGATCCTGTTAATTCCTTCTCAAGCCAAGATGCCCACGGATGCCAGGCTCCCACCTCGTGCAAACCTTGGCTCTGAGCAAAAGTGCTGACCCAGCACTTTGCAGCAAATCCTATGTTTGAAATGGCCCAAAAGTAACATTTCTCAGCAATTTTTTTCTCAGTCCTCTGGTAGCCTTGGGGCTTTGTATGTGCCACAGCACTTCTGGGGCAATGATGGTACTTGGGACACACGTTCCCATCAGTGCCCCAAAGCACAAGGTCAATGTTAATGAAGCTTGATATTACCGTGCCCGTCACGATATGGCTCTGTGGCAAATGAAGCCATCTTCTCCTTAACCTACTGGAAAAAATGTCATAGGCGAGGCATTTAGGATAGAAGAATCTGAAGGAATGTAATGTTTTAATTTGAAAAAAGTAATAACCCAGAAGCCAGGAAGAAAAAAAATAGTCATGTGTATTAAATGTGTAATAGCTCATTATTGAAGCATTGTAGAGTCATTATTTTAAATAACTGCATTTCATTCCAGTGGCTGGGATGGAAAGCAGTGTGTATTTTGTGTAAAATAGATTTGCATTATTATTTATTCATGAGTTTTAAAAGGATCATTATTTTTGACGGACAGCTCCTGTCAAAAGATTTATATATGGGAGCTCGTGTTTTCCCATAATAATTATTAATCAATAAACATTTGAAAACGGTGCTTAAAATTCAGCGTTACCAGGATACACATTTACCTCTAATTAGGAACAGGTTTTCATTTGGGAAACCAGATCACTTTCCAGTTCCTTCTAATTGCCCACAAAGCAAGGTGGCAGGTATCACGCTGCATTGGACCTTCTCGCCCGCTGCCTCCCACGGCAGCCCCCACGGGGGGCTTTATCCCCCAAAAACCCGGGACCACGGGGGTGGCCGGGGGATGCTGCACCCCCAGGAGCATCCAGCTGTGCGTCTGAACCCACACACCACCGCTCCGGGGGTGATGCATCCGGGGGGAGAAGCATCACATCTGGATGGCGGAACTCCAGGTGCCAACCCAGCTGAAATTAAAATACCGGGCTGCTGTTGTTTTCAATGGAGACCCCATTGGGGGTGGGAAACAAGGAATTTAAGTGCTTTGCCTAGGTGAAATCCCGACCCTACTGCAGGTAAGGAGAAAGCAAAGCCCATGCCTGCTGGTCCTTCACATTTCATCCTGATGCCATGAAGTAGTTGTTGCTAGGAAGGAAAATGGATTGGTTTTCTGGTCTTCCCCCCGCCCCGAGGTTTTCCCTCCATGCTGCCTTGGGGATGCTGGGTTTACATTGCCGGGTATCGCCTCTCACTACGTGATGGCTGAAAACGGGGTTGTTGAGAAACCGTCTGCTGTGTCCTGCCCTGGCCCCATCGTTTCCACCCTCTCCTCTGCCAGTGCTGATGAATCCCGGGTGCATGTGTGCTTCAACCCAAAAAACTGGGCACTACATCTCTCTTTTCATGCCTCTGCACCAAGGCTTTTAGGAGCATCAGTACATACATTAAATCTGCTTCCTTTGTATTTCCCTTGGCTTATTTTTAATGAATTTTCAAGAGAAGGTATCTCCAAAAGTGAGTGGTGTCAGACTGCCTGGTCCATCGTTGTTGCCGTTACAAAGCGTGGTGCAGGCTGAATGCACCCCACCTCCTAGCATGGAGCCAAGCAATAACAGGACGGTCCAGAAATCATGTTAAATCCGTCCCCATTGGAGAGGAAGGTTTTTGAAACGGTGCTTTCCCAGCCTGAACACTGATCAGGGTGCAGCACAGCCAATGCCTTCAGTCAATCCATTTGCCAACCCATGGATTAGCTCATGGAAGTGATTTCTTTTTTCCCCAATTCTTTCTAAACCACAAAGCCAACATAGAGCAGAAATAACATTTATTTTGGCATTATCCATATTCAGGCTCGTAAGACCCCAGATGAAGCCGTCAGGTGGAACTGGCCACAGGGATTTGGAGCTTTTCTCCATCCAACGCGCACCCTTTTTCATGTGCCAAATTACTTACCCTTCACGTGGGCTGGTGAAGGATGCGTAGATGACATGCAAATGCTTCTGAGCTATAACAGCAACAACAACCACCATCATAATACTAAAGAGCCAGCTGGTAATTGGTGCTAACCCTGACAAGGAGTGCAGCCATTACCCTCATTATCCTGCCCGCTATCGGAGCAGATTGGCACCGCGGAGCCAACGACCAGAAATATGTCACTCTCGCCTGGCTTTTCATTCACATCCCAGAGTTTTGCTCTCGGGGATGTGTTAATCCATGGGGCTGGGTGCAGATGAAGCGAGGGAACACCTCGGTGAGGAAAACTTGGACCCCAAGTGCAGCCAGAGCATCCCTGGTTGGGCAGGGCGGGCAGGGCAGGGCTTGCCAGCTCTGCAAGGGAGCATCAGCCCCATTTCTCCTGGGCATCCATGAATTATTCATCTCTTGTTTTTCCTGGCCCTCCCCAGTGCATCCCAGTGCCTGGCTGCATCCCAGTGCCTGGCTGCATCCCTGCTTACCATTTACTGGCGGAATTGCCAGGTGAGCCCTTCCCTCAAACCAATGCACCCCAAAAAAATCCTTTTCTGCCCATAAATAAACCTCAGCACATAAATTTTATTTAATTTTTTCTATCACCGTGAATGGTTCCAGCTGGTTCACAGCTGGAGCAGATGTATTTGGGCAGCTCCTTTCCCCCCTGCTGCAACTTTACAGCTGGATGTTGCTGCCGCAAGGACCAAGCAGGGACCCCGAGCCGGGCAGGCAGCCCCGGTTCCCCCCTCTGCTCCCAGCACCACATAGCGGGCAAACTGCCATCAGAAAACATTCCCGAACATACAGATACCCTGCAGCAAATTTCCCTTGAAAAAAACCCAACAATATTCCCCCAGATAGCTCTTCTCTAGGTGCCCCCATGCTATACAGGAGGGAGACGCGAGAGGGAAGGTAACTGCACCGAGGTTTTTCCAATAGGTCGGGAATTTTAGTGTTAAATTTTGTTAGAATAATTTTATTTTTAATACATTTACAACCTGAATAGGTGCCTTTGCTAGTAATAGCTTGTATTTTATGTGGTGTCATGAGCCTTTTTAATGTGCCAGGGTGAAATCTGGAGGTATTGTGCCGGCAGGAAAAACAGCCAGAAGTCAACAGAAGTCCCATCTATTTGAAATGGATGTTAAACTCTGATCATGAAAGTCTTCTTTAGAGAAATACGTAAAAATCCCGAAATTCATTTCAAATTAGCTGACTTGAATATTTTGTACCCTCACAACTGTACAGCCAGAGAGGTGGCTCAAAGGCGGAAAAGGAATTGACCTGAAATGCTCATTAAAATGACAACGAAATGAGGCTTTAAGAAAAGATGTTCTTTTCTCTTCTCTCTGGCATGATGTTGAGACGGTGGAAACTCCAACTCTTTTCACATCCTCCCCTTCCTCCACTTCAAATCCTTTCCTGCCAGTGCTGGAAAGAGGCGTTCGGGATGCGTTAACCCTGTGGGTACCCAGTGCTGAGCTCAGGAATGGTGTTTTTTGCCCCACCACCGTTTTCAGCACCAGGGATAAAATCTTGGCAGGTGGGAAAGTGCTACCTCCATCCCTGATTTTTGGGGTCTGCAGAGGCCGTGGTGGGGTGCAGGATGTCAGTGCTGTCCTGCTTTGCCCCTAGGCCTTGCCCAGCACAGGTCACCATCCCTGGGGTGCCACCAGCGTAGCCCTGAGCATCCTCAGGTGCGCTGGGAAGGACTTCATCGGCAGGATCAAGCGTCGTCCCAGTCCATGGCTATTAAAACCTGGCTCTGAGCCCATAATATAATACATTGTGATTAAAGGAAGCACATTTGTCCTGCTGGTAATAACAACATTTTATGAATGAGCGGGTTCTGATATCAGCTAATTAGGAGCGGGTTTATTGCAGCATCTGTCACCTGGAGTTAAGCAATTTATCCTGGGAGGCTCCTCGCGGGGAGGGGGCTGTCAAAAGCAGGTGGTGGGGAAGGTGCAGGACACGGGGAAACGGCTGCGCCTCGGCACTGCCGGGGGAAATCCCCACTGGAAAAGTGGGGAAAGCATGTTGGAAAATATACAAGCGATTAGGTGCGTTGTGGTAGCCTAATTGCTTGGCTCGCCAATAACTTTGGAGAGATAACCATGGCAACGGTGGGATCACACACTTGTGTGTCGTGGCTGGAGCACACGGAGCCAGTGGGGTTCCCTCTTCCCTTGGATGCAGGCAGTGCCCATCCTTTCTCCTTATGGAGCATCTTGGTTTAAAGCACCACTACAGGGCAGCATCCTCCAGCAGCGCCGGTACCCGCTGCCTCCCATTTCACCGGCTGGGGCTCACCACAGAAGCACCATCATCCCCACCACCAGCCAGGGAAGGATGGGCAGGAGAAGGACTTCTCTTCCTTGAAACCCCAGTGTTGGAATTCCCCACCATGATCTTCCAGAAGAGATGGAGAAAAAAGTTCCGTGCAGGACGTTATCTTCAGGGAGGACTCATAATGATGTCTCAGGGCAGGTCTCTGATTTCCACATGTTCTCCTCAACCTCCCATTCCTAACAAAACCAAAAAGTCCTCTTCGTTTACAACACGTCTCACATTCAAAGTTTTTTCCTCTTGCTGCATAAAAAATCCGTGTGCAAAATTTTGCCCTAACCCACACCCCTCTTCCCCCATGTCTTGCAGGACAACCCAACCGCTGGGTTGGAGTCCACATTACTCAAACTCACAGCTGCATTTTAAGTGGGGAATAAATTTTGGTAATGGTCATAATAAAAAGCCAGGGGTAACCCAACATTGAGGTTTCCGGACAGTTGGGGTGGAAGAAAGAGGGATTTAATCTCCTGGCAAAGGGTGATAATGCAAAGGGGTTTGTGAGGAGTCCCTAAACCCGCACAGAGAAGGTGCTGGTCCGAATTTAAGGCTTGCAGGTGCTCTGGGTTGTGATGCTCATTCCCCTGTGATGTGCTGCTCCGTCATCCCTCACTCCCAGCACTGCTGGGTACAGGTATCCCTCTCCCCCTTCCCTACAGCGCCCCCCTTTTGGGGCTGGTGCCTGCCACATTCCTTGCCTCCACCTACCCGCCTGCCCTCCTCCGTATTTCCTTCTTGACATTTATGGGCAGGAATAATGATTTTTTTATGTGGTTTCCTGCCAGTTTTTGTGTTTCTGCTTCCTATTGCTGGCTGCATGAGTGGGATTGGATCGCTGGAGCCCGGCTGGGGCGGCGTGGATTCCACCTGCTCTAGAAATACCTGGCGGTTTGCTCTTCTGCCCGCGCTTCTGCAGGAACGTTTCACCATCACGAGTGTGTTAAACACAAGGAATTACCTCCACGTGCATGGCACTGGTTTAGCATCGTTATCCCTGGAACGCAGCTGCTTTTTTCATGACGTGCAAGGAGACGGCGAGTGCTTGTAGGTATCACGTTAAAATAAATCAACTTCAAAGGGCGCCACTAAGTTTTCTGCCTTTTATCCAACCCATAATCTTTAAAATTAAGCAAAGCTTAAAATGCAAATATTGATTTTGGTGCTGGATGATGGGAGGGCTGGGGCAGGGTTTCGGAAACGGGCCGTACATTTAATTTCCTCTGTGCTAGGACAGCACATTGTCGTCAGTGTTTCTTTAATTTGCACATCTGGAACCAGGCAAAGCGCACAGCTGGGAAGCTGGGAAGAGCTGCTGGCCATTCCCGATGCTTTGCTTTCCTCTGGAGAGCTCAGAAAACCACTCTGGCCAAGGAGTAATTAAGCAGGATAGTTAATAAAGTCATACTAAGGATGAAATGAGAGTCGTGGTACCACCAACCCCGAACATATGGCAAAGATTTTGGAATCTGTTGCGTTTTCAACAGTTTAGCCATTTGTAGAAAGCCATGTTTAGAAAAAAAAAGTTGTGGCAGGTACAGCTGGGGGCACAGGCTCCCCACGGCCGAGGCATCTTCCCATGCCGGCTTTCCCGGGGCTCAGCATCAGCTCATTAAATTCAAGCAGCTCAAGCTGCTCCTCGGAGAAGTGCAATAGCAAAGCCAAGGCTGAAAAAACCCCACACATTACAAAAATACGTGCACAAATACCCACCCGAATGCAGAAACCTATTCAGGTGCTGGGGCAGGCTGGGGAAGCTGGGCAATACGTTCAACTTTTCATACTTATTTATGCTTCTGTGGTATAGCCTGGCTTGTTATACAAGGCACAGGGCGCATGAAGATGTTTCTCAGCCATTAATAAAAGTGGAATCGGTCTAATAACTGTGGTTTTACCCACACGCTCGGCCCTGCCGGCGGGTCTGGGGCCGTTGGCAGCTCTGCTTCGCAGCTAAACAAATACTGGATTAAAAAAAAAAAAAAAAGGAAAAATCTCATTTCATCTCTCTTAGCCTCAGGTCAGAGAGACTTTGTGACCCATCTCCATATTAAAATCCAGTTAAGTGTGACCTGAGACTGAGCTGACATCATTAATACAGTGCATATGTTGGTATTTCACATGCGGTCACGCTGGGGTTGGGGTTCAGCGCGGCTCGGTAATAGCACGGTGCCCACCCGCAGGTGACGCTTAGCCTGGAAGATGCTGAGCAGGTTTGCAGAAGTGTCCTGGAGTAGGGATGTGGTTTTTTTGCGAGCATGAAGTGCCCAATCAACCCCCCACTGGAAGTTTTCCCTGCCTCGAAGGCCCTTCAAACAGCAGCGGTGATGGAGTGCGGGTTACAAGAGGTCCCTCCTCACCCGCGGGATGCGCTGGCTTCAGAAATGACGTGCTGGGAGGAGGACGTCTCGGGAAGAAACAGTTTGGAGGACATGATCTCTGTTTTCTAAATGCTGATTTTAGCATGGAAGTGAGGGCAGATTTAAATGATGTTTCCCAAGCAGAGTTACCAGCCTCTGCTCTCTGATATGATTATAACCATCTCTTTTCTTTGCCCACAACCGTTTCTTGATGTGATGGCTGCATCTCAAGCTGCTCAGACCCCGGCCCACGGGACATCACGACCCGTCTTCTCCTACCATCGCTGCTCTTGGGACCTATTTTTGAGGTCTTCATTCCCAGTATGGAAAGGAAGCTTGGCGTATTTTTACTATCATGAAATGCACATATTTAACCCCCTGTAACTCCAGTACAGTATGGGTCCTGCGCAGCCTGGCACCGTCTCTCCTCTGGACGCCGCGCAGGGGGTGACAGGTTTTTCCCCATGAGGAGCACTGGGTAGCTCCAGCATCTTTAAACCATGCATTTGCAGTGCAGTAAATCCAGTAAATACAGGTAAAATCGGTGCTGCCAGATGAAGTCCTGATTAAGGGCTTATGCCAGAGCAAGGCTTTCTGAGAGTATAACTCTGGGCATGGCCCCTCCGCAAGTGATTTGAAAAGCAGAGCAAGGGCTGCATGAACGTAAACAGCAGGAGATGCCAAATTCAGGCGTGTTCACCCATCTGAGATCCTGTAAATCCTTGTTTATACAGGAAAGCTTTCCTCAGGGCAGAGCCATGGTAGGCAACAGAAATCCGAGTAAACCCCTGGGCAGGCAGCTAGAATTTAATGCACTTGGAAAATAACCCCACAATAAAACAACACAATAGCCGGACAAATAAAAGAAGAAGAAAAGTGAAGTTAAAATATAGCTCTATAAACCAGTACCTATAAAAAAGAAATGTTGGGAAAGGAGGTGTTTGAAGGGTTGGGAAATGCACTTTTATGTTACAGCATTTATTTTGCTGAGCCCCGTGACAAAATAGTGGCTCGCCTTAAGTAACAGAGACCGTGCTGGCGGTGGGAGGCAGCGTCCTCATCCTCCCGCCTTGCCAGGGTTGGCCAAAGCCTCATGGTTAGCAGCTCCTTGTGGCCAGGCATGCTCTGAAGGCTGGCACCACGTTTTATAACCTATTTTATGGGAATTTGGGAAGCACAGGCTCCCACCGGCGAGCAGGTCACGCGTGTCCTCGATCTGGGCTGCGCTGGTGTTACTTCTTCTCTGTTTTCTTCCGCGCTGCAGTTGAGGCTGAGCAGCAATAGGGGGACATTACTAGATTTCCAATGAAGCACCGAATCATTAGGGACTTAAAGTAGGATTAAGCAACACAGCTAATTAATTGTAACAGCTGACTTCAGCGCTGAATTTGGAAGACTGCATTAGACTAATTCCCCAGCGCTGATAGCCTGGGGGCACGCTCTCCGGAGCACGGAAGGATAGAAAGACCCCTCTCCAGGTGGCTGAACATATCTTAAATAACCCAGCCGTGGACAAGGCAGGTAGGGAGAGCGGCAGGAACCGCCCAGGAGCATCGGTGGTGGTGTCACCGGCCAGGTAGTGGGAACCGTTCACCTAGATGGGAGTGACGGAGATGGCGGTGGCCGTGGTGGGTGGGTAGCAGTGACACAAAGGACATCGTGATGTGCTCAAGTGGTTGTACTGGCATAAACATCCTATTTCAGGCTCCGGAGCATCCCTGAGCACGAGCGCAAGCAGTGGGAAAGCACTGTGCGCAGGGGGTGCGATTCCCCTGCAGGAGCACAGAAAGGGCTTACGTTCACCCCCTCATTTGGGTTTGAAGCACGTGGAGGGTTTTGCCAACCCTGAAGCCAGACTTTGCTTTCACCGCTCCCCCTCGACACCGCTCTGCACCACCTCCTGCTTCCCACATTTCCAGGGCTTTGGCATTTTGGCTGCTTTTCATTAAAAAACTGGCCCATTTCAGAAACTAACATTTTATGATGAGTGAATACGGTCTGAAAGAAAAACGTGGCTTTTAAGTACCTCGTGTTTTCAGTAATGTTTTTATTTGACCCATTCCTGGCATTCTTTTCCTGTGTTATTGTGCGCTGAACGTCAGTTCTCATACGATGCTGGGGAAATGTTGGGACCAGCTTTACTTTACCCAGGAGACTTCCCTCGAGCCTCTGCAGCACGAGGATGGGCTGAGGAACAGCTTTATCACTTGTCCCTGCCTCAAGACCACGCCAAGGAGGGATGGGGGCAGAGTGCCAAAGTTCTTTTTCAAAAAGAAATATATCCAAAAAGGAAGTAATTACTCGGGATCGGCCAGTAAAATGGACTTTGCTCATAAGGCAACACAAAGATGCTTGGGTGTGATTGAACGCGGCTACGGTGAATCAGGGTAGATAATAATTTGCACTGGTAATTCGTTTTCAGAAGTGACGTGGCGCTAATGAATTCATAGAAAGCGTCTGCTTTCTGTGGGGTGGGCAGAAGGAGGCTTTTTGGAGGGGTATTTTAAAGGTAGAAGTAGCATGGGAATGGAAAAAGTACAAAAATGGGCTCTTGAGCAAATGCAGCACAAAGGGCTCTACACACGCAGCCTTTTCACATCTGTGCTTTTAATGGGATTTATTCAATTTCTGGCAAATGCATTGCTTTTATGAAGAAACACATGGTATTTCTCACCTTTCATTAGCTGGAAAAGAATGACAGGTTCAAACCTGGTACCACCTTAAAAACAAATAAACCTCCATCCACCAACGCATTTCACATTGTTTTGCTACCCAAAAAAAAAAACAAACCCTGGAATGGGGCTTCAGCCTTCCATTAGCTAAATCCTGCTGGAGCGAGCACGGCGTTACGTGAAGCTTCAGCAGCCGGCCAGGACGCTGCTGCAAAACAGCCGTTCTTCCTCGCCAGATTCAGAAATTTTCCCGTGTTACTGTTAACTGTTTTCATCATGCAAAATTACGCCAAAGAAGACATTGAGCTTATAGAACCGTAGAATCATTGGGGTTGGAAAAGACCTTTGAGATCATCAAGTCCAACCTTTCACCCAGCATTGCCAAGTCCACCGTTAAACCATGTCCCTAAGTGCCACATCTACACATCTTTTAAATACCTCCAGGGATGGAGACTCCACCACTGCCCTGGGCAGCCTGTTCCAATGCTTGACAACCCTTTCGGTGAAGAAATTTCTCCTAATAGCCATCCTAAACCTCCCCTGGGGCAGCTTGAAGCCATTTGCTCTTGTCCTATCGCCTGTTCCCTGGAAGAAGAGACCAACCCCCCCGGCTACCCCCTCCTTTCAGGGAGCTGCAGAGAGTGAGAAGGTCTCCCCTCAGCCTCCTTTTCTCCAGGCTGAACACCTCCAGCTCCCTCAGCCGCTCCTCACAAGACTTGTGCTCCAGACCCTTCACGTGTGGTCCAAAGAAGGACCACCAAGGACCACCTCCTGGTCAAGGACCACCTCCTGATCTTACACAGCAGGTTCATGGGCACACTGCGGAGACCCGAAAGGTGCAACATCCTGCAGATGCTCCTGGTGTTGAAACAGAGAAAAAGTTGCATTGCTTAAAATGTCCTCATCCCTCCTGGGGGGTGACAGTGGCATCCCTGGGGCATGCATCCCTCCCCATTGGCTCCTAGCTCTGCAGTGGGACAGGGACCAAGCAGGATGCACACCTTGGGGACACCGCTGCCAGCCCTCAAGGATTATGGGGCTGGATTATAAGGATTATAAAGTTTTGAGACCAGATCCAGGCAGGGAGAGCTGAGCAGCTGCAGGTCACCTGCTGGGAATTGGACTCATCTCAAGAAGGCTGAGGAACACAATTGTAAAACCGCAGGGTTTGACATAGAGGGGGACATTTCCATGACCCTTCCTTGTGCAAACCTTCCCAGGTCTCACCCGATCTCATGGCCCAGTGCAAAGCCCTTAGGCTGCATGGTGGGGCACGTTCCTCAACAGCTTATCACCAGCATTAATAGCTCGTTACCTAATTAACCTCTGTCATCTGCTTTTTCAGGTGTAAACTCACAAGTAAGGTGGTGTGGAGGTGGTGCAGGAGTAGGGAGGGCAGCCCATCCAGGAGGACCTGGGGCTGCAGGGTGTCCATCGGATGTGTTATGGGACTAAGGTCTGTGTATCATAAATAAATAAATGAATAAATATTCTCACTAGCCTGTGCTCAGGGAAAATAAACAAACAGCAAGCTTCTCCCAGCTGAGAAGGAACATTATGGGCTGTGTGTTAATAACTCACCCCCAGCCCTTGCCAGCTCCCCTGGGTAGTCAGTGCTGCCCAGGCGCGTTCCCGCTGGCACCGGCGGAGCCTGGCCAGGTGAGCCCATTGTGGGCACCAGCTTCATTCACTCCAACCTGAGAACAATTCCCCTTACAGACAATTACATGTTCTTCCACGTGCAGGGACTCCAGGATGTTTGCTGCTTAGCAAGTTATTTTAACCCTCCTTGGCGTGAATGCCGTAATTTCCTTTCCTGCTGGGTTCTCCAGCCTTTGGCCCATAGACTATTGTTTGCCAAAGCCACCCAGGTGTGCCGAGACCCCCCCCAAAGCCACCCCAGAGCAGCTGCTGGGGCTGAGACCCCAAAGCTGCTCTCAGCCAGCAGCGGGACTGCACCTAATTTCTCGTTTCAGTGAGAAAAAGCAGGGGACGTTTCCATTTTGCAAAGTTCATCCACATCCCTTGTGCATAGCCCCGTCCTCCTGCCCGCCTGGGCGCACGTGCTGTTGCGCCAGGGCTGTGTTCTGCAGCCTAACGAGCTCATTAGGAAACTTCTCATTAATTACAGCAGGTTCTGGATCAGAGCTGGTTTGACATCTGCAAACATGACCCAGATGGAGATGCCAGGCGCGGAGCGTGCCCAGGCTGGGGAATCCCCACCATGGCCCTACCTGTGGGCACAGGGACAGGGGACAAAAGCCACCGCCGTCTTGATACTCGATTCAACCATACGACATTTTTTTCCTTTAAAAAAAAAAAAAAAAAAAAGAGGAGACCTCAGATAAGAACACAAATGTTTTTCTTCCCCCAGCTCCGAGCGAAGAACTGTTTTATAAATCATTTCAGATAAACAGAGACAATCAAATCTTTGTTTTCAATTCACGCTGGAGATACTGTGCAGGCACTGATAGCCTGGGATTGCTTCACTCCGCGCCAATAAATCTGCCATTTGCAATACAGGGTCTGCCAAGAAAATCCCCTCAGGCTTGGTCTGGTTTCAGCAGAGGATATATGAACAAGACTGTATAAATATTGCAGTTTTAGGCCAGTTCCCTCTCTCGCAGCTTTTGCAAACTCAAGCAAGTTTCCTCTTGGCGACGTGCACATCAGATACGAGCGGTGGTTGGTCTTTGTTCATGCAACCTGATTTTTTGATTTTTTTTTTTATTTTATTTTATTTTTCTGGTAATTCATTATTTTTTAGGCACCGGTGGGAGAAGGGGAACAAAGAGGATGGGGCTGCAGTCCTTCTTCTGGCCCTGGTCCTTCCCGGCCACTTTGCAGCTTTGGGACTGGGGAATGCCCGGGGGCTGCCCCCATGGCTTCGATGCTGCAGGGGGTACCTGGGGATGGGGAACAGTGTCCTCGGAGGCCTTCAGCAACATGATGATGCTCCAGGAGGAGGGTAGAACAGGTTCCTCCTTCTCAGGGTAAAGTATTCCTAGCAAAATCAGAGCCCTGCAAACGCTGGCATTGAGTCAAGACCTACGAGCTGTGCCGTGCGGGCCAGGTTGGTGGGCTGTTTGTATTGAAACATTAGAAATTAAGGCTCTTCTGGAACATTTAATGTATATTTTTACCCTCACTTGTGCGTACGGGCTGGACCACGCAAAGCATCAGTGGTGCTGGGCAGGGCGGCCTCTGGCCATGCTACTCCTGCCTCGGCCCCTGATGCTGAGCAGGGTCACCGCTTATGTGGCATTCGAATAGACATTTTTGTTTGCTTAGAACTGTTTCTTATGTTTTACATGAACACACAACAGTGTGCGTGTGATTTGGTTTTTAGGGGGGAAGCTGGGAAAATTCTGGCTTTCCCCTGGGTGGCAAGATTTTTCTCCATGTAGGGAATACGGAGATCTAGGGTCAGATCAAAAACACATAAATAAAAAGATTTGGAGGCACCCAAAACACACCAGTGGGATGCAGCAATGGCCAGGGACTGCAAATAATGACCCCAGAACCATTACATCTCGCATGGGGGAGCTTGAATTGCTTTGGCTGTAGGAAGAAATGGCTGTGGCGTGGGCTGCCTTTCCTGGTCCACGGGGTCCAAAACCCCCGAGGTGTTCGAGGATGGTGATAAGACCAAACCCTGTCCGTCCATCCCTGCACTGTCCACTCTGGGCATGGGACTGCCCTGGGCAGAGGATGCCCAAACATCATCCAAGCAAGCTGATGGTCGGAATCTATGCCTGGAGGGTGTTTGTGTTCCATCTTTGGCTGGAGGAGCAGGGCATCCCCCTGTACATCCATGGAGGAGCCAGCAGGAAACCTGGCCTCACAAGCTTCCTGGACAGTGTGAGTGGGCTTCTGTGACGGGATCCCTGCCATGGCTCACTGGTGGGTTGTTTGTTTTTTCATGAGAACAAAACAACACTTTTTTTCCCTTTTTTCCCTTCGACTTAGGGAAATGAGCCATTCTTGTTGCAGCCACCTGGGGAAAGCCTCCCCAAGCAGACACCATCCCTGGGAAACTGCCCCACCGCAGCTGAACTGGGGCTCCCAAGGGTACCCTCTGCCTTTCACGGGGGCTCCTGGGGCCTGGTGGTGGTCCTGGCTTTGTGCAGAAATCAAGGCTGTGAAGCACAGGGCTTTGCCGAGCAGCCCAGGAACAATGTAAACCCAGGTGGATTACGAAGAAGGAGAAGCTGAAGATAGCCAAAATGTTTTCTTTCATGGCTCAGCCCCCATCACACCCCATGTACAGCGATAAAGCTCAGGGGGTGAAGTGCAGAGTGGTGCAATAATTCTTGTGTCCATCAGGGCCCTGCTGCCCTCCCCACCTTCACTCATCTCCAAACCTGGTTCTGATTTATAGAGAAGAGAAGAGAAGAGGAGGTGAGTGTGGACCATCACGTTCAACTGCTTGGGAAGGGGGAGATCTGTGGCAAAAGCATCTGGGCAAAAATAGTTGGGGTCCTACAGATGGGATGGAGATGGGAACTCAGCAGAGCCAGACCTGGGAAAACCCCAGTCCATCCCCAGTTCCTCTGCAGGACATGGTGATACAGCCATGTCAATGTGTAATTCATCCTTCCTCCACCTGCTCTCCCCAGGATGATGGAGGAGAGCTGAACACACCCTTAGGAGACACATTTGTCTTGAAACACATCTGATTGCTGGTGCAATGCAGCAGAAATTAATTTGGAGCCTACAAGACCCTCTTTTGCTTGTTCTTGCAGACTATGCCCCTGGCCCCTTCTGAATCCTCTGCCCAAAAACATCGCCGAGGTTGGTCTGTCATCTGGTCCTTGTGTGATGTGGGGGCAAACACAGGTGTGTACTGGGGTGCTCAGACCTGCTCCGCACATAAATAGGGCTCCTTAACACATATAGTGGGTGCAGCAGCACCCAGGCTTATAAACCAGCAGCATCCTGACCCGCATGCGTGCAGCTCCTTGGAAAGGCAGGGGCTGGAGTAAGCGGGCTCCAAAAATGCCTAAAATGGGTAGAAAATAGAGGGATGTAGGTCTCCCATGTCTTGCAGGCTTTTATTTTTTGCTGCATTTTGATATCTTTCTTTCCATTGATTTTCCTGGGCTGGTAAAGTCTTCAAGGATTGAGAGGGTAATACACTAATTTATTGTTAATTAGAGCCTTCAGTTTTTAGTGTCCCTTTGGACAGATTGGCTGCTCTGAACTGCAGGGCCCAGGGGACGCACAGAGCTGTGTGTTGCCCTTCAGTGCCCTGCATTGAAGGATGTCTTAAAAACTGAGCAAAACAAGGTGCTCGAGCCCCTATTTCTGATTTTTGTTAGGAACATTTCACATGAAAATAAAAGAAAAGCTGGAAAAACAGCATTGGGAAGAAGAGTTCCCCCTCCTGGGTTGCTGGCAGGAGCAGAGAAGCAGGGCTGCAGCCCCAAGGAACGCCCAGAGAGGCTGGACAAGCCCCTCAGCATTCCCCCGAGATGCGAACCAAAGTGTCCCCACAGCGTGTGCTGTTACAGAGAGGCGTGGGATTAGGGAAATGTATAATGTGCCATTATGTGCAATTTCCTCTTTAAGTTTCCTTTCTTAATAATTATTCCTATTATGTAGGTGGACAGTCTCTTAATATAGATAAAGACCTTTGCAGCTGCTCCATCGTCGGCCTCGTGTTTAATATGCACTTTATAATTAGCCTGGAAGGGAAGACCCATGGTTGCAGTCAGCCCCTGTTCTCTCAGATCATTTTTAATCTGAGCCGGGCTCAGCTGGGAAGGGCTGATAAGCACTTCTGTACATGACAAACAGGGCTTTAATCTCTTCTTTCCAGTTCTAGCGCACTCATTACACAAATTTGTCTCCGAACGACCCCAACGCATTAAAAATTACCCATCCTGGATGCTGTATCCTTTCTTTTAAATTTCCTTAAAACCCTCAGTTTGACCCTGGGGTTCATAGAACGGGGGGAGGCGTTCGCAAGGGGCTGCACAACAAAGGTCACCAATTCCCTCCCACAACCTGGTAAATCCTTTGCTTTTTGATGGATTTTATTTGCTGGCCGCCAAGCCTCAAGAAAAGGCTTTGCTGGGTGAGGACCATCACAGTCCCCATCGGATTTGGGAGGGATGCTGCACGTGGGGTTTCCTCCTGCAGAGGGCTGGCAGCAGGAATAACGGAGTCCGATGGCTGGAGCTGGAAGCTGGGCACGCTCTGGTTACTGGTGACACATATCAGTTGGGACCCCGAGTCAATTCTCTAGTGATTTTGGCCAAGCCAGACCAGGTTCTGCTGTAGAAGGGATGTCCGTAGCCCAAACTGACACTGTAAGCAAGATGCTAAATTTACCGGGCAAGGTTTTTCACTCTTCACCTGGAAGAGGTCAGGTGCGAGGACCGACTTTCATCCCTCCCATCTCCTGATAATCACATTAGCG
The DNA here is from genome assembly GCA_013396915.1 of Stercorarius parasiticus. Lineage (NCBI taxonomy): Eukaryota > Metazoa > Chordata > Aves > Charadriiformes > Stercorariidae > Stercorarius > Stercorarius parasiticus. The sequence goes on along the minus strand of VWZL01002573.1, from coordinate 326,141 downwards.
AACCAGTTTTGTGTTTATCTGGGGGAGATAAAGCTGCTTCTGACCAACAAATCCTAAACATAATTTTTTTTCCTTTTTTCAAAAAAATCCTCAATTTTGGCACGTCTACACCTCTTTGTCCCATGGATAGGGAAGCGGATGGCTCTCAGGAGTGCTCAGGTCCCCTTTGGCAGGGAGGAGGGTTCGCAGACCCCCCAAAAGATTTCAAATTGCGGTAGAGTTGAGCGGGATCCTGGCAGGGGTCAAGTGAAAGGCCACCCCAAGAAGATGACATGGTGGGACCTCCCGAGGTGCCAATGGCTTCATGGCCAGCCGCGGAGACGCCGACCACGCCACCCCAGATGTCTCTCCTGACTGCAGCCGGGACAAAGAGACATTAAAAGACATAACAGTTAATCAGCCCTTAATTAATTATAACAGGATAGGGAGTCTGAAAGGATATGGAAACGGATCTGAACTTTCTAACAGCATTAGAAAAATTGCTGTTTGGTCCTGGTGAGTTTGAAATGTGAGTGTGAGTAAAATGGGTGTCATAAGTCTAAGCCAAAATTTTACTAAATATACCTTTTTTTTCCTTTAATAAACTGTCTGAGCTAAACTAAGATGAATGAGAAAGGGCCTTTGCAACAGCCCCAACTACAGCAAACTCACTCAGAGCTCTGGTCATATAGCTTAACTGCCTTTAATATAAAGTGGGGCAATAGCTAAATAATTTTCACCTTAAAATTGTCATACTTGGTCTTGAAATTAATTTTCTGAGAGATGCAAACACTTATTTGCCTGTTTGAGATACACACAGAAGGATGTTTAATCTGAGCATTAAACATACACAGTTCATCAGCCTTAAATACTTCGGAGACCGGTAGGAGCTAAAGATAGCATGGGTCTGATGGCGGGAAAGCCCCTTCCCTTCCACTTCCAACAGGGTTTAACTCTGACCCGCCACCTCTGTATTGGGAACCACCAACCCCAGCACCGTCGTTTCCTCTTCCAAAGGAAAACCAGCACTTGCCTCTGGCTAAATCGCAAGCTGGAGAAAACTGTTTTTAATAGAAGACAACTCCTGGAGATCAGTGCAAAATGCAACTGTAATAATAATATCTCGGTGTGCCACCAAAAGCCATCCCAAGCAATGCCACAATTTCCTGTGCTTCCAGCACACCGATTCCCACTTTGCTTTTATTAGTGTAAAGGGGTTTACATCCAATTGCACTACATAACCCCCTAAATACTTTTTTATCATAAGTGCATAAGTACGTAGATAGAGATGCTGCACCCACACACCGGTACTTTTTTTTTTTTTTAACTAATTTTACCAATTCCTGCCATAGGGAGAACTAATCTGCATTTATATGTTTCTGGTACTTGCAGAAAGAGGAGGCCTGTAGAAGGTAAAGAAAGAAGATTTTTAAACTTGACCTTTAAGACTTAACGGAAAGAAATAACGCGGAAATTTAAGGAAAAGATGATGATGTGTTCTTGTGTAATGTCAGCTTGTGGAGTTCAATCTTAACCATCCTCAACGGCAAATTACACTGCTGCCTTTTAGCCGGAGAGTCTCAGAAGGCTGTGAACGATGCCCATGCTCTCGTAGCCCACATGGCCAGGAGAGTCGTAGCACTAAAGCAGACAAATCAAATAATTCAAAACTTCAAAGGAGATTATAAATTAGACTTTCCCACTGCAGGATGGAGCATTGGCGTGAGGGTGTGAAGGTGCACTGGGCATGAGAGGGACTGCGTCATCTCTGGTGTTCTGCCTTGGAGGACAGGAGATAGAACCACAGAATCATTTTGGTTGGAAGGGACCTTTAAGATCTTGCTTGCTAATCCTTTCAGTGAAGAAGTTTTTCCTAATATCCATCCTAAACCTCCCCTGGCACAACTTGAGGCCATTTCTTCTTGTCCCATCGCCTGCTCCCTGGGAGAAGAGCCCGACCCCCCCGACTATACCCTCCTTTCAGGGAGCTGTAGAGAGTGAGAAGGTCTCCCCTCAGCCTCCTTTTCTCTAGGCTAAACACCCCCAGCTCCCTCAGCCGCTCCTCATGAGACTTGGCTTCTCCAGACCCCTCACCAGCTCCGTTGCCCTTCTCTGGACACGTTCCAGAACCTCCAGATGGCTCCCCAAAAGCCCTCTGCCAACGGCAAAACACCGCTGGGCAGGGTGCTGGGCTACAGGAACCCCACCAGCTGTCCACATGCAACCCTCAGCCTGGTTCCCATCAAATGTCCACCTGCAACTGTCAGGCCATTTCTGGAAGGACTAGGGCAGCGAGTGCGTGCAGCATCCCCCTCATTTTGCTGGTTCTTCTCCTCATTGTCCGCAAATGACAGTTCTTACACGTCCTCAGACTCCAGTTTTGAACAACCGCAACAGCATGACATTTCAGATAAAAGCTAAGTAAAAATGGCTGTGTTGACATCTCCTGCAGGAAAAAATACATAAGTATTAGGTTGGAAGTGACATTTTCCCAGGAGAAATCTTTGCTTTTTGTGAAACCATATGTTTTGGAAGAACCCTGTGCACACAGCTTTTGACCTGTTCACCTCTTGGCGGAGATAAAGCCTTCGGGAAGGCATCCACCTCTGCTTGGTTTTAATTTATCAGGAATAAGGGTGACACTCCCGAATCAATAGTAAATAGAGACGTATGTGTCATCGTTCACGAGGAGTTTAGGAATGGGCATGGGCGTTTCATTGCGTGGTGAGCTGCTCTTGTTGCTTTGTCGCAGTCAGCTGAGCTTTCCAAAACCCCAAATTAATGTGATCTTATGAAGACTTGTTCAGCAGCACAAAGACTTCTATTCAGATGGTTTCAAGGAAACAATCCAAGAAAATGTTCCTTTCAAACGTCTTCTGTGCGAGTACATTCAGACAGTTTCTTGAACTCACAACCAGTTACAACACTCATTTAATTCCGTATTTGTTTAGAGAGATTTATCTATTCATGCAAAACTGGTAAAGGGAGACACTAAGGGGGTGCCTTGAGTGGCACAGTGCAGCATGAGGTTACCAGCACCTTGCATATAACCTGTTCCAATTTTAAATTTTATCCTTAAAATCTCTTTTCTTGCACGTTTTCGGAGGCAATTGGTTTTTAACAAGAAGATGACGGCAGTTCTTTGCTTGCGTTTAAAGATTTCGTCCTTGAGAAGAGGTTTAGGAATCACATGAATTGAAAGGAGGAAAAAAATAAAGCTTTTCACTCGGGCTTTCATGGCCTGGGTAGCATCAACATCTACATATCAATCCCCCCTGCTCTGCTCGTTGAGGAATATTTTTTCATTCTTCAGACTACCAGACCCCTGTCTGAAAACAAGACATCTCTGGAGATCTGTTTTCTTGAGCTCGGGGTCATGTGTAAACCAGAGGCTCTGCTGAAAAATGGAAATAATCCTTCTCTTTGGGAAGCCCTTTGAATAAATGATTCAATCTGTTTTCTGACCAAGTGCTTTGAAGACTCCAATTTGTGGTGATTTAACAACACTTGAGAGGAGAAGTCCAATAAAAAGCTCATTCAAGGTGGAAATCACAGCAGCAGTCGTGCATGCAGATTTCGAGCATCACAGCGAAATAGAATGATATAGAAGAGTAACACGAAATAGAAAACAAACACTTCCATTTGAAGGCAAAAATAGAATAAAAACATTTTACAGAAATAATACAACTCTGGTTAACAAAAGCAGAGTTAGCTTACAATTGCTTTTATTACTTCATATACTATTCTTGGATGAACAAACCAAGAGCTACCGCAGTTCCGCTCAGCAGCATCATAAATATTCCTGAAAATTCACTAAAGGTAATGAACAGGTTGAAACAATCTGACAAAAATAATTCCAGCCTTCCCGCGGGGATAATGTGCCCCGATAGCACCATGCGAGGCCCCTGCAATTCTCTGCAGCGCTCGGTGGCCAGAAATTTCTGCAGAGGCAAACTGAATTTATTCCTGATGATGGTTTCCTACGTGGTGTTCCCAGAAGTGCTCCGTGGGGATGGGCTGCGGTTTTGGGGCAAGAAACCTGTTTTTTTGCATCATACCCCTGCCCTGAATTTCATCAATAGTCCCAGTGATGGTTAAGCTGGAGGTTAAGTTTGGAAACATTGCTGCCAAAAAGACAGTAATTTACCCAAGTGTGCGCAGCAAGGGTTCATACATTTCTAATCAGTATGAGGCAGGAGCTACCACACCGCAGGAATTTACACCCCGGATACGGCTTTCATTATTTTTATGGTGGCGCATCACTGGTGTGTGTCCTGTCGTTTCCCCAGCGAGTGCTTCGTAGAGCACAGCTTGTGCAGCTCAGCTCAGCCCAGCAAAACATCTGCTGGAGCTTGCAAAGTAAAGCTCGTGTACGTGCATGTGTACAGAGGGAAGCTTTTCAGTATCCTATTTTTCTTATCTTAAAAAAAACAAGTGGTTTGGGCAGTTGGACCTCCCCATGAGAAGCCAGGCAGAGGCGGCGGGGCTCAGGAGCCCTTTTCCAAGGATGACTCCGTCTGTGTCACCTTCTGCTGCTCGTGCGTGTCACCTCTTGCACTTCTTCGGGCTCCCCAGGCTTGCCAAAGGCCACCTTTTCAGCTGCGCTCAGTCAAACACCGCGGCAGCGCCCGCAGCACGCTTGGCACCCCATTTCCTCCCCTAGGATGCAAATTAAATGCCGTGCTCTCCAGCTTAGTTGCTGCCAGATCTGACTCACGGTGTCTTTTAAACACTATTTGTCAGCAAAGTACATGCAATTTGATCAGGGCACATAGTTAAACTTTATTTTCAACGACCATTATAAGTATTTTAATTGTGAATTCAATTTCCGAAACCAATTTTTGGTGGCTACAGTTGTCCACAGACAGAGGTGAGTTGTCCTGGAGAAGTTTAGCAGAAGCTGTTTGGTCACTGTCAGGTCATTTGGGATGGAAAACCTATCCAAATGTTTAGTTTTACTCAAACTTGGTTTATTATTAAAATCTAATTGACAAGCAACAGGAGGGCTTCCAGTGTTACAATAATTCATCTAATCCAGCTCATACCTTGAGATGGCACCCCAATATCTTCACACGGGTTTATGCAGACACAAAATACAGCTTGCATAAATACATTTCAAATTGCCCTAGCTAAGATGCGCACGTATTTGACAACTGTTATTAAGCATTCAGGCTTCTTTTCTCTGTTTACCTTGTAAGATAGCTATAAAAAATCCAGCATCTCAATGTCTGAGTCACCGCTGACTCACAGATAAAACTATCCACGCTTGTTTTGGATAAGCCAAGAGTACGAACACAGTCTGTGGCACGCCGAGATACCTCGGAGCATCTGTCTGCCCAAACAGAAATTAAACTTCTTTGCATGAAACACGCTGGCTCCCGCCAATCGATTTAATGAGCTGCATGCGGCTGCCAGAATATCATCCCCACTTTGCATCTACTTATCCTCTCATCCAACACACTCCAAGACGAATTCATTACGGCAGTGCGTTTGGATTTCATATCCACCGGTTTCTGGATTGAAAGATGTTTTCTCCTCTTTTTTATGTTTGCAAAGCTTCTCTCTTTGTTGTCCTTGCCCCAGAGACACCCAAGAGACATTGTCCCCCTTTGAGGAGCACTGTAGGGGTTTCTCACTCCCTTCGATGCACATCCTCTGAAGGACACAGAAGAGAAGACAATCAGGCTAGCTTTGTGGGGAAGAATAGAGGGATGAAAGGGTTCTTCAAGGAACAGAAAAGCGGAGGCAGAGGCAGAGGCTGGCAGGAGCCCCTCCATCCCAGGCGATGTTCACATGGATGGTTACGTGTGTGGCCAGCCTGAGACCTTCACCTATGCATGGAGCCCTCCAAGCCCTCCAAACCCTCCTTCCTCACAGCCCAGCCCAAATTCCCTGGTAGGGCTAATTTAGGTGGAAAAGCGTGTTCCTGGGACACACATGCGTGCCACCACTCTGTTTACTTCTTGGACTTCCACAAAGCAAATGCAGCTTCGTGGTGCATCTCTGAGCAGCCCCAGACACTGAAAGGCTAGATCCAGCCTCCAAGGCAGGACCATCCTTCTCCGGGCTGAGCTGTATCTGTGCTGCATCTCTTCAGTCTAGTTTCTTTTTTGATGCATTTTTTATTTCACACAATATATTATTAACTCTGTGAGTTGCTCCATGTCTTGCTCAAGGCCACGTCTCCCTCTGCAGTGAACAGACCCTCAAACGTGCTGTCGGTTCCCGGTTTGAGCATCACTCCCCTCTTCTGGCTCGGGGTGGGCAGAGGCTCTCACGCAGTGCTGCCCAGACTTCTGCACCAGCAAAGGGCAGAAGAGCCTTGAATAACGTAGTTTTAAATGTGAATTATGGTGGGACAAGGTGGTTTGCTCAAGAAAACCTCTGCCTGAGTTTTCCTGTAGCAGAATCGCCCTCTTTTAGCTAATGCCAAAATTGCCGCGTGTCTCCAGCCAGCACCGCTCCTGTTACAGGATTAAGCAGATCCTTTGGTATGCAGCTGCCTGTAGGAGGATCTTCTAATTTAAGGGTTACTTGTACATATTAATAGTTGTAAAATTGACCACTACCAGAGGGGACTGGAGCTGGAAAGGAGAGGACACAAAGAAAGATGTCCTGATAATCTCCCTTAGACAACTCTGTGGGGTTTTGAACACCGAGCATTTGTTACAGGGACTGCTCCAAGGATGCAAGCTGTGAACAGCCCAAGTGGTGGGAGCACGAGGACACATGTGGTAACACCATCATACAAGTGCCCAGCAGAAAGCTGGAAAGAAAGCAGGTGGAAGAGCTGCCTGAGAAACGGGCTTTCCCTTATTTAATCTCTTTTACCAGTATTTGAACGTTTAGGGATAGGAATTGCTGTTCCCCACAGAAATATCCCAAAGGTTTGAATAACCTGGTCTCCAACACCCCAGAAGACTCCCTGCAGGTTCAAGGCTGGGTTTACTCCCATGGTCCCAGCAGGACATATCCTGGGATGTCCTCAGGGTAGCCGCAGATGCAGCAAAGTGGAAATGGGATGATTCAGCTCGGGTCAGGGCTGATTTTTCTGTGCAAATGGTCAAAGTTCCTAATGAGTCACATGTAGCTCCTCCCCGTCCGCGCAAGAGCAGACTTTTGCCCTTTGCACATGGACAACGAGACTGTGAAACTGCAAATCTCTTGAGTTTTGCCCACTAGAACATCAGTGTTCACAGTCGGAGTTGTTTTTTTCTCATAGCAATGATGAAATCTCAGATTATATTGGCCTTTTATGCAAGACTATCACATGCTGTCCTGCACGGACAGCATTTAAAAAAAGGAGAACAGGAGGGTTCTCCTTCAAGGAGTGAAACAAGACCTAATTGGTCACCCAGTAGTCCCTTACCCTGAGAAAGTGCAGGATTTGTCCCCGTAACGTTTCCACCAACATTTTGTCTAGTCTAGTTTTCAAAGTCTCAAGTGGAGAAGATTTACTCGAGGTCTGGCATCGCTCACTTGCTTCTCTGGTTAATGTTGAAGCATCCCTGCCAACATGGCTTTAATCTCCATCTCTGTGAGGGATTATTATATTTAGGCAGAAGTTAAATAAAGAATGAAGACAAATAATCTACACTGAAAGGAAAATAGCAGCTCACCATTCTCCGCTTACTTCAAGTGAAACAGGTTTCAGTGGGATTTAGAGGTGGTGAGAGTCACAGCAGGTTTGTGCCTCCCTGGAATCCCACAGCCTGGGGGACCCTATGTTGTGTTGTATGGTCCCTGCGGATAGGGTTTGCACTACGGACAGGGGAGAGGACACCACTGGGGCCAGTCTTGGGACAGGTTGGGTCAACATCATTGGCTGTTATCATCCAGGGAAAAGTGGAAACTCCAAAGGAAGATGATTATAAATGTCTTTTTATATGTCTATATTTATATGATCCTGGGCTGCATCCCCAGCAGCGTGGGCAGCAGGGCGAGGGGGGGATTCTGCCCCTCTGCCCCGCTCGGGGGAGACCCCCCGGCAGGTCTGCCTCCAGCTCTGGGGCACCAACAGCAGAAGGACACGGAGCTGTTGGAGCGGGGCCAGAGGAGGCCACAAAGATGCTCCAAGGGCTGGAGCCCCTCTGCTGGGAGGACAGGCTGAGAGAGCTGGGGGGGTTCAGCCTGGAGAAGAGAAGGCTCCGGGGAGACCTTCCAGCCCCTGCCAGGCCCTCAAGGGGCTCCAGGAAAGCTGGGGAGGGACTCTGGAGCAGGGAGGGGAGCCATGGGACAAGGGGGAAGGGTTTTCCACTGAAAGGGGGGAGATTGGGATGAGATGTGGGGAAGGAATTGTTTGCTGTGAGGGTGGTGAGCCCCTGGCCCAGGTTGCCCAGAGAAGCTGTGGCTGCCCCATCCCTGGAGGGGTTCAAGGCCAGGTTGGACGGGGCTTGGAGCAACCTGGGCTGGTGGGAGGTGTCCCTGCCCAGGGCAGGGGGTTGGAACGAGATGATCTTTAACATCCCTTCCAACCCAAACCATTCCATGAGTCTATGATTCTATTATTTTATTAAATTCTATTTTTTTCTGCTCAGTTATTGTTTGATATGGTGATGTCAGAGAGCAGGGAATGGGTTCCTGGCACTATCCCACACCCACTCCTGCCTGCTCTGCATGGACGGCATTCCTTGGGCTGAAACCAGAGCACCTTTCGGAAAAAAACCCATAGCGCATCCCACCAAACTGATAAACCTCTGCGCCATTCAAGACGAAACGATCTGTTTGTTTGTTTGCTTTTAAAATTAAATTAAAGTATCATAGGCAATTATTCCCAACCGTTTTCTTTGGAAAGGCTTTGCAAACATCTTGCCTGGTGGGTAAATGCCATTTAGGTCATCTGATTGAAGGCAAGCCCCTCGTCTTTGACTCTGCCCTTGCTGGAAGATTTCTGTTTCATTAGCGCAGTATTAATGAGGCTGGATTTTAAAGCAGGTGTTAAGTGCAATCAGAGCAGCTTTATTAGGCTACAAATTGTCTGGAGCTGACAAAGGCAGTCGGATGGGTCCATGCTCAGTTAACCTTTGCCTGCGTGCATGACTTGGCTGATTAAATAGCGATTGGTAATGACCTTCAACCCGGGGAGCCTTTAAAGGTGATGCCGCATAGACTCTGCTGTGCTGAATGTAAATCTTCACAGGATCATCACCTTTTCAATTTAGGAACCCATACAGTCATTTTAAAATTATGCAATAGCATGCTACAGCAAGGAGCTAATTTACGGGTGCTAAACTGGTATTTTGAATGCAACCTGAGAGAGGGATATTAACACGGTTCTATTTAACAGAAACGAGTATTAAGGATTTGAGGGTACCAATGTTTAAACAACATCTGGCGACTCAAGTACTATATATTTATATAAAAATGAAAGTGAGAGATTTTATGGGAGCCGCCCTTTCTGGGTCCCGACCCCAGCTGCGCTGAAGTCAAGCAAAATATTTCCCTTGGCCGCAGCAGAGCCGGGCTCGGGGGCCGGCGTTTTGGGAGGCAGCGGGTACTGCAGCTCCCAAACCTGGTCATTCCCTACGTTCCCATCGAGGCCAAGGCAGCAGGCGATGCAGGAGGCAGTCGTGGTCTTTCCATCCTGTTTCCTGAGCAGAAGGAGTCGGGCACTGCAAAGACGCTCGGCCCTGGGACATTTCTGATGCCTGTACGACAGCGGCGTCTGGTGTAAGACACAGAGAGTTATGAGAGTCCAACAGTCAAGACGCAACGCTTTGGCTAAAAATACCACATTAATAATTCTTCCTTTCAGAACATATTGATGACTTGTTGTTAGATAAATTTGCATTGACGTAATAACATGGGCGCGTGCAAGGAAAAGCTGCAGAAAAGTGTTATGCAGGTGAATCTGGGATGAAAATCTGGGCAGAAGAGGAGATGAATCACAGAATCATAAAATGGTTTGAGTTGGATGGGACCTTAAAGACCATCTCGTTCCAACCCCCTGCCCTGGGCAGGGACATCACCCACCAGACCAGGTGGATCAAAGCCCCGTCCAACCTGGCCTTGAAATGACTCAGGATGCACCACAGCGATGACTGAATTTGTCTAGTCCGCATGAAAACATGAGCATAAAACTTCAGAAATCCTGCTTTCCTCTTTGCAGTTGTGAGAAAAAAGTATACTTTTTGGAAAGAAATTATTAAGAGTATGGATACGGCACAGAGGTAGATGCTAATGATATACATGTGAAAACAGAGAGAAGGATTTTATGGTTTTATGTGGTCAAGTCTTGAGGAGAAACACTCAGACTTGCAGCGACCCCAGAAGAAAATAAGTAGATGGGGCTGGTAGAGGTGAGGGTTACAGGGCGGGACTGATGCCGCCAGCACGGGCTGCCCAAGGACGATGCCCTTCGCTCTGGGCTCCTCTCCATGGGGATGGCTCTGCTCCCACCACCATGCCAGGCTCCATCCGGGCTGTGCCGGGGCTGCCAAGGGGTGGCTGGTTGGAGAAGGATTTAAGGAACTCCCCAAAAGCCCCTCTTGCAGCGCTGCCCCTCTTCTCTCCAGAGTTTAAATTTTATTACTTCCTTCCAGAGCCGTATATTTTGCTGCGAGCATGGAATTTCTCGCACATCACCACGCCTGACGGGGCAGATTTATGTTCCCCAGCAGCGAGAACCCCCCGCGGCCATCCCCCGGCCCCTTTGGAGAGCAGCAACCCACCGATCCCGCTCCAGCGGGGCTGGGAGAAGCCGGAGCAACCCCAAAACCTGCCCCTGGGCTAGAGAAACGCGGGACTTGTTCGTAGCACTTCATAAAGCCCAACCCCTCCTTCCCCGGGTGCACGGGGGGGAGCGCAGAGGAGGGGGCTGTGCAGAACCCCACACCTCCAGGTCACCGGTTCAGAGCCATACACGCTTCCAACATCCAAATACAACTTTAATCCATGTCTTTTTGACGGTTTGCAGCAGGTCCTGAGCTTGCTGCACGGAGGGGATGGGATGGCCACAAGGCACCAGCTCCTCCTGTTTCTAACTGCTAGGCTACATATAAAAAAGGAGTTAAAATGTAATTTATCTCCGGTTTTCCCGTATCGACCACTGATGCACTGAGCGGCATGGTGAGCGCTGGAAACCTGGGGGCTGGATGAGGCTGGGGGGGCTCTGTCCTGCTCCCCGCAGCCAGAGCATCCTCACCAGCCGACCACCACCACCCAGTTGGAAGGATGCCGTAAAAACCTATTTTGCTCCAATTAAAGGAGGAGATAAAGGTCCAGTTGCCCATTTCTGACCAGGATGGGAACAGTAAGGAGTGGGCTCCCGCAAGGTCCATGTTTTCCCTCCCCATGTCAGTGTTCTCCGGGAGCACAGGCAGGGTGGGAATCTCGAAGAAAAGGTCTGTTTATAAAAAAATGCTTTAAAAACCCCGGTGGTATTTCCTGAAACGCTCGTGCACATAAACATTTGTGCCGGCCCTGCGCGGAGCGTGTCAGGGAGGATGCAGCAGGCGTTTGGGGGGGTACCTGGGGGAGCCAAGCTGTCCCCCTCTCTTGCTGGCTGTGCTGCTTCTTGTGCCGTCCAGAAACTGACCCTTTTTGGGGCACAAAACCCTCATGTTCATACTTGCTGATGTGCTTTAGCTTCGGAGCATCCCCCTTTTTTCGTCACCCCGGGGTCGGTGCTGCTGGGCTGTGGGGAGCCGCAGGCAGAATGGAGGATGCCCGCCAGCAGCTCCCGCACGCCCACTCCGGAGCGTATTTTTAAAGCAGTTCCACAGACTGGGGAAACACCCAGATCCGCACCGGGAGCCAGGAACGACAGGCAAACTGCTGGCAGCGCTTCCCGAGAGCACGTCTGGCATCTCCTCCTGCCCGTGCACGGGTACAAACCCCCGCAGGCAGTGCCATCGAGCTCTTCTTTCACTCCAACAGCGCCAATGTGAAGTCACAAGTTATTTTTTTTAGAAAAGCAGTTGGGTTTTTTTTATATCTTTTTCAGCCCTCCCAGGCCAGCTGCTGCCCATTCATCCGTCGTTGTGACTCGCACATACTGAATGAAGGCGATGGATGCGCCCCGGCTGCGGTCCCCGCTGGTGTCATCCCGGGTCGTACGATGGGTGACAGCGCACCATTAATGTGCTGGAAATCCCATCCCTGCGCTGGCATGGCCCGTTGGGGCGAGTGGGGAGCCGGGGAACGGAGAAGCAGGAATACTGCACAGGAGAGGGACACCCTCTGCGAGGCAATAAAAGCTGGATGTAAAGCTGGGTGTTTGCTGAGGTCCCAGCAGGACAGAAGATGCAAAGCCATGACAGAGAGACCTTTACACGCATTCGTGTCATGCTTCCAGCTGGGATGGGGTTGACTCTCTTGCTAGCAGCTGGCAGTGCTATGTTTTGGATTTGGGATGAAAATAGTGTTGGTAAAACACTGGTGGTTTTGGGTGTTGCTGAGCTCTCAAGGCCTTTTCTGCTCCTCACCCCACCAGCGAGCAGGCTGGGGGACACAAGGAGCTGGCAGGGGACATAGCCGGGACAGATGACCCCAAATGACCAAAGGGATGTCCCGTCCCACATGGCATCATGCTCGGCATAGAAACCTGGGGGAAGAAGGAGTAAGAGGGGGATGTTTGGAGTGATGGCATTTGTCTTCCCAAGTCACCGTTACGTGTGATGGAGCCCGGCTTTCCTGGGGATGGCTGAGCACCTGCCTGCCCACGGGGAGCAGGGAATGAATTCCTTGTTTTGCTTTGCTTCTGTCCTTTTGCTCTACCTATTAAACTGTCTTTCATTCAACCCATGAGGTTTTCCTCATTTACTCTTTGAATTCTCTCCTCCATCCCAACCGGAGGGAGGCAGGGAGCAGATGTGTTGTCCTAGTGTCTGGCTGGGGTTAAACCACGAGAGTTCGCCTCCAAATCCAGGCTCTTGGCTTGCTTTTAGGCTGCCGAGCCAGGCCAAGCTCTAACTCGGCTCTGCGCTCCCACCCCCGGCTTCGCCAAAGGCCACTGCAACGCCGGTCTCTAACAGAGAAACGTCTCTCTCATCTAATCCCGGCACACAAGATTACCTCGGAATAAAGGGCGATAAGGAAAGAGGAGAAAACCTATGTTTGCTCCTGGAGATTTTGATTGTGTCTGGCTGAAAGGCTGTTGCACAGTGCTGGGCAATGCTCCCATTTTATTGCCCCATCAGCACAAGGAGACGGAGTTATTCCGGCTTCCCGCAGCAGCAAGGATGCTCCCGTGCGCCGCGCGGCCTTCGTGCTGTGTGGGAGCAGACGAAGAAGAGTCCTCCAGCATCTCTAACGAAGGAGTTAGAAGTAAATTAAGTCAGGAGGCTGAAATCCACGGCTTTTCTCCTTACCACTGCATCCCTGAAGGTCTGGGAATGCCCACAGGAGGCTGGTGGAAGGAGAGAGCCGGCTCCTCAGCTGATTTATAGCGAGGTTGTGGCTGGCAAAGAAATGTTTAAAGAACTGGATTTATATGTAGGCTCTGGTTTTCCCAAATGCCGTCAGTGGCTGCTGCGGGGGTACGGCCACACACAGCGAACCCGGGGGGCCGGAGGTGGCAGAGGCAACCAGGCTGCCCCAGCAACGTTGGGGTTTTATGAACTACGAGTAAACGTGGAGATGAATATGATCTACCTTTCCTTTATGACTCTGCTCAGACCCACGTACATCCCTGGGAAATAGAGCCCACCATTAAATACAGCCCGGGATGGGTTTGCTGGGATGCTCTACGGAAGGTCCTGCTCAGAGCGGCTCTTTCCTGCCTCTGCTCGGGAAAACAAGCAGAAAAACTGGCTGCAGATCCCGTGCAAAGGAAAATCACACGCAGCCAAACGGAGCAGCATAAATCAGTTTTTAATTTCAGCCGTATTATTTGTTCGTTAGTTCATTGATTAGTTCATTGATTGAACTCAACGGTGTGTCACTCCCACACATACAAATAGATATCGCTGTCGAGGGGCTGCACTCCCCAGCTCAGCAGAGCTTCCTTCCTCTGGACTAGTGCGGACATCACCTCTTGCAGCAGTGAGGAACACAGCTTTTCCCTGCTTTAGCGCTAAGATAAATAAGGATTAATTCACTTTGCAGCTTCCGGAGCCAGATACGTCATGGCCAGGTACCAGTCCTTCCAATGACATCTGTCCATTCAAATTTCTGCGGAGATTCAGGTCTGCAAATGTAGTTACGCATCCCGGCTATAATTTAAAACACTCATTTAACAACTGACATAGCAGTATCCGAACAGTTTAAGTAACATGGTTAATGTATGAAGATACACAACTCAAAAATAAACTCCAAACCCTTGGAGACTCCCACTGTGACTTCATACGGCTGACTCGGAAAAGCCCCAAAGCAAGATCGGAACGCGGGGACGCCAGAGCAGAGGCTGAGCCTGCTTTAGAGCTGCTTTTCCCAGGAAAGACACCGGCCGGTGCAGAACCTGGGGGCTGCCATGTTTTGACCACCGCGTGCCTGCTTTTGGCAGCCAATGCCTACAGATCCATTTATCTGAAGTTATTAGGACATGGGGGATTATAAAATCATCGAGATGCGTTCCTGCCATCAAAGAGGAATCCCAGCGGTGCTCGGGTTTATTCCAAGTCGCGCGAAGCAGTGACCTAATCCTGTTTGACGGTGAACGTTGGCCTTTGACCTGCGCGATCGGGCTCAGGTTGGGAGTAGCCAGCTGCACTCTTGGCTCCCAAAGAGAATACGGTATTGCCCACCTCTGAAGTTAGAGACACCCTTATAAATCCTCCTTATCTTCTGCATTCCAGGGAAAAATAATGAATTACTCAGTGTTATTTCCCGAGATGCATCGAAGCAGCATCGGCACCCAAATCTCCATAAGAGAGAGTAAGTAATTCGGTGCTGGGCTCATGGGTTGTGGTTGGGGTACGGGGTAGCGGCGGGTCCTGCAGGAACTGGCGATGGAGGGGGCATGATGTGGCTGGTGGCTGTGAGTTTGGGATGCTCTACGGGTGCTCGTGGGTGATTGCGTGACTTCTCAGGGCACACACAAACCTCGTTTGCCTCGGTCTTTATCACAGCCGACACCTAACCCAGCTGGGTGCCTCTCCTCACCGCATGGGGAGCGTCCGCCGCAGCAAAGGCTGCCGGACCAGAGCCTCAAGGACAGAAAACTCTCGTCCTGCTTTGAGCGACACGGGATTAATTTCTCTTTCAGTAATTTCACTTTTCAGTAAGGGCTCTTCTAATGCCTGGGAAAATTGCACTTTTAGAAGACTCTAGTGTCTGAATTTGGGAAAATATTTCCTTTGTAGCCAGCTCTGGGGCGCGGGTTTCAAGGTCTCGGTGTTTCCGAGCTCCCCAGGTGCGGGCACGAGGAGGAGCGAGACCCGGGCACTTGCCCCAAGCTGCCAACAGGGTTATTTCATACCATGAACAGTATGTTCCATAGAAATTAGAAAGTTTGCTGAGGAGTTCTGGTTCCTCCATGATGTCTGGGATCCTGAGCACTCCTCGCCCCGGTGCCGGAGCCCTGAGCCCTTCCCTTCCTCCCGCAGCCGCAGCGCTCGCAGGGTCCCACATTGGCTGTCCCTGCGGGGAGCGCACGGCTTCTGCTGGGGAACGGGCTGGGGACAGTCCTGGGGTGTTGTATATTGGGATTGGGATCAATATTGGGTCTTCTGTATTATTAATGTTAATTATTTAGTCTTATTTAAACTCCTGGGTTTCCTTGTTTTTTTCTGACTCCCCTTCCCAGGTGGCNTGCGGGGAGCGCACGGCTTCTGCTGGGGAACGGGCTGGGGACAGTCCTGGGGTGTTGTATATTGGGATTGGGATCAATATTGGGTCTTCTGTATTATTAATGTTAATTATTTAGTCTTATTTAAACTCCTGGGTTTCCTTGTTTTTTTCTGACTCCCCTTCCCAGGTGGCGAGGGGTCATTGGGTGATAGAATAATTGTCTAAATGACAAAAAATCATTGTGGGCTCTTCAGACCATAATATCTCTCCAGCCCTGGCGTTGCTGCCCTGAAACCACGCAGCACCGCAGCTGGACCCGAACCCCCTTGCGTGCAGTGCCATGCCTTTATCTCCTATTCAGTACCCCATCCCTGGAGGGGTTCAAGGCCAGGTTGGACGGGGCTTGGAGCAACCTGGGCTGGTGGGAGGTGTCCCTGCCCAGGGCAGGGGGTGGCACTGCGTGGGCTTCCAACCCAAACCATTCTGTGAGTCTACGATTCTATAATTCAATACATTTGCCTATTTCAATGCATTTTCCTATTTCAATGCGTTCTCCTATTTCAATGCGTTTTCCTATATGAACACACATTCCTATTTCAATGCGTCTCTCTTCCTCCAGCTCTGTACCTATGCTTTTCTCCACCCCTGGGTACTCAGAGAGGTTTCCCCTCAGGCCCCTTCTGCATCGATGACGAGAAGCACCCATCAGCCACCATGCTGCCTTTGCTCATATTTGTCCCTGCCTGGGGACTGCCGGCTGCCTCCAGCCTCTCCCCGCATCTGCTCGCCTCGGAGCATCCCGTCCCGGCGGCTGGTGTTTAATCTTTCGGAGGATGACTCATGGGGAAACGCCAGCCTCATCCGTCGGGAATTTTAAACAGAGGCTTTTTTTAAAAAAAAGGAATTGAAGAAAGCAACCATCTGTCTAGAGGGGAAACGTGCCGGTTTCTTCTCTCTCTGCTGGAGAAGGGACGGAGGGAGGGAGGCAAAGCCGTGCCAGGCGCTGCGTCTGACCCACCAAATGCGCTTCACCAAGTTTTGCCACTCCAGCTCTGGCTCTCTGCATGCTGATGGCACGGGTCGTCATGACAATATCCCCTCAATAAACAAATCCCAGGGAATTTATTGGGGATTAAACCGCCATGAGTGCGTAGAAGTGAGCCAAGATGCGCCATGGGACTCGCTGGTACCCGTGCACAGATTTCTCTGGCCATAGCCCTCCATCACAAGGAGGATTTTTGGGGTTGTTTGGAGTGGGTTTGTGTCTCTCCCCCCACCCCATCCCAGGGCTGTATCTGGTTCTGCTGGGTTAGGGTGAGGATTTGCTGTCCCTTTTGCAGGAGGAGGGGTGAAGCCACGTGTCCCCGATGCTCAGTTTTTAGGGCCAAAGCCAGGCGTTGCTTTCAGATTTTTGCTCCTACAGCAAATGGAAAGAGTTGCTGGAAAATTGCAAACGATTCATTGAGGAACTGGCATTGCACAGAATGAGCTTTTATCTCATTGCTTGAAATTAGGGGCTGAGGAAAAGGGTTGTCTCAGCAGCCCCTAAAAACAGGTTGCGGAGAGCAGGGGAAGGGGCTCTGATCCCCTCTGCAGGGATGTGCCCTGCCTGCCCTGCCTCTGTCGGTCTCACAGGCACGGCTGACTTTAATCCGATGCTACAAAGGCACGGAGAAAATAACCCAGGGCTGGAAAGGAGTAATAAACAGAAAAGAAATCGTAGGACCCCTGCAAAATGCCTGCAAAGAAAATAATCCCTCCTTTGGCCAGTGCTGGCGGTGCGGATCCGGCCCCGGGGGGCCAACGAGGAGCTTGAGAAAGGCACTGGCCACTTCTAGGAGAGCGGGAGAGAGGGAAGGAGCTCCTTTTGCAAGGGCTGTTCAAATTCCCAGCAACGCGCTGGATGAACCTAAGGACTAAAGTTATTCCAAGGGCTCCCTCATGCCTTATATGCATTCGGTGCTGGCACCGGCGATGCTTTTAAGTTAACGCACAGCCGGAGAGTTCTCAGAAACTGCAAATATCGTCGTCTGCTTCTCATCAGGATGGCCATTTCAGAAAGCCACGTCCCCTCTCCCTTCTCGCTCCAAAGCCCCCGGCACCCCGAGCTCACCCCGGCGCAGGACCCCACGGCGCTCGGCTGGACGGATCCCACCGGCTTCCATCAAAAATCCAACTGAAAAAAGCTATTTTCCAACAAATGGCGTCAAAATCCGGTCAGGATGTATTCGAATGTCTCATTTTAGGGTACGCCCGTTCCTTTCTACTAGTCTGGCTGGTGAAAATAGCTCTCGGAGCACTTTTTGCAAGCTTTTAACGGGAGCCCTTTGGCCGGGAGGCAGTTCCCACGGGCGGGCTATCAAAGGTAGTTGGTTTTTTTCCATCTGCAAAGTTAAAATCCAGAAAATTTAAAAAACTAGATGAGAAGCCATGCTGGTGACGGGCAGCTCAGGCCAACCGGACCTGCTCTTCGCCTCCTGGGATGAGGGAGGGTTTTTTTGGTAGCATCCCGGCAAAGCACCAGGGGGCACAGAAGGACGGGGGGGCACAAGGAGCTGGGAGGGGACACGGGCCCCAACAGGCCAAAGGGACGTCCCGTGCCATATGGCATCGTGCTTGGTGTATGAAGCTGGGGGAAGAAGAAGGAAAAAGGACTGGACAAAATCGTGAGTTCAGTTTGTAAGGTTGGTCTTTTGGGGAGCTTTAAATCTTTTTTTTTTTATTTTTTTCTCTTTTTTTCTCCCCAGAAAACCAAGAATTTCTGTGGCCTAATTCCTTCCAGAAACTTGCGGCCCAAGTCACCGTCAGCTTCTGCCTTTGCCCTGCAGTAATTTCAGCCGGCGGCTCGGGGACCGCTCTCTGCTTCAGCCTGTGGGAGCGAAATGGAATGGAGAGGATGCTTAAAAGCATGAAAAGCCTCATCAGCATCACACAGCTCTTCCCATCTGTGCCAAAACAGCAAGGGATGGCCTTTTATCTCACCGGTTCTGAAATTTTAGGAGATTTAGCTTACTCCCGGCCTTTGAAACTCCCTGCTGAAGTGCTCACCGGAGCTGCGGCGGGTCTGTTAGGATAATCAGGAGACTGCCGGGCACTCCTCTGCACTCCCGGGTGGTCCGCCTGGAAACTCCCCTGCACGCCATGGCTTTCCCATCCCGTTGGAAAAAAAAAAAAAAATAAATAAAAATAAATCCAGTAGCCCTAGGGAATCGTCGCAGCATTTTGACAGACCTGAATTATATCCCGGTTAAGCCCTCGTGGCCTTCGCTGTACTGTGCGGCCTTCTTGCTGGGAGACTTCATCAGCGAAACAAGTCATTAAAATGGGACCTCCGCGGATTTTGCTCTGCTCCTGCCAGAGTAAGGGTGGGGGTTTTTTTCCCTTGCTGATGGATTTCAGAGGTGTAATTACCAGGACGGTCACCTTCCCGGGATGCTTCAGTGCTTTCCCGGGATGCTGCAAGGACTCCATGCCTCCGGACAGAGCAGCCTGGAAAAGCTCGGGATGCTGCAGCTGTGCTACGGGAAGAGGGAGCAGGATGGACCCCGTTCCATCATCCAACAAACCCACGTTATGACAGATAAAACCAGAATTACGATTAAAAGCGGGTATATCCTGCAAAGCGTATAAGGCTCAAAAACACTAACGCACCCGGCTAATTTATTCTGAGATTTTTCTCTTCAATTTCTGCCATTAAATATACTTTGGGGGGGGGGAAGAAAAGTGACTTTTAATATCCCTGAGTGCTGGAAACGTGAACATCTTGAAAATGCCTTGAAAAGCCTGGAAACGATCCAGCCACGGAGCACGAAATCTCACGCTCAAACCTCCAGCAAGGGTTTCAGAAAGTGACGGCTCGGGGCTGTAGTCATGGTGAACGGCTTGCTAAACCAAAATATATCGGGGTGGGGGGTGGGGGGGGAAGATGGGAAAAGAGGATTAAAGGCAGCCTCGGTGGGAATAGTGGGAGGCTGCCGTGGAAATCTGGCGGTGGCACAGGGCCGGGGACAAGCCTTCGGCACAGAGGAGGAGCGAAATACCCCATGTGAGTGGCCTGAGTAGCAGAAATAGGGTAAAATTAACGGCGTAGGAATGAAAAGTGATGTGTGTGGGGACGGGTAATGGAGATCCGTGATGCTGCATGTTGTATCCCTGGGAAGAAATGGGGCGTGCAAGGGAGAGGGCAGCTGCGGGGCGCAGCTGCCTGAAATAAGCCAGGTATTTCCACAGCAAAGTGGACTGGATTTGGTCAAAGAGGAGGAAAAATACTCAGTCTGCCACTGGTTGAAAACTGGGAATTGGGATTGGGGCTGGCGGGGGTGTTGAGGATGGAATAGAGAAAGGCGTCCTGACGGTGAGCATCGTCCCCAGGCTGGCACCGAGGAGATGCCCGTCGCCTCCCGGAGGCGCCCGCTGCCCGCAGCCAGCCCCCGCCTCAAAGGGAGAAATTTGGCACCGCGGGGAGTCGCTGGTATTTTCCCGAATATGCCATATGCAGAGAAATCGAAAAGGGGAGGGATAATGACCTTTAACACTAAGATCACAAAAAAAAAAAAAAGAGAGAGAGAGACAGAGAGAGAAAGAAACCAACCCAAACCATTACCATGATCATTGTAGCATGAAACACAAAACCTTCCTCTCGGAGCCGCACAAAGCCGTGCGGAGCACACCAGAGTAATTAATAAAATGAAAGCCCCGTTCCTTGCAGATGGAGATGTGGGGAATAAAGGAGCTACACTGCGCTGGGCTGTCATGCATCGCATGCTACATCTGTTATGGAAATCAGTGGTGGTGGGGCCTTTTGTTCGGGCTAAAGCCCTCCCAACAGGGATTTGGCTGAAGTAGATTTTCTTGTTATTAAACATGATTTCGAGCTAGTTGAGAGCAGATGCTCCTGCAGCATTTGGAACTAATAACCAGCCTTCAAGTGTGCAGCATCCCTGAAAAGTCTGGGATCGCCTGCAAGAGCGATTCCGGCTGGGAGCTAATGCGCTGCCCTGGGTCCCTGCTTTGCACATGAATGCTGCTGACACCAGATGAGCCTTCTGGCCTCCCCGCTGCCAGCACCCCCCCGGCACCCCCAGCCTTTTCATCGGGGAGCAGAGCGAGATGCGCACACGCACACACAGCAGTGCCCTCCCGCATCCCCCCAGCCGCACAAAGCCCTCCTCCCTTTGGAAAGGCACCAAGGCCCATGCGCTCCCCCACCCAACCCCAGCATCCTCAAATCTTAATGAAATCCCTCTGATGTCCCTCTCCAACGCGTGTTTGCTCAAGCCTCCCTGGCCGTGCCCTGCGTCGAGCGGGAAAGGAGCCCAGCACAGGGCCACCTGCTTTGGCCAGAGCCACCGGGATAACTGGTGGGAGCGCAGGAGGAAGGGACAAAGGGAGAAACCCCCCGTACCCTGGGCTGCATCCCCAGCAGCGTGGGCACAAAGATGCTCCAAGGGCTGGAGCCCCTCTGCTGGGAGGACAGGCTGAGAGAGTTGGGGGGGTTCAGCCTGGAGAAGAGAAGGCTCCGGGGAGACCTTCCAGCCCCTTCCAGGCCCTCAAGGGGCTCCAGGAAAGCTGGGGAGGGACTCTGGAGCAGGGAGGGGAGCCATGGGATGAGGGGGAAGGGTTTTCCACTGAGAGAGGGGAGATTGGGATGAGATGTGGGGAAGAAATTCTTGGCTGTGAGGGTGGTGAGCCCCTGGCCCAGGTTGCCCAGAGAAGCTGTGGCTGCCCCATCCCTGGAGGGGTTGAAGGCCAGGTTGGACGGGGCTTGGAGCAACCTGGGCTGGTGGGAGGTGTCCCTGCCCAGGGCAGGGGGTGGCACTGGATGGGCTTTAAGGTCCCTTCCAACCCAAACCATTCTGTGATTCTATGATCCTTCAAGCAGCATGCCATCAGCATAGCACCTCGGTGCGGTGTTTCAGGATGGTATTGCCTTTGTCAACACCAGAGAAAACGGTCCTGAGGAAATGGGATGTGAAAAAACTTGCCAGTTTTAGGTATGCATATGCAGAGAGAAGGATGCATTTCAACTGCGTTGCCCAAATTCAGTTGTAGAAGCACATCCCTATGTACTAGCATTCTCACGCTTATGGGGGGTGGTTAAAGCCGCAGAAGAACAGGCGTTTCAGAAGGAGAAGGGTTCCTCATAGCTGAGACACCCCATACAATGCTGCCCAGCCTTGTCAGCTGCCCCTGCTCAGAACGACCCGCAGCTCCCGCTGTGAATCACGGCAAATAAGCAGGATGAAGAGCAGCAAAAGGGCTCCAAAGCAGACAAACACCAAGAAAAACATGACGCTGTGCCGGCGAGGAACGGGCGAGAGGGCGGTGCTGCCCTGCGAAGGTCAATGCTGCGCAGCCCCAGCGTCGCGGATGCTCTGCTTCCAGCCAGCAGCAGTCACGGGAGCCGGCAGCATCGAGGGGAAGATATTTCCTTAAACGCTAGACATGCTACAGAATAAATGACTCACCGTCTGGTTTAAGGAAAGTCTTGAATCTAATTTGTCGTTATTACGGTCAGGATAAGGTTAATGGCTCTGCTCTGAGTAACTTCAAAGTTGCAGAGCAACCTGCAACTCAAAGTCCTTCCCTGACTGTGGGAGGTCCATTTTTAGGGGGCAGAAAATGCCCTGCAGCCCCATAAATTGCTTTTGTTCTCCTCTGCCCATGTTGGAAAGGGTGTGCGGCTCGGGGCAACCAGCGCATTCCCAAGGAGGGGAAGCCATCCCTACCACTCCGGATCAGCCCATAGGGACGCAGGGTGGTCCCTGCCCCTGCAGCTGGGGAGGTTGCAGGAATCATAGAATGGTTTGGGTTGGAAGGGACCTTCAAGACCATCTCATTCCACCCCCTGCCCTGGGCAGGGACACCTCCCACCAGCCCAGGTTGCTCCAAGCCCCGTCCAACCTGGCCTTCAACCCCTCCAGGGATGGGGCAGCCACAGCTTCTCTGGGCAACCTGGGCCAGGGGCTCACCACCCTCACAGCAAACAATTTCCTCCTTACATCTCATCTAAATCTCCCCTCTTCCAGTTCAAAACCTTTCCCCCTCCTCCTATCACTACATGCCCTTGTAAAAAGTCCCTCTCCACCCTTCTTGTAGGCCCCCTTTAGGGCCTGGAAGGGGCTGGAAGGTCTCCCCGGAGCCTTCTCTTCTCCAGGCTGAACCCCCCCAACTCCCTCAGCCTGTCCTCCCAGCAGAGGGGCTCCAGCCCTTGGAGCATCTTTGTGGCCTCCTCTGGCCCCGCTCCAACAGCTCCGTGTCCTTCTGCTGTTGGTGCCCCAGAGCTGGAGGCAGCACTGCAGGGGGCTCTCCCCCGAGCGGGGCAGAAAAAGGCTGAGTGATGTTCAGCGCCCAGCTCCTTTGCTGTTACATCCCCAGACGCATTTATCCGAGCAACCTCCTTTTCCCTTGCCCAGTCCCTCCGCGGTCACCACTGCCTTGTCCTCAGCATTGGGGTCACAGAAGGACCCACCGTAACTCCTCAAGCAGCAGCCGAAGGTGCTCCAGGGCGTTACAGCCAATGTTCGCCACTTATTTTACGTGGCGACAACAACCACGGAGAGCACGCGGTGCTCGCATTCGATTCAGCATCCTCTGCCCCATTACATCCCAGGGCACCACTGGCACCACCGATGCCACTTGCCGGCCTGGGCAACCTGGACTCCAGCCATGGGTGGACACCTTAGAGCCATCCACCGTGTTTATTTATTCTTCTCCTCCTTCAAATCGGGTGCTTGCTGAAGGCAAGGCTCCTTGTGCTGGGGGTGAAGCCTTTCTTTGGGCTTTTCCCCCTCAAAAAAGCCGGGTGACACGAGGAGCAGAGCCCAGACACAGCCCCACCAGGCAGAGCCCTTCCCCTTCCTCTGCCGCTCATGGGACCACAGACCATAACTTGACTCTCCATGTGTATATATACTTAATAATATTAAATAATGTCAGCATTATCTCATTGTATTGCATATGCACTGAAAACCCACCTCATTTCAGTAGGGCACACAGGCATTTTCCACTCCAATATTTCACATTTTCCTGCTAAATTGAGTCAAACGGCTCCTTTCATCCCAAATCGGCACCTGGGGTGGGCTGGAGGCCAGCAGCGGGTCCCCCGGGGGGGCCGTTCCCACCCGCTGTCGGGGGCTGCGGGGAGCGGGACCCCAGGAATGTGGTTTAACCGGGCGCCGCCTGGGCGAGGACACACCGGGTTCCCACGGCAGGGACAGCCCCGGCTGGGGGGGCTCTTCCTCATTCCCCCCCCGGCTCTGCAGGGGCGGCCGTGGCAGAGCTGGGACATCCCCTTCCGCAGCCTTTCTGCAGCTTAGATACCAGCAAGCTCTTACCGACACCAGCAGTGAAATTGCGAGGGGAAAAGATCTATCAGCTCGAGGAGGACTTTGCAGAATTCGTGCCGCGGCGTGTACCAAACGGCGAAGAGCCGGAGCCGCCAGGATTAGTCCTTCTGCGGAGGGTGTGAAGCAGGGGGCTAACAAACCCATTTCTCCATTTGGCAGCTGTAGGAGAGGCTGCCTTTTTCACAGATTTCAAAATTGGACAAAGATCTTGTTTTCTTTCCCCCTAGGTTGCTTCTCGTCCCTAATCCTCCAAACTAATTTAAGGAGGATAAAAAAAAATAAAAATAAAAATGAGACGCTTGGCAGAACATCCCTCCTCGATACTGAGCAACTTCCACCCTCGCAGGGATCTTCTGCTGGGAGCCTGGAGCCCAGAGCACCCCCTCGCTGGGGCTCAGCGCAATCCAAGGGTTCTTTGGGATGTTCAAGGGCCTCCCGGGAAGCTGAAGGAGCTGAACGGGCTGCAGGAAAATAGAAAAGTTGCTTCTGCATCCAAAAAGTTATCACAAACCAGCACCGGCTGCTGCTGCAGCCCTGGGGACCGCAGCTCTGCTGCAGCTGCAGCATCTTGGGGGCTTTTGCAGAAAGGCTGGCAGGTAGGAGGAGATGTGAATGAGATGGAAAGTCCCTGGGAAAGAAAAAAAAGTTAATAAATCTTCTGCTGTAAGAAAGGAGTTTGGTGGGAAGAAGCCCAATGAGCTGAGAATTACTAATTACTCGCTTTTCAGCAAATAATCCCTCCCTTAGGAGAGGCAGCGCTGCTATGTGAGGATTAGGCAATGAAATGCCACATTGACAACATCAAACTCTTAATTAGCCCAGCTCTCCCCGGTTCTCTCTGCAGATCAGCTAGAAGAACCAGCCCAAGAGATGAGGAACGAGCTTGGTCTTTTCCTCGGGCTCTGCTCCCTGCTAGCCATCACCCCCAAGGAAGGCAGGTGCTGCCTGGGGGCTGCCAGGGCCACCAGGTGTCCACCGTGGACCCAGCACCACCAAACTCTGCACCCTCAAACTGAAGTAACTGCACCTACTAGAGCTTTAAGCAGCTACCAAGATAGGCGGAAATAGCCATAAAAATCCATCAAACAGCACAACTCGGGCATTTTAAAGGTTTTAGTAAGGAACGTGGGGTGGGTTTGCTTTTGTCGCCCACCTTCTCCCCGCTGTGCTGGCATCCTGCTGGCCCCTGCCCCCTCGCTGGGCAGGATCAGGCGCCGAGGCTGAGCTCACAACACCCGGTCTTGCGAGACCAGGAAGTGGGGAATTGCTCATTCTCGGCGCGGTGGGGACCTCCCATCCCGCCCAGGTTGGGTGCCAGCTCCATTTCGGCACCACGAAGCAACCCACCGTGTTCAGAAACACCGCTCTCCCTGGGGATCTCCCCCGGGGATTTTCTGCAAGGGATGAGTTTTAGCAAACCGCCTCAATTACCGTAAGCGATTGCACAACCCAGTTGTGCAATAAAAGAACAACAAAAAAAGAAAAAAAATTGCAAAAGTTAAGTGCTTTTTGGAAGCGGACCATGGAGCCCTGGCGAGCCGCCAAATTTGTTTTCCAGGGATCAAATGGTGCTGAAGAGAAACATCTGAGCAAGCCACAGCCCACGACCGAAAATACTTCCGATTCAGCCTGTGCTCACTTCAGCAACCGGGGAGCTGATGGGGGCGATCATCTTGCCAACACCAACATCAACCGGTGCGTCTGCAGATGTCACCTCAGCCCAGGCTCCAGTTTTGGAAGAGTAAACCTCTGGTCCTTCCTCGTGCTCAGAGGTTTCAACCACCCTTGGCCAAAATTTAGCAAGAAATGTTTTATGCGAACAACAAAATTGGCAATTAATTCTGGGAGAACGGGAGAACTAGCAGCAGGGACTGAAAAACAAACGCTGGTAAGGTTAGTGGGTTTAGACAGAACTACCAACTTTTAAATCGAGACATCTACGTCTTCATCTCAGAATCAGGCACCTTCATCTCAGAATCATAGAACCATAGATTGGAAGGGATCTTTCAGACCATGTAGTCCAACCATCAACCATCTTCCACCCGCTTAGAGCGAAATAAAGGAGGACTGAGCCGGTGGCATTAAATGAGGGTAGTGATCAACGTTGTTTAACTGCAAAAGGATCTTTATCTCCTTTCTGCAGGAGTCTGAGTTTGGTTTAATTAAACCGAGTACCTTTAACAGCACTTTCCTAATCCACACCGTTTGACTTGTGACCGCACCACACTTCGGTATAACACAGGAGCGACATGAAACCAAGCCTGCGCACACTACATGGGTCAAAAATTCCTTACACACTTCGGTGGATCTCAAAAGCAAAACTGGAATCACCAGGAAGGCGCATTTCCAGTGAGGCTTCAAACGGGTTATCTATCCTCACCTGCTTCACCATCTTACCAAGACCTGGAAAACAGCAGATCAGAGGTTTGCAAAGAAATATCAGCATCTACAAAACCTGGGAGAGGAGTAAAGTGGTAAAGAACACGCATGTCCATATCGCTCAACCACGTGTGAGCAAAAACCAGCTGTGCCGTAGCCAGATGCCAGTAAAACCACTAAGCACTCCGTGTGGGGAACTGATGATGTGAGGCCAAAAGGGTTATGGTGAAGCTTAGGATGAACACAAAAGAACTACTAGTAGAAATGCTACGTGACCCAACTGCATCTCCATCACTTGTAATCCTGATAAAGATGCCAAAAACCTAAAAGAGTGCTGAGAGGAACCACACCGCTGGCTAAATGAGAGCTGGAAAATATCCTTTAGAGCAGGAGATTCAGTCATTGAAGGAGGAGTCGATCTGTTTGGTTCCCGGTGACTTAATTCTAGACTAGTGACCTACAAGGTGTACTTAAACTCAGTAATCAAGAGCATGTTGATCTGCCACATGTATTAACCGGATGGAAAGACCAGAGGCTGAAACAAGACAAGTTCAGACTATAAGATGAGGCAGCTTTTCAGGCGTACGGGTAATTAACCCCTGGCCAAATGCACCCCACCGCTGCAGCCTCACCGGAGGAGTTCCTACCAGAGGCCACCTCCAGCTCCAAGAGGAGCTGCTGCAGCGCTGGCATTTGAAGGACAAGGGGGAAGCGAGGTCCCCAGCAACTCAGGAGCTGGCAGAAAGGCACTGCAGCAGGGAGTGACATGGCAGACCCAGCCCAGCACCCTCCCACCAATATGGGCCACCTTCTAGCACAGCAAGTCATTCACTCCCATAATTACAGCATCTCTACCCCTAGGGAACAAAACCCGGCTTGATTATCTTCACAAATAGAAAAGGATGATCAGGTCAGCACAGGATGGTCAAAGCATAAGCGGGATAAGCAACTGCTGGGATTTCTGCATGGCTTTAGACATCTTGAGTGGCCACGCACGCTTCAACGGACCCCAAAATGATAAACTTGGAAGCTCCCTTGCTTTGACTTCGCAAGTTTCAAGGAGAAAACCTTGTAAAGGCAGCGAGGAGGACACCACCAGCTGCGCTCAGCATCACGTCCTCTACATCCAAATGGCCTAACAGAGCTGGTGTGTTGGGACAAGTCTTCCAAGAGGAGCCACGGCAACTACAATGTCCCAATGGTGACAGAAAACGGGCACAGCCCTTGGTCAGGAAAGCCTGCCTTTGCTGAATTCTAAGAGTTCCTACAATATATGAAACCGCTTAAAAAGCGGCATTCAGTGCTTCAGAGGAGAAGCAAAGCGAACTCCACTTGTTTGCTTGCTCTGGTCTTCCCTGCCTCTGACATTTTTGGGAAACAACTCAGTAAACCACGCTACGTAAATATAATGCCCAAAACCCCAAAAGGCTGCTGCGAGGGTAAGATTCAAGTCGCATCCCAATCCCAGGCTAAGCCTGGTCTGTAGCTCAGTACAATTACGTCCAAAACACACAAGTATTAATGAACACAAAAGGCCATTTCCACTACAAGTCAATTACTTTTTTTTTTAATTCAAAGAAAAAAAATGGTATTTTAATAAATACTGCAGAAACATTAACCAAACATACAAAGTGACTTCAACATTTAAAAAAAAGTAATGAATGTCCTGTTTTATAACAGTTATAACTTATTTTTTCCACAATATTTAAATACAGAAAGCACTTACCAGCTATTTTGTAATACTGCCCTAAGCGCACTGTTGCATCAGTCAAAAGCTTATTATGGTGGTAAAAATGTCTTTTTGTGGGAAATAATCAGAATGGGTGCGTTTGTGGCGGGTTTTTTTTCCTTTTATCAGATGAAACAAAGTGCTGGGAACACACAGAACTGAGTTTTAATTATGGTAACCCTTCACCTTTGCACAAGTCAACAGGAACACAGCTTTAACACTTCAAAAATGAAGCATTACCCTTGGGAACAAAACGCTTGTGCTCAACAAGCGATAGCCACACTGGTTAGAGCTTATAGTATCCTTCTTTTGAGAGAAGCTGTGGAGTTAAGTCGGTCAGTAAACAGTTGCGAACATTTTTAAAGGCCCATTTATTTAATGTAACAATAGCATTCAGTAAGCAAAAAGGAATTTGACTTAACTGGTTCACTGATGTTTCATGATTGTTGTCTGGATATGTATATTAGTCTTAAAGACTAAGGGCAATATCCAGTTTCCACTGGGAACCCCTTAAGGCGTCACAGTTCTTCAGACCCCCATTTCCTCACCACGAGCAAACGAAGTCTGCAGCGAGAGACGGCTGCCCCGAAACACACGAGCATCACAAAACATCATCTGGCTCTGCTGGCTCATTTGCAGATTCTTGGGGGTTTTTGCAAAGCTGATTGCAGAGAACCACATCATAGAATAGCACTTCTCCGTAGCATTTACAGAGGGCTAGATCCTGGGACCCACCCCGCTCTCCAACTCCTAGCAGGAGCAGAGGAGTCTCAGGGCTTCCCCAGATGGGCAGTAAGGCTTAACGAATTATCATGGTTGTAAAAGTAAGGATCATTTGTCATCATAGCTCTTAGCACCTTTCACTTGAACCTACAGCGACATACCCATACAGTACACCAGAACTTCCACTCTAAATTACAATCACAAAGAGGAACGGAAAGTCAAGAGTCCTGCAACGGGCAGGTCATTTGCCCCCACACTCCAATTTCATCCATTGAATTTCCACAGTGCGAGGGCACCTGTAATACTGGGAAACCTCAAACTGCCGTCTTCATTACCAACGTGCTCAAGTGTAGATTGCGCTGCCGTCTCGGGAAGGCAAAACTCCAGACTTCTCACGTACAGTGTTTTCCTCTAGGTGACGCACAGGCCTCGGTATACTCTCCATTTTGACGATGAGCTACTAAAAAATTAGATCATATCCTTTGGAAAACCAACTATAAGGTCACAGGGGTAGTTCCTTAATGAGGAAGGCATATTGCAGTGATCTTCTTTAAAAAAAAAAACCATTAAAGTATTATTTTAATGAAATCAAAGTGGTAGCATCCAGGAGTAGAGCGTTAATAAAAGAAACAAGCACTGTCAATGACATCTCTCTTCTTTGCAGTGTTATTTTCCCATTCACTCTCTCTTTTCTCAGCACACTCAAACATTTTTCCCTTTTTATTTATTTTTTTTTTTTGGCATTTTCTTCAATGTGTCATTTCCTGATGCCACCTCGTGTAGAGCCATTTCCTCTCGCTGCTCAGTTCCTAAATACAGTCTCACACAAGAGGTGAAGAGTCTCCATTAAAGCACTGGCATAAGCCCTCGATAAATACCATGTGGCTGTGTACTTCATCGAGCCTCCACCCCTCCGGGACGCTCTCTTCCTCCTTCTCCAGGAAATCGAGGTCCTTCACATCACCGTGCAACTCTTTGCTTTGTCCTTTCGCAAGTCCGTCGCCACTGTGGAAAGTTCTGGCCTGCCAGGCATGTGTGAAATCCGCTTTGTTGCCCTCTGCGATTTGTTTCGTTTAACATTTTTATTTGTTTTATTCACACACGCCAAGGTGGCAACATGAAAAATGTCTCTGACACTGTTTTCTGACTGTAAGGCTGAGCATTCAATATACGTAGCTGCTCCAATCTGTTTGGCCATATTTGCACCCTAAGGGAAAAAAAGAACATGCAATCAATACCAAGTTTCCGCAGAGAGCCAAAGCAAACCATACAATTACTTTTCAGCGCTGTTTTCCATACACAATGTTTCGTGAAAACCAAAGCTAAAGCTCCAGCACAACAGCCAGCAGCTAATTTTGCAAAATAAACAGAGCTTTGCTTCCAAGATACATTAAACAAGTATCCAAGCATTATCTCCTATGCCGATAAATACAAATTGGAAGAGAGAAGATAAGCTCAGAGACCTGCAAACAACCGCAGAAAGTCAGAAGAGTATTAGTAGGACCTATTTAGCAATTCCACCCTTACACCTTGACTTGCATCTGTGAATCGCATGCTCGCTGGGAAAGGTCTGGACCTGGCAGCTTCCAGATTCAAGCCTCCAAAGAGAAAACGCGTTCTGCCTGCCTTACAGGCTAGCCAGCGTGTCCCTGACCTGGGGCTTACATCTCCACGAAGGGGGCAAAGTTTGTAGGGGAATGTGCTGTGGGTTTCTGGGCTTAGGACAGATCAACTTGTAGCTAGGGAACAGGCTAAAAAATAAAGAATAAAAGGACATCCGTGGTTATACCAGTCCTTTTGCAACTTTAAGTGCCTTAAAAGTCAAAGCAGTGATATTTGTTCCAGCAGCACAAGAAAAACAGCAAGACTCTGGCAGATGACAATACCCTGTATCCTGTTGTGGGTTTTGCAACAGGAAGACGATACAGCATTGTGTGAAAAAAAAAAAACTGAATTGTTTCAATGGGATTTTATTTCTGAGGGTGATCTTTTTAGTAAGTAATGAAATCCAGCCACATCCTCAATGGGCCACTCCTCACGAACCCACGGGCCTGAGCTCCAGGCACAGGTCAGTCCAACCCCTCCTCTTTGCTCCCGTGCCAGGCTGATGGCACTACTCTATTTGGAACCACGTCTTTAGTATGTGCGATTTGCACTGCAGTGATTCAGCCATCTTCTTATCAATTGCAAGCGGGAGTGGCTGATAAAGGAGTATTAGTTTGTAGGACAAGCCCTCTCTGTGGTTAAACATCTCAACTCCTACTGATCAAGACCAGCCTATACGCCTTAAGAGTCTCGGAAATGTTTGTTCAGGTGTAGCTGACTGGAAACTGGCTAACATACTGGAGACAGGGTGTCACCATCAACTGCCTTTATCCTCCTGACGCTTCCTTGTGAAGTTAAGAGGAATGGGAAAACCCCGCTAAGCTCTTTGATCCCATGTCGACTTAGCAAGGCAAGCGAATTCAAAAACAAGCGGTCTAACTCTATCCCAGAGGAGCCTTCCCTAGAACTAGTGCAGGAGAGCAGTGGGTTGCTTCATGCCACTGCTGGGCTCTGGCTACCACAAGAGATAAAACCATTACTCAGTGTAAATTTACACTTTACGTAGAACACAGGTGAAATTGTGGGTTTGTTGAAGCATGGGCTTCCCTCTAACATGTGCAATTTTCCCTTTAGCTGTAAATAATAAGCTTCTGGCTTAGTCTTTTGTCTTCAGCTGACTCCTGCTCCTGAGGGGTACAGGCTAAGCTGTGACACCAGAAGAGATGTGAATCTTCCACACCAGAGGATAAATCCATCTGTCAGTAGATTTTTTTTTTAATCACTATGGAAGAGTCAGCCTTGGTGATTCTATTGAAGTACTGTACAAAATGTAGCATGTGAACTTGTGTATGGAGTAAGTGGCAGACAGTATTTCCTTTTAAGTTTAATATTCAAAGGAAAACAGCATGGAAAATTACAGATCTGAGGCTGAACAACATGAATATATACGCATGCAACAGCCATAGTTTGTAACCAAGATGACATCTTCTGCAACCAGCAGGGTTTTAAGGACACTTCTGAGCTGGTTTACACTAAGGTAAAAAACTGGCATTCAGTTTCATATAAAATTGTCTGAGATGGAAGGATATTCACTGAGTGTAGAAAAAAGCCATAAGCAGCATAAGCCATCACAGTACAACACCCCATGTTCTATTTTAATCAAGATACTGGTTTACGGTATCTTTGCATTTTCCAATTTAAACATGCTGTGGGAGGCTGCATTATTAGTAACTGTGTATTAGAAGCTGTTGGTTTGGAAAACCTGAAGTTGTGGATAAAACAGCAAAAAAATATTTGATAGCACAGGATATCCGCATTAGCTAAAGTTTCTTCTGGAGGTACCATTCTCACTCTTACACCCTGCAGGGTGTCTCTCAAACCACCACTGTGATTCAGCTGCAAAGCACGATACACATGTGTGAGTAATAAGGGGAAATTTACCTCACAGCCCAGTTCTCCCCTGTTCTCTACCTCCTGCTCTCCCACGGCCTGATTCCTTTCCCCTTCACCTCTGTTCTTCCATCCCCTGATGCCTGGCTCCAAACTTCTCATTGCCCCAACAGCACAGAACTGCTGCCAGGAATTAAGATGGTTTCTGGATTTGCTGCCACCCTCAGAGGGAGCTACAAGGTGTTTTCACAGGTGTTTTAAGGCAACAGGATTTTAAAGGAGACAGATCATATGCAATATTTGTCATGACGCTAAAGTTAAACGAATGAGATTCAAATCTGAAGTCTGAAAACAACAATTTTACCAATTTGTCAGTTAACAAACAGGAGGTGTCACCTCTCAGTTACCGCTTTGGCCTCTGCAGGCCCAGAAAAGCAGTAAGTTTATTTTCAATACACTTAAAAGGCTCTTTGCAACCGATAGCCCATGGCAGGGGGGTTGGAACTAGATGATTTTTAAGGTGCCTTCCAACCCTAACAATTCTATGATTCTATGAATAAGGCAACAAACTTATGATGCTTAAAAGCATGTGTTACAGGGCTGCATGATTTTTCTGCTGCATCCAGTCTGGGTAAGCTTTGCTTTTACTTACAGTAGTTTTCAAATTCGCCTCTGGCAACTACTAGAGAATGTGCATCTGACTTCTAGCATGCACCGGCGTGAACGGGGGGAGAAGTTGTTCATAAAGATGGCTACAGTGATAGAAAAAGTATTATCTCCCACCCCCAAGTACAAAGTAAGTGGCGCATACCTGATCATAGGACACAGGCGTCTGCCTGTGATTGGAAAGCTCCACTAGTGTGCTTACATCTGTGCGCAGATCCGACTTGCAACCAACCAAAAGCATTTTGGTATTCGGACAGAACTCCTGGATTTCACCTTTCCACTGTAAAATTTTAGGTTGTTATTATACTCGAGTAGTTGAATGTTTAAATCCAATGCACCAACAGACACAAGATGAAGTTTAATAAGTCATGACATTTTCTGTGGAAATATTCTTACATAATAGCTCTATCTACCTTCAAGATAATTTCTAAAGGCGTTTGTTCCAGCAGAATCTGGTCAAGGATGAAATCTTACTATCTTGTACACTCATTAATTCCACTTACTAATCAAGAGAGAATGAATTGAGATTGTTTACCTACGTGACTAAAGGTTTGCAGACCTGTCACTACCCACAAGCAGTGAACACCCAGCCACGGCCATTTGCAGACAGGAACCTGCTGTCACCACGTTCAATGGTTCCTCAAGATGGAGATGGAGGCAGGTCTTGTGTGACCACAAAATAAATGTTGCTTTAGATTGGCTACATCCTCACACCTAAAACTGCACAAATCTGTCCAGAAGGGTTCAGCTATTATGAACCAGTAACAAGCCCTTCAAACAGGACTTGTGACATATTTCTTGGCTTTCTTCCCCTTCTTCATAGTTAATTTTGAGAATACAAGCCAAGAATTTTGCAGGATAACCTGGACAGATCATACAAACCCTAAAACATACAGGTATCATTTGGGTTTAAAAGCATATTAAGAAAAATCTTGCAGAATTAAGCAACAGTATAGTAACTAAAATTATCAGGGACTTCTAGAGGCTTGTTGGCACAGCTGGTAGCTGAGAGAACAGTCTTAAGTATTTTCTGCCGACTATTCAGAGCATTGTATGCCACTTTATTCCCAGTGACACAAGAATCACTGGCCCCAGCTACAGACAAAAAAAGCAACTTCAGGTCATTAAGCCTTGAACACTGCAAAGTTGAGCCATGCCCAGTGACCAAGGAAAGGACCCAGACCACCTTGCAAACACAGAGCTTGATTATCAAAATTCAATGTTTTAACTCAGGGGAAGTCTGGCATTGAATCTCGCATCAGTGAGCCTGTGAAAAATTCTGAAGCTTGGTGCAGGATGGCATTTCTATGCCACTGCTAGGTCTTCTGGTAGCTTCCAGAGGCATTTGTCACTGGCTGCTTCTAACTTCAGGCTGAGAAATTATGTAAAGCCATGGCAAAAGTCCAAACACTTGGCAGGCACGTTTTAACCATCTTTGCAACATGGCAAAGTTTCTCAATCCTGTCTGTTATATGAATATAATGTGAGAGACAGTTTCTTGCTGCACCCAGCCCTGGCACCTCACACCACCCTGAACAATTCACTGCTGTGTAAGGGCTGAGGAATGAGAATTTACTTCATCCTTGAGCGTCCATTAGGGAGCTTTTGTTTTCAATTAACATTCACCCCTTTCAAACAAATGATCTCAAATTCTAGCAGTGCAGAGCGCGGTCCTGTCATCTCTCCATTAAAAGAAACAAACTGAAGTTTCCAACGGAGGAAACAGCACCACTCTTCAGAGATTTAAAGACAAGCTACTCAAACAGTTCTGTACTCAAATGTTGCTCAAACACTTGCCTTTTTTAGCACACTGTCAAGAGTTTCTGGCCGACTGATGTCAAAGCAAATCAGGACAGCATCAGAATCTGGATAGGAGAGCGGGCGGACATTGTCATAATAAGGAGACCCTGCAGGGAAACAAACAACATTTTTATTAGTTTGTATTTTTCACTTTCTGCAGTCACTCAAGCTTATTCAGAAAGTTTAGAAAGGTCTCCAGTGAAGCTCTTTAATAGCACCCAGCTACCTTCTCGTCTTCAACAGTACTGTATTCACAAAACACCCGCTGCAGTTGCTCATTTCCCCGCTTTCCTTTTGCTTCTCACCTACAAAAGCAACAGCTTTCCCAAGTAATGAAGAGTGATGGCACCCCAGTGATCCATCTCCCACCAAAAGCTTGGGATGCCCTCAATAAGAAGGAAAGGGAAATTGGGTCAGCCCAAGTTTAAGTCCCAGCATTAACCTGCAGGGATTTGACTTTGAGAACAAATTCTCAACCTCCAAAAAGCTCCTTCAAAGCAGATTTGTCACAGTTGTGCTTTCATGGGAAAAAAAAAAATGAGGAAGTTTTGAAATAAATCAGCTTTGATTCTTCTAACATTTAAAACAAATAGATCCCAGTGCAAAAAGCACCTTTAGTTGTCATGGATATCAGCAATTTTTAGAAGAAACTCTTGTTTCAAATTAAAGCATTTGTTGCAGTACTCCAGGAGAAAAGAATCCTAGTCCTGTAGGCAGGCACGCAAGTTATCTGTCACAAACAGCCTCACCAACCTGTAAATCAATATATGCTTGCAATAAATGTCTATGTTTAGCCCATAAAACAAATCTTTATCAACAAGATCAAAGCTAATCTAGTAACTGGACGGAACAGAAATAGGTCCAATATTGCACTTTGTGCATGTTTTACTTCTAGAGTTAAGGGATATGCTGTTTTCTTTCAGAATTGTCATGATGTGCAGAGTTACAAGTATCTCTCCGGAGTCAGAAATCTCATTTTTATCATCTGGTGAATCTAGTAACAGGTTTGGGGAAAGAAATCTTCCTTTTCTCTAGAAAGTTGCAGTCACTCAGCCACCACTCAGTTTGGCCTTGACTCTGCTGAAGCTTCAGTTACTGAGGAGAATGCATTTCTGATTTAGAAAAGCACTTAAACAGTTAAGTGGTCCAACAGGATAAGGGCTTAGCCTTTAAAATGCACGCCTGCAACTTGAAAATGCGTTTTCTTAGTTCATATAGTCTAACTCCTGTGCTTTTCTCTTGTGAACCTAAAATACATCATAGAACATATGCAACAAGAATACAGCTTTCAAGAGTTTTGGGGTTATCAGCTAATTATATCGGCAATTTTCCAACTATCTATAACTAATTGGCTGTAAGGTCTCAGAGGCTGAGCAGGCTATTAACTGGATTAGAGAAATTCCTCAAGTTTTTAACTGACAGACAGCTCATGCTGTTGCACAAAGCAGAGCGGGGAATGGTGTGAACGTATCGCAGATGACTTCAGTTGGACAGCTTATACTGGAAGGAAGGAGTCAACAATCCCAGGAATGTTGTTTTTGAAATGAAGAGTAACACATGGGGAATGAAGCATTACCAAACTAGGTAGCAGAAGGTAATTTGTTGAACGAGACTATTTTATTCAAAAGCTCATCTTCATAAATGATGTCAATCTAACAAAGAGGCAGCTGTCAAAAACTGCTCTTCAGAAAACAGTTAGCTGTCTTCAGCCGTAAATGACATGTTAAAAGAAATCTAAGCCAGCTGAGCTGACCAGTAGTTAACTATTCATTTGAGCTCAGCTCTGCTAGCAGTGACTATCAATAAGTGCTTTTCCACTACTAATTATTTCCCAGCTATCTCCAGCCCTGCTATTACAGTGTCTCCATCCTGGAGCCCCAGGGCCAAGTTATTTATCCTGGAGCCCCAGGGCCAAGTTATTTATCCTGGACAGAGGAACTGCAGAGCAGCGTGCCGTTAACTAGCCACCTGCACTGCTCTGCAGCCTTAAACTGGCCCAAGCACAGCCTGTGTGATGGCGAGAGCCACTGCCTGGCTAGCACATCTCCCTGCCGAGCTCAGGCAAGTAAGGGCAAGATTGAAGATCATTAATGCTTGGCCAAATGGTTGCTGGCTAGAAAGGATTCTCAAAAAAGCCTCACCCAGAAACTAATGCCTTAGACACATACCTATCTTCTCACTCACCAGTCTTCAGGGATACAACATACCATATATGTCCATCAGCATGTATTTATGTATACATACAGTCACCACCTCCAGCCCAGAGACTCCTTTCTACTGTGTCAGCTGTAGCTCTGTTTGTTTTGAGGGTTTTTCTTTTTAGGTTTTTCTTCTGAACCTCTCCTATTAAAGATGCTGAGCTAGAATAAGCGTACTTTTACAGGCAGTCCTTCTGCTCAGATGCAAGCTAGGAGGAATATGTGACACCTCCTTTTCTTCGGGGTACTGTGTGGCAGAACAAATGGGAACCATTTAAAATACTCAGGCTGCAGTTATCAACAAAGGAAATTTCCTGCTCTCATTCAACAGCAATAACCAAACCTTTATTACTGCGCAAATAAAGAGGGGCTACAGCCCTCGCTGTGCAAGCCTATTCAATCTGGCATTTCACCGTTTCGCCCAGAGAAACCCTCAGAAGCCAGGAATCTGAGGAATGAGGCTCAAGTCTGAACAGACAACTCGAGCACAGCCCAGCCAGGCTGCTCACTCGTTTTCAAGTTAGTCTGCAGATTTGAAGCTGTGCCAACCCTAGAAAACAGAAGGAGAATGCAGAGCTACAGCATTACAGGGGAAGAACCCCTCAATTTGTGGGGGAAAAAAAAAATTACGGCTATTTGTTTGTGATTCTATCCCTACAAAATAAAACATTTTTGTCAGGGACAACGTGGATCATTTTTCTGCTTTATCAAGGAATTGCTGATAATGCTGCAGTTCATCTTACTTTGTGGTCTAAGTACATTCCAGCTGCAATCCCCCTTTTTTAATCTGTTTGGCAGCTTAAATAATTTAAGACAAAATTAAGTTACACATTAAGAATGATCTACTTTTAAAACTTTAAGTTTCATGCGAAATACAGCATATGTTCAGCTTTTAAACTGAAATAAAACCCCTTCCCAGCAATATGGTTGGCTTTGGTCTACAGAAGATACCAAGCTTAGGCTTAAATATTGCTATCTTAATAAACAGCAAAATTCCATCATTAAAAGTTGAAGCATACTTAATTTTTTTGATGGCTTAGTACTACTCCAGGATGCTACATCATGGAGTGCCGATGCCCTGTTTGTCTGTAAGACCCAAAGCCACCACCACCACCAGTTCCAACCAGGAGGTTCAGCCCCACACCCCACCTACGGAGCCGAACCCAGGCAGCTCCTGCTCACCATGCTGCTCAGCCTCCGCTTGCCCGCGGGCCCTAAGGGAACCTGAGCTCAGTAACAGGCAAGACTTTACTATTTACACACCACCAAGCAGCCATCAGGCATTAGTCTTTGTAGCCTTTTGGACTCCAGTCAACTGAAAAAACAACAGATGAACAGCAGCATTCTCACTCCCAAACCCTTGGGCTCACTAATTACCAGCTACCTAGAAAACACATCAAACACTGCAGTGGCTGCTCTAAGTAGCCGATTCACTGCTGATGGCTTTCCTCCTTCCAAATCCACCTTGGCTTGTTTTGGAGAAAATGCAGGTGATTTTGTATACTGAGTATCATAGAACACAGCATCTCCAAGCACACAAATCACCATATTTATAGTATTTTGTGTGTTTACATTTCTGCACCTCAAACAGAAAACAGGACTTTGGCAAATGACTTGGCATTCCCAGTTATCAAGTCTAATTTTTTCCCCTCTAAAGGACAAAAAAAACCTATAGAACTAGTTACTGTTACACTGTCTTGAAAGAAAAAAAAACATCACGTGGCTCAATAAAGCCAACTTGCAAGTGAACTGGAAGGCAAAGACAGAAATTTGACATTTCCTTTACAGTGATTCCTGCCAGAGAGCTCAGGAAAATAGTAACTTTAATTCCTGTCCATTTCAGATGTCTTCTGAGAGATTTCAGCTAAAAGCTTTATAATTAATATTATGTTTCTATACAGACACTGAAAACATTGTGCACATTCAAATCAC
This sequence comes from Stercorarius parasiticus, assembly GCA_013396915.1. Classification (NCBI taxonomy): domain Eukaryota; kingdom Metazoa; phylum Chordata; class Aves; order Charadriiformes; family Stercorariidae; genus Stercorarius; species Stercorarius parasiticus. The sequence goes on along the minus strand of VWZL01002573.1, from coordinate 287,283 downwards.
AGTAAAGCTAACCTGGTTTAAAGCTCTAAGGCCCTTCTGGATTTAATTATATGCTAATCCCCAGCAGTGCATAGGTATTTCTGGCCCTATTGAGAATTATGTTATTGGAGCACCCAGTACAGTTTCTACAGTACAACTAATAAAAAAAAATCCTTTTTAGGGAGACACAGGTATGTATGTCTAATTACTAGTATGTGATTTCTGTGCCATAGCTGCTGTTGTACTAACAAGAAATATAAGTATCAAAGTAGTCACTTTTACTGGAAGAACCCAAAACCTTAGTAAATGCACATTAAGACCACACCTATGGCAGACAAATACATCTAATACACAAGTGTTCTTTACAGTGTCCGTGAAACTACAAGATGAAGCTTCAGCCTGAAGAAATTTCTAATACCCTACCTAGCGAAATAAGCACGCAGCTCCCGAACAGCTCACAACTGCCATAGTATGTTACCACACAGTGGAGTAATTTATGGTGTAGTTAGATTGCAACCAGACATTCCTGCTTTGAAAGGAGGGTTGGTAGTCCAAAAACCAATTGAAATTCAAGTTGGCAAGTGCTTTCCTTAATGCTGTGGCTAATTTAAACCCTTATAATGACTTGCAGAACTAGACAGTACCAGAAAATATTTGAATAATGAGTCTTCCCATTCCACTCTTACTTGTGTTTTGTCCCATATTTCTATTGGCATATCCAAGATATAAAAAAAACCCTTCCCAATTAATTTACAGTTTGCTTTAAAATGTTCTATCAATTGTGTGACTCTCTACATTTTGTACTTGAGCTCTCTAGTAAAAAGCATATTCTTATTATATAAAGGATTGTAAACTAAAACCATGACAGCAGGGCCTGTTCTCACCTTATCACAAGGCTATTTTAACCAATATCTAGAGCATTTCTCATTTTCTCAGGGAGAAAACAAAATGCTCAAAGTGGCAGTACCTTCCTTCCAAAGGATTCAATGCAAAAAACCAACGCTTGCTTTAATTCAAACTGTGGACTAGTTTGCAAGGTAGCTTGTTGCATGCTCCCAGTTAGAAAATAGTTAAAGATGGATACTAAATACTGATCAGGTCATCTTGAAAGTATCTGCAGTACACTGCAAACAACTTCAGCTAACTAGTGTCCTTCCTGCCCTCCCCCGAGAGATACTGAAGTACCTCAAAAGACTGGAGCCACCACCTCGCCCCTGTGTTGCAATGGACCGGATCTTCCATTAGCATTTGGCAGTTAATCAGTTATATTTTTAAGTTAAGTAGATCTAGTCCTGCTTTAAAGATGTCACCAAGACATTTATTCTAATTCAGCAGAGGAATAGGACAAAGACTTGTAAAAATTAAATTACCAAGAATTTAAGATAATGCTAAAACACTATCTTATCTTCTGATGTCCCTTATCTGGTGATGTGATTTTGCATTGGGTTAATGAGTTTGGGCAGTGTTTCTTCTTGCAGTCGGTGAGAAGGGCTGTTTACAGAGAGACACTTCTCCATTTGCAGAGTTCCACAACCAGAGGATCCTCTGTTCAGTAATACTTTATAAGACGAAAGCATTGGATCTTTGAAACATTTCCTCTTTGGCTTCAGATTGCAGACAAATTAGCCACTTGATCTTAAGCTTCTGACTCAAGTCAAATTTTCTATTAGTTCCAGGACAGGCCTGAGAGAACGACATGCACACGCAAAGGCTGGCAGGTGTTTCTTCCACTGCTTTTGTCTTTTGAAGTGCTACAGAATATTTCATTACATGGGTGTCTCCAGCCTTTGACATACAGATTCCAAACCTTCCCACGTCAACCAACTTCACTTGTGAGCATGTTGTATTTTAATAGACGAAGATAAAATTTTCCAAAATAACTTAACTATTAATTTTTAATAAACCCTCACTCCATGGAGTTTGTTACAGCCAGCTTAGTAATCAGGATGAAAGCTCAAACCAGACACACTCCAGAAGTCTGCAAGTCGTACTTGGCATAAGATGAAGAAAAAAATCAGTTCAGAGCTACGCTGATACCGGTTGTGGGCAGAGAGGCTGCCTTTTCCCAGTAATCGTGTTGCAAGAATTTGGAATCATTTCCTCAACAGCAAGAAGAAAGCCAACTCACCGCCTAAACTCCTTTTTTAAAAAAGGGATTAACATTTTCGTTTCTGGTAAAAGGACTGCTTTTATATTTGGAAGGAACCGCTGGGTCCGAATTCAGCATTAACACACTATCTACACAACGTGACTAAAGAAGAAAGGGCTTGCGTAGTCTTCTCTAGTTCCTCCAGCTTTCTTCCAATCGCTTCTGCAGAATAATGTTGATCCACCTCCCAGTATGCTCAGTTATCGAGCAGCAGAGACCCACTGGCTGTCCACACTCCTCTCCAGCACAGAGGTGACAAGTTCAGGGGTCCATCCTCACCACCCTGGCGGTGAGCTTAGTTCATTTATCAACTGGCAGCAGGATCTAGAGGAGTTCCTGGCCTAACATGAGAGCTAAAACACCAAAAACCTCAACCTTGGAGGCACTGTGTCAGGGTTTTTGACAAAGCACAACTGGAAGAGCGATGAGGACCCTAAACACTGGTCACAGTGTGTAAGAAAGGATGGTTACCCCTGCATCCTCAGAGGGCTGGAGATGCCTACCTCCCTAGTCTTTACTGGCTTTAAAGACTCTCTAAAACACGGGAAAGAAGGCGTTAAGGAGGCCACAAGGAATTCATTTACCATTAGCATATATAAGCACCTCTTCGCCCTTCTCCGAGGTAAAGGCTGGTTTCATGGCAGCGGAGGAGCAAAGGTACCTTAACCCCTGGAGCTCCTCAGATAAGCTCCTTCCAGCCAGGCAGGAGAGCACACGCCCCCACCCCTGCCCTGCAATGCTGACAAATCGCTTCGTGGAGGTTTGCCTACACCCTTTTACCCTCCCTCATCTATATATCGCTAAAGTTTACCTCAGATTTAAAAAAAAAAAATNAGGTGTCCCAGAGGCTGAGCTCGATGCGCTGCGTGTCGATCTCGAAGCTGGCCGTGTAGTTCTCGAAGACGGTGGGGACGTAGCTCTGCCAGAAGACAGCGCACGGTCAGCCCGCCACCACCACCGGCCCCGGTCACAGCCCGCCCCGGTCCCGGCCCCGGCTCCCC
>VWZL01002573.1:263665-283843 GCA_013396915.1 Stercorarius parasiticus | reverse complement strand
CCTGGCCGCGCGCTGCCGGGCGGGCCGGAGGAGCAGCGCGCCCCCTAGGGGAGCCGCCCGGCGCCGCAGCCCCCGGCGGGGGCGGTGGGAGGGGGGAAAGGTCTCGGTGCCGCATAAACGGTGTTTTTTGTGGATTTTTTTTTTTTTTTAAATTTCTATTAATCTCGGTGCTCCAAAAGGGAATCTGCGGCCTACGTGGCTCTGTGGCCTCCAGAGGGGCGGCGAGACCTGCCAAGGTGGCTAATGGCCACCGGGATCCCTCAGGGGGTTGCCACAGGCCGGGCTGAGGAGAGCAGCGCGCTTCGGCCTTACCTGCACCGCAGAGTGGGGTCAGCCAGGCGGTGGTTGTGGGCAAAGGGCTTTTTCACTCGAAACATGGTCACAAGGAGGGTGTCAGGATCCCATAAAACATACCTACTGTTAACACGCTCCTTTTCGTTTCGCTTCCTGGACACAAAGCCAAGCCAAACGGGCTTACATTCACCAGAGGACTGAACGCTGCTCTGACTGAAACAGCGATTCTGTCAGAGTACCTTTGATTCTGTCAGGTACCTTTGCTCCTCCGCTGCTGTGAAAGCTGCCATTACCTAGGAGAAGGGTGAGGAGGTGTTAATAAACGCTGATGGCAAGTGAATTCCTCGTGGCCTCCTTAACGCCTGTTTGTTTCTTTACAAAATGCAGCACTTCTTTCCTATGTTTTAGGGAGTCTTTAACAGCGAGGGGTGAATCTTTCCTGAAGCGACAGCCCTGAACAAGGGGCGGTTTGTGAGCGGTTCGTAGGGCTCCATCAAGGGCTCCTCTCCGTATGGCTCCGTGTGGCGGGCAGGCAGCCACGGCCTCGCAGGAGGGCAGGACCTCGTGAAGGTGGGTCTTGGCATTGCCTCTCGAGTCATCCCATCACAGACTAGCTCCGTGTCAGTTCTGGGCTGAAACATGAGCCATTCGTCAAGTTTTACATGCTGAAAGGGAAAGCGATGCTATCTTGTGCGTGTTTGACCACAGGGAGATCCTCCAGTGACGCAGACGAGAGAATCCCAAGCACGATGTTTTCAAATTCAGTGCTAATGTTCTCGATTTTGTTCCGATGTGTCACATCTTCAGATGGTCAGATTGCTCAGCTCTAATGAAGTTTCCAAAGAATTTAAGCCTTGGTTGCTGCTTGGAAATCATGAGCAAAACACTAAAATTTGCATTGTGTGTGTTATTTGTAAGGCCTTACTGAAAAGTTGGAGTAGACAAATTTCCATATCTCTCTTTTTTTTTTTTAATTAAAAGCTTGTCTCAGCTACTTTGCAGTCTCCGTCCATCCCTGCTGTCCCCAACACGGCTTCAGCTCTTTGGATGGATGATGGAAAGGGAGAACAGTGAATAAGCAGTGAGGAAACTTACTGCTCACAGCAAGTTGGTTTTCTCTCTTTTGTTCAGCTGCGTATATTTGAACAGGAGAGAACTCTGGAAAAATACAGTTGCATAAATGTTCTCATGTCTTCCACAGGGTGCAGAAAATCCTGTTTCTTCATTCCACTCCACACTGAAACACGTGGCAGCCTCATGGGCAGATGCAGATCGGGTAGAGCTCTGGAGGTTCAGCTCTGGCTCTGTATTCTTTGTGAGTCCAACATACCAACGGAGGCATATCTGTCGAATATAAGGAGAGAAGAAGATGGGTTTGAAAGAGCCCTTTGTTAATCGTGAGTGGGAGCTGGGTATGAACATCTGCTCCCTATCAGTTCATCGGTCACCTCCGTACAGATGGAGGCAAGATGCACCAAAGCCGGCGCTGATGACACCCATTCCTTGGTGGGCTTGGCCAGGACCGAGGGTGCTCGGAGAAGGAATTGGCACTCCCGGACACCGGGGCTGCGGGAGACGGCTTCCTCGCACAGCTCACGTGGAAAATTCGCCTGCATCCAGCTATGTTAGGAATGTGGAAACTTTAACGCACACGAAAGACTTACTCATCATGACCACATATCTTCCAAAAGCACGCTTCCCAGTAATATCATGTTTACGTGCTTTGTTCACCCTTATGGTCCAGAGGCTGCCAGCATCACCCAGCGAAACCCTGGGGCTTTTGGGGTGCCTTGCAGCGCTTTGGGCACTTGTGACAATCAATAAGCTGCAAGACACCCCTGCCTGCTCCGAAACTGCCTGCTTGTTGTCATTCCTTGGGGAAGCTGTTCCAGATATGTTAATCCCCGTAAAACTATTATTCATGTCATACTCTTAACTTTAATGCCTTTTCCCATATCTTGATAACTAGGGGGATAACGCAGCGGGGGTTAACATTTCCATCGGTATTTTTCACACGCAGTCTGGGGTTTGATTTATAAGGCAGAGTTTCTTGCTTTGCTTAGTTCAAATTCCCCATTTTTCTTCAGACCTGATTCCTTCCTAGAGTTTCACAGTTTCTCCGCTTTCCATCCAAGAAAGCATTATGCGTATATTAATAACGTATATACAATCTAGCATTATCTGTGGTAACGACTACTGATCTAGTATAAGATTTTATGGGAATATCAAACCACATTTTTCTCCTCTCACAAGTAATCTGCGTGAACACTTCCTGCGACTATAATAAAAGAGCCGAGAACAAGTGCTTTTAGTATCAGAATGACTGCTTGATGATTTAAATCTAAAATTGCCACCAGAATATCTCTCCGCGCAATGCCAACTACCAAAGCATCTGTGGAAAGTATTAAACAATATACATAAAACATGAACCTTACACATCCCATTCCCTCCTCCTTTCTGCGAGCGTGTGTGTAGCTAAATGGGACGTACATTAAAAGAACATTATTAAGGTTTAAGGTCAAACACTTGTGTATTAGGAAATGCGTATTTCCTGTGTGTTGGAAACGTGGGCTCCCTTGTGAGTACGCGGTGATAGTCATTAATTTCACGATCACGTATTATTTTTTCCCGAGAAGCTATTCAGCCCACAGAGCAACATTGTCACCTTAACGAGCAGCTATTCAGAAACATCTGTACTTCTCACAGGCCAGCGTGTAATCCCTGCCTCATTTAGGGACGCTATTCAAAACCTTCTTCTGAACACATACCCGTTTGTTATCTCTTCTGTGGGCCTGATCAATGTCATATTTGAGTTCTTGGCAGATGAAAAGAAATTATTTCTCGCTGCTGCCTTATGAGGTGACACGAGCTGAGGAGGCCTGTTTGACAGCGGAGAAGCAGTAAGGTCACGAGGACCCGCTAATTCTGGTTGAGCCTCGGTTCATTCCCAAAACTTAACGTTACGCGGCACCGCAGATATTTAAAACCGAGCTCCTGCTGCTTTCATCCGCAGCCGGGAGGGGTTAGGACTTAAAATTGGAAAGCACCGCCCCACATTGCCTGTGTAGGGAATAAAAAATTCTCATTTGGGGAAAAAAAGGGTTCAAGCAGCTCGACTGCCACACGCAGCTCAGCCCACTGCCCAGGGACTGGAGCTTTGGCTGCCAAAACCAAACCATATTTTTCTTCTGTTCCAATGAGGGTTTAAAATCAGTGATGGGAGGATGAGAATGAGCATCTCCTGTTTCATGACGTTGGTACAATAATATGCAGGAACAACGGCAATTGTGAAAATAAACGCTGACTACCTGTGAACAGAGAACAAAATGAAGCTTGATACTCTTATAGTCTGTATACGTGCTCCCATAATCTGTATTTTGGCATTTAGAAATATGTCCGTAACTACACTACCGAGAAAGAATTGCATAAATTCCTAAAATTAGTTCAAGACCTCAGTGACTCTCCCTTACTTGTCTGACAGTTCCTTGAGTGCTTGGCTGGGAGATAAAGCTCAGCTATCCCAGATTTCAGGAGCTGAGGGCCATGCTTTAACAAAGTTACAAGGACTCTGAAATTATTTTTAAATCCCTTAATCATTTTGGGAGGATTTTAAGACAGAGGGCAAGGTATTTTAAAATACTGACCGTGCTGCAATTATCCACCTGCGGGTGGGAATCCCGTATCTCACGTGAGCCTGGTGCATGTCTGCTCCTGGGCGTTATCCTCGGGGATGGTTTTAAGGCATTCATTCACATTGCGCCAGCGGGGTGGCGGGTGTGTTCCTCTCTCCCCTTTACGCAGGGATAATACTGTGGTTAAATGGCTTCTCCAGGAACACACATGGAGTCTACAGCGAAATGCGGACGTGCGGGAGGTGATCACACTTTCCCTGCGTCCGCTCTCTTCCCAACGCACCCCCCAGCTAAGGAGGCTCTGTAGGAGCCACAAAAATTATGTGGATTATTCACACGTACGTCTTAATTCCATCTCTGGAAAAGCTTAATATTTTGAGAGTAGGAAAATGTATTCATTAGGACCCAGACAATATCTGGGGCCACTTCTTGCAAGGGGAAGGAGTCGGGGTTCAGATACACTCCCGCGGTGGCTTGCGGCCGCTTGACCTTCTTATCCCACCAGCTGGGGAACTGCCTCAAACCAAAACTTCCCCTGAGCAGAACTTCCTCCTCTTGGGTAAATACATCTAAACCAGGAAAACTCCTGGATAAATACAGTAGAAGTATCTCATGCAAATCCGATGTTAGCTGCTTTGCTGTTACATTATGTATGATTTGTTAGTGCTCGCAGTAAGAACAAATTGCGCGTCGGGGGTGTTCTGCCATCCATGAAATCACGTGCAGCTCAAGGACGTTCCCTGCTGTAGGACGGTGGAGGGAACAGCCTTCAGTGAGCAGGAACACATGTGAGAAGCCAAAAATCAGCATTCGGAGGCCACAGCTTTAACTTTGGTTATTTTGTCTAAATTCCTAATGCTGTTGTGCATTCCTCACTTGTTCAAAATCAGCACAAACATCTTATGAAGTACTTCTATCTGCAGACATCAAAGAGTACAAGTCCTTAATCCGGATGACAATATAGGGTTGAATTTCAACAGAAAGGAAGAATTGTTTTGAGATTTATTTTTTTCAAAGCCCCATCCAAATGTTGAAGAAACATCCAGAGTTGTATTAAATTGATCTGGATCTGAACTCTGATCTCAACCGGCCTGATCTGAAGATCCATTGAAATTCGTGGAGAAAATCCTATTGAATTTGCTGTGCTTTGGCTCAGAGTGAAATGATTTCTAGCTGTTGTTTGAGAATACCCTGCAGACAAAAAGATTTCATTTTCAGTTCCTGGAGGTTAATTATGGAAATTCGTTATAGTGGATCAGCAGTTCCAGTTGCTGGGGAGACAGTAAAACTATTTGGTATGAAATTCTAGCCTAGAGCTGGATAAAAAATTTCTGACACAATGGTTTTCCATCAGAAATATTGATATGCTGAAGGCAAAACGTTTTGCAGAACTGCTTCGATTTCAGTGAAGTTTGGTATTAGAAAGTTTCTGATATGAATCTCTCCGGTAAGGTTGCACTGTTCTCTTTTAGCCTTTTTGTAATGAGATGTTCAGTTCCGAGGTTTTCTTATATCTTTTTTAGGAAATATATAAGAGATGCGTAAGCTTGAACATTTTTGACTTTAGTCAAAGGATGGATTTCATTGCAGAGGGAGTTTAGAAATCCTTTTTCTTTAATCCCATTTTGGGGTGGAAAAAGCAAGTGAACTTGTGTAATCCCCAGTTCTCAGCCAGCGGGTGCTGGGGGCCACCGGCGGGAGCTGGGAACAGCTTCCAGGGCACAGCAGGGTGGGTCAGGTCAGTGCTGCGTGTCCTCACCCATTCCTGTGAACGCTGCACTTCGCAGGGCTTCCCTCAGGGCGAAGCGGCTTTAAATTATTGCTGAAGAGCAGAAAGAACTCGGCAAATAATAAATGCGTGTATTTTTATTTTTTTTTTTGGCTGCAGTACCACCAAGGCGGTTTAATTGTCCTGAGGAAGTTAAAACTGCTTCTCTCCTCCTCGAACTGCTGCCGGCTTGGAGCCGTGCTCCCCACCCCTTCATACCACACCAAGCCTCAAATATTCGGTGAACCAAAGCTTTTCTGGCTGCACAGACATATTTGTAATTCTTGCCCATGTGAATGAGTAACAGCAGCGGCCGGGGCAGCAGCACAGACCCTCAGAAACATAGCAAGCATTTTTTCGGTGCCATTTGAAACTCTTAACACGCTTCGCTGTTGATTTTTATTGTTATTTTCTGTCCCATAGGCATGCCCTTTCCCACCATAAAGTCGCAGGGCCGAGTTCTGCGCTGAATTTCTCCGCTTATTAGGCTTGTGAAGCTGGTAGCTTTAGCCCGGCGGGCGAGCAGTGCCAGGCCGTGATTAATCTGGCTCCAATCTGCAGAAAAACCTCAGGAATTTTTTGGGGGGAAAGCAGCAGGGTTTGGCAGGACGGACACGGGCACCCACGTGGGCAAACCACCCACCGGCAAGCAGTGGGGTTTGCGTGTCTGGAGGCCAGCGCTTCTGTAAAGCAAATAGCAGAGAGGAGAAATCCTCTGCCAGGAGCAGTGGTGAGCTGCAAGTTTTGCAGTGCCACGTGGGGATTCAGGAGATACAAGGGAATTGGGCAGCTAAATCGGAGAATCATAGGATGGTTTGGGTTGGAAGGGACCTTCAAGACCATCTCGTTCCAACCCCCTGCCCTGGGCAGGGACACCTCCCACCAGCCCAGGTTGCTCCAAGCCCCGTCCAACCTGGCCTTGAACCCCTCCAGGGATGGGGCAGCCACAGCTTCTCTGGGCAACCTGGGCCAGGGGCTCACCACCCTCACAGCAAACAATTTCTTCCTCACATCTCATCTAAATCTCCCCTCTTTCACTTTAAAACCAAAATCTCTGGCTCAAAATAAGAATAGCAAATGTTCAACCTTTAATTTAAAGTTCCCCCTAGCCAATCGCTGGAAAAGCAAAAGTTGCTAGTGCAAGTTCTTGCCCCCAAATTTCTAATTAACTGAAATTTTGAGGCAGCTCTTGCACGACCACGCTGTCAGCACCGAGGGATTACTCCTCTCCAGAGCTGTTTGAGTGAGGCTGCAGATCGGAGCTGCAAAATGAGATTTAAAACAAGCCCGTGGGTCAAACAGGACATTTCTGGGTCATGGTGACCCTGGCCTCGGTTTTCACCCACACCGCCTGCAGACGGGAAGATGAAATGCAGAGTTTTGCTCCATTTCTTTGCTTGCTTCCAGATGCTGTAGTGGTGCATGGAGGGATGCGGCGTTTCTAGGACCTGGAGGTCAGAAAGCACCAGTGTGGATGGATGGATGGATGGATGGATGGATGGATGGATGGATGGGTGGATGGATGGATGGGTGGTGGTGGGCAGCAGGCTGGGGGTCCCACGACTGCCACTGCGATCCCACCCTGCTGCAAGAGCCTGTCCCACCTCGGCAGCTCATAAACCAGATTAGGCTGAAAAAGTGTGAATGTCTGTAGGTCACACACGCTTTGACTCCCTTCAGAGAGAGGGAGATGCCAGGCTAATTAGGCAGGTGTTGGTTGCAGCAGGTTTCACACACTTTCCACCCTGAGATTTCCATAGAGAAGGAAAGTTAGCTCTAATTAAATGACTCAGAAAAGACTAACTGGTCTTCCTTCTAACACATTTTGTATTTGGTTTTGTAGTTGGGTGTTTTTGAATGAATGATTCAGGTTGCCCAGGGAAGTTGTTGAGGTCCCATCCCTGGAGGGGTTCAAGGCCAGGTTGGATGGGGCTTGGAGCAACCTGGGCTGGTGGGAGGTGTCCCTGCCCAGGGCAGGGGGTTGGAATGAGAAGATCTTTAAGTTCCCTTCCAACCCAAACCATTCTATGATTCTATGATTCCTACGCTGCTGTTTACTAAATAAAACAAGTTTTATAGGAAGGTTACAGAAAACGAGGGCTTCTGGGGCAGCTGCCCTTTATTTGCAGCTTGGTATATGGTAAAAGAAGGGTTGGAAGGGACCTGCAGGACGTTGCTGCTCCATCCCTTCACCTCCAAACCTTGCAAAGCAGCATGTGGGCTCCGTGCCGGTGAGATGAAGAGTCTGGGGCTTTCCGAGCCCCTGGCAAGTGTCGCTGGGTTTGTTTGCATCCCTCTGGGCTCTGTGCAGGAGTGGAGGCAGTGGCAGGGAGTGGCGGGGAGAGTGGGGCTCGGGCATTATAGAATCATAGAATGGTTTGGGTTGGAAAGGACCTTAAACGTCATCCTGTTCCATTGCCATCATTGCTGCAAGATTCCCCTGTGCCTCTCCAGGCCCAGGACCAGACTGGCAGCAACAGCGGGATCCAGCATAAATCACTCCAAAAACTCTCCCTGCCTATATTGGATGCATTAAAAATTAATTACTTTGCTTAGTTGTTTCATATTGAAGGCAAGACTGAGCAGTAAGAACCAAATCCTGTCTTCAGATAAAAGCATTACATCAGCCTGCGCAGGGCGGTCTGGGAGCCCGGAGGAGCCTGGAGGAGCCCGGAGGAGCCCGGGGTACTGCTTTCCCCTTTGCATAAGCCCATGCTCAGCACATCCCGGCGAGCGGCTGCAGATGCTGGGCTGGGTATTAGTGCCCGGGTTGGATTTCGGCTGGAACATGTATTTGCAAAGTCAAAGGAAAGCCTCATTTTTCTCACCATAAAAGGTAAGGAGGAAAATTCCAGAGCTGAATTTACATGTCCTGCTGCTCCTCAACGTGGGAAAAGAATGCTGCATCCTCCCACATACCTGCTTCCCATCCCAGGTCTTCCTCCCTCCCTCCGACTTGTCCGTGCAAGTCAAACCTTTTCTGCCATGAGCCAACAATTAATTATAAGTATATAATAACCTTTCATAAAGAAAGATAGATGCAGAAGCCAGGTCTGGTTCCCTCGATGCTTACATAGGTTTTTTTTCCTGTTGTATTTTCCAAATTAATTGGAGTGGCCCATAGTTTTCACAGGTCTGAGGCGGGGGGACATCTGGCACAGAAATCTCTTCTAATAAATAATGATGGGGAAAGAGGATTATCCAGCAGCCGAACTTGGTCATGCCATGGTTGCGGGGGTTTGAAGGGATATTCCTGGTGGGGAATGGGATGCCTGTGTGGGGTCAGCGTCCCTGCAAGGGGGCTTGGGGCCAGAACCACAGCGTCGCTCTGCAGTTTCAGTCCTGGGAAATTCAGCAGAGGACAGGCAGTAAATCTCAAAAAAAAAAAAAAAAAAGAAATTTTGGAATTGGTCTTCGGAAGTATGTTACATAGGGAAAGAGAAGGATGTTCTTGCAAGAGTTTTTTCCTACAGAAATGAGCATGACAGAGAGGGCGATGCGCTAACAATAATTACAAGCTATTTCAGACACAAAAATGGGTAAATTCTAAGGTTTCTGGAATCTTCTGGTCCAAGTGCAAAAGCGACTTACTCTGTTCCTGGTTGTCCTGCCAGTTTTCCAGCGGGACCTAGGGCAAGCCAGTTCACGTCTCCATGCCTCTTTCCTTATCTGAGGCTTGTAGAAATTCCCAGGCGCTCACAAGGGCACCAGGAGGGTGAACCCATTGCCACTGCCTCCGAAAGAGCTCCGGTGCCTCTTCGGAGCCTGGGGTTTGGCTGGCAAATGTGGTGAGTGCCTCTGTTGCCTCCCTGTCAGATCCCTGGGTGCCTGCCGTGCCCGGAGCTGCTTCCCCCAGCCCCGCTGCCTGGTGGGTTCACCCCAGCCGTGTTGGTCTGAAAGGTCAGAAGCACCTCAAGGAACCACCCTTCAGCCCCGAAAAGGTTAAAGTCGATGATCAGATGGTCCTCAGCCCAAGGGGCTTGGCCCTGATAAGACAGATGAACAAAAGCAAGGGTGGCTTTTTGCCCTCAGGTGGAGGATGTGGGGATGCAGGTTCTATTGTTGGAGGGAAGATGGGGTTTTGTCAAGCAATGTTGGGTTTAATCATCAGTCAATAACAATAGAAGAATATTTGCAAGCTCCTTAGCAAGACATAGGAGTGTGCAAAGCCACGCCAAGCCCAACAGGAGTGATGACCACCCTGGGGAATCCTGATGCCCCAAGGAGCCCATCCAGGTGGTGGTTTGCTGTTTGTGTCCAAGATGAGGAGACACAGAAGTGAGTGAATCCCTGGCACCAGGGAGCAGATCTTCTTAGCAGGGAGCACCCGAGGAGTGAAGCCTGGGCCAGAGGGTCATGGTGCAAAGCCATGGTGCTCCACGAAAACCAGGTGCACGCTCAGCTAAAGCTATGGAAGAGGTGGCAAGATTCACACCCACCGGAGGGTTGAGCTAATGTACCAGTGAGCAAAGCTGGTCCCCTGGGCTTGGGCGAGGAGGCAGATGGCATTCACCACACTGGCATCCTTTCCCCAGTGCCGGTTTAACCACACCTGGAGTTTGCGGCTGCACCAGACAAGCCGGCTCACGTCCCTGGCAGTTTGAAAGCTGCAGTGAATCAAACCCGGAGAATTCCCCGTTTCCTCGATGGAGGATGTATTGGTTGTGTTAATTTTGGGGACATCAACGTCTGGCCACCATGGGGAGTGAGGAACTGCCTCTTATGGGAGGTGGCAGCTCCCTGACCAAAACGGGGGATGTCCCCCCGGGGTGGCAGTGCCACCAGCACGGCTGGCTCAGGAGCACAGGTCAACACCAGGTTGGTCCCTCTTGTGCCAGAGCTTTTGAGCAACACAGCGCCAGCTCTTGATGAAGAACCCTCTTGGCATCAAGTAACACAGTGGTTACAGGAAAACCGGGGGGATTTTTCTCCTGTTAGAACCTCCATGTGCCTAGCTCCGAGCGGATGTGAGGGGGCTGCATGGGGAGATAACGGCCATCAGGAGACGGTGGGGCTGCCCCCGTGCTGTACTTGAGTGCATTCATGCTTGGCAGGGCCGTGGGTGGAGAAATCGGCTTTGCTTATTGTGAAACCCTGCTCAAAGTGCTTGCAAAGGCGCAGGCTTGCTTCATCGTTGGGGTTAAGGCCAACTACCCTCTCTGCCCTGGCAGCGTGGGGCCAGCCAGGCCTATGGGAGCCCTCCCATGCTACCTGTCCCTTGCCAGGGCAGAGCCTGCATCTCCAGTGCATCTCCAGGAGTTGCTGATGGAGCCAGGTTAATCATAGAACCACAGAATGGTTTGGGTTGGAAGGGACCTTAAAGCCCATCCAGTGCCACCCCCTGCCCTGGGCAGGGACACCTCCCACCAGCCCAGGTTGCTCCAAGCCCTGTCCAACCTGGCCTTGAACCCCTCCAGGGATGGGGCAGCCACAGCTTCTCTGGGCACCCTGGGCCAGGGGCTCACCACCCTCACAGCCAAGAATTTCTTCCCCACATCTCATCCCAATCTCCCCTCTTTCAGTGGAAAACCCTTCCCCCTCGTCCCATGGCTCCCCTCCCTGCTCCAGAGTCCCTCCCCAGCTTTCCTGGAGCCCCTTTAGGGCCTGGAAGGGGCTGGAAGGTCTCCCCGGAGCCTTCTCTTCTCCAGGCTGAACCCCCCCAACTCTCTCAGCCTGTCCTCCCAGCAGAGGGGCTCCAGCCCTTGGAGCATCTCCGGGGCCTCCTCTGGCCCCGCTCCAACAGCTCCGTGTCCTTCTGCTGTTGGTGCCCCAGAGCTGGAGGCAGCACTGCAGGGGGGTCTCCCCCGAGCAGAGCAGAGGGGCAGAATCCCCCCCTCGCCCTGCTGGCCATCTCTTGGATTCTCTCGGTCCCTTCGTAGGAGAAGCTCGGTCACTGGTTTTAGCAATGCTCCTGCAATGCCAAAGATGGAGGAGCATCTCCTGGGGACCAGTGTGCTCTGGGCTCTGTTCAACCTAAAGGGGGTTATGCTCCCTGACTCCTTCATCTTGCTCAGCTTTGCAAATTGGTCTTTAATTTTCAAGAGGGGTTGAGAGGGGTGATTAATAGGGACATGGAAACAAGGTCGAGTAACTCCCAACATCTCCAACTCTGATGGGTGTAAGCCAGCCCAAGCATTTCATGGGGAAGACAGAAATCCCCGGGATCCCAGCAAGGAGCAGCGAGAGCCTGGGGTACGCCGCATCCCCCCATGCTGCTCGCGGCATATACCAGCCCAAGGGCTGGGGGACGAGCAACAGACGAGAGGGATTTGATTTTGCTAGGAAAGGCCAAGCTTTTGGTTGACACCAAGATGCCCCAATGATCTCCAGGGAGAGGGACATTCCTCCTGCGGCGGTGGGACGCCAGCCCTCGCCTACGAAGCAGGGCTTCTATTTATTTAAGAGACTCTCCCCCCAGTGCAACAAAAGCAAGGAAAGTGGCCTGGGCGAAGAGCCAGGGTGCTGGCGGAGGGATCCCTATGGCTCCTCTTCCTTCCTCGCCGGCAGGTGGGAATCCCCCTCCCAGCCCTCCAGCCCTCGGGCTGCGATGCAGTCGGTGACATCAGCACATTCCCAGCAGCGCTCCCCGCGGGCACGGTGTGGGCTTTGCACTGAGTCACCCTTCAGCAAACAAGGAAGATAAGAAACTCGATGGCAGCGGTCCAACCGGCACAGATGCTGGTTTATTTTGAACTGCAGAAAATGATTTATGCACTACAGGAGGGATACTGGCATTTCCTCCTCCCAAAAGTCCTTTTTTAAATCCCTTATTTTTCCCTCTTACTCACTGTTTTTTTCCTGCGGCAATCCCCTATCATGTCAAGCACCTTCGCTACAGGTACCTTAAAAACAAGGAAGGGCCAAAGCAAATATTTTGGTGAGAACTGAACAGAGCCAAAGCTCCGGAGGGACAAGAAGAGGTTTTGTTTTATCGGAAAAGCAAACATCATCTTCACAAGTAAAATGCTATTTTCCCTCTTGAAACTGCCTTATGGACATGAGGCCAATGCAGTTTTCATTTGCAACACTAATTTGATGAACTCCGACGGGTTAATGATATTGCCGTATTTAATTAAGGCAGTCGTTAGTCTAGCGGAGTCCCTCCTCCCCAGCTAGGACCTGGTGCTTTGGAAGCACTGCCGACCTCTGGCACCGGAGCCCGGCCTCTGGCCAGAAGTGTGGGACAGGATGGTTTTATGGGCTTTATCACCCCGTCCCCTTCTTTTGGTAGCCACGGCTGATAATTTGAGTGCCACCGAATTTAGAAAGCAGAGATAAAAGCCCTGGCAAGTCCTGAGCAGCCGTTGCAGCTGTGGTCCTGATTTCTCTCCAGCCTTAAAATGAGCCAGTTATGATGGTTAACATTGCTTTTCCCAGTAAGAATTTCCCACAGAAAGATCCGGAGCGTGACGTAGCTGCAAAGCATGAGTCACTGCTTGGGTTGCCTGGCACGACCTGCACGCTCCCCATCTCTGTATTTACACTGCAGCCCTCATTTCCGACCTGGCCGTCATCTAAGTGCCTTATTGATATCTTTGTGCCAAATGAAACCTTCCATCCGACTCAGCCCAGCTTCTGCACTGGGCAGGGAAGCGGCGGTGGGAATGCTGACTGATGCAAAGTGGGAAGAGACGAGCAAATTTCCCTCCATCAAACCTGCAAGCGATGGCTCTGGCTGCCTTCTACATCCCGAAAACCCGAGGCTCACTGCACAGGCTCACCCTGGCCCCTCCACGGGTTTATGGGCAGGAATATTGCGCCATCCCCGTCTCTTGCAAACAGGGAGGATGCTCCGGCTCCTGGTGATTCGTTTTCCAGTCCTGCATCGCGGCTTGCAGGTCAAAGTCTTTACCAAACAGCTGTTTCTTTGCTTGGAAAATACACATGCTCTCTTTTCTCATTTGAGTTCCCTATGTTAATTAAAAGTACAAATTAAAGTACAAAACTACTACAAATCAGGGTGATATACATCCAGATACCTCATCTCGTGTCACATTAGCCGCTGAGATGCTAATCCGCCAGTGGGATGCCTGCCAGGAAACACTGGCGGATGAGTGGCCTTCACGGGTATCCCGGACACAGGGATCCTTCCTCGGGGACGTTCTGCAAGAGCAGTGCTTTAATTCTCATCCCTAAGTTTTCTCTTCCTGCCATTAAGCTAATAACCACATTGTTATGTTAAGTGCATCTTCATTTTTGTAGGTGCAATACACGAGGCATTTAACTTGGTGGAAGATAATAGCAATGTATTTTAGTCAGGGATGAACCCTTGTTGGTCTGACGAATGCCACGTGAGAGCAGGACAGGTGACATAGAAAAGGGGTGAGTTGTTCAGGTACGTGCAGGCTTTTTTAGGAATAAAAGCATTTTTGAAAGGGTTCAACCCAAACAACTTTATAGATGTTAATGTCTTTGAAAATTTAGATTTAGCACAAACCCTCGGTATGAATGTGCCTTTGTTTGGCTCAGCAGTCCCGGACAAAGCACCAGAGGATGTCACCTGTAGAATCACAGATTCATAAAATGGTTAGAGTTGGAAGGAACCTTAAAGATCATCTAGTTCCAAACCCCCAAACACCTCCCACCAGCCCAGGCTGCTCCAAGCCCCGTCCAACCTGGCCTTGAACCCCTCCAGGGATGGGGCAGCCACAGCTTCTCTGGGCAACCTGGGCCAGGGGCTCACCGCCCTCACAGCAAACAATTTCTTCCCCACATCTCATCCCAATCTCCCCTCTTTCAGTGGAAAACCCTTCCCCCTCGTCCCATGGCTCCCCTCCCTGCTCCAGAGTCCCTCCCCAGCTTTCCTGGAGCCCCTTGAGGGCCTGGAAGGGGCTGGAAGGTCTCCCCGGAGCCTTCTCTTCTCCAGGCTGAACCCCCCCAACACTCTCAGCCTGTCCTCCCAGCAGAGGGGCTCCAGCCCTTGGAGCATCTTTGTGGCCTCCTCTGGCCCCGCTCCAACAGCTCCGTGTCCTTCTGCTGTTGGTGCCCCAGCGCTGGAGGCAGCACTGCAGGGGGGTCTCCCCCGAGCGGAGCAGAGGGGCAGAATCCCCCCCTCGCCCTCCTGCCCACGCTGCTGGTGGCCATCTGTGGTGGCATCCTGGCCACTAGCAACAGGGCAACGTAGCTCTGTGGATCCCAACTAATTGTCCTGCCGCACCCTCCAGGGATTTTCCCTTCCAGCCCCTTCAAGTACGTGTGGAAGAAGAATTTCCCTTGTCACAGCCCAAGCCTGCATTATACATTCATGCATTTAAAGCATATACAGTCTGGTAATTAAATTCCGGAATATTTTAAGCGCTTCTTGTAGTGATTTGAAGGTTTCGTAATTCAGTGCAGCATATGTTGCTTTTATAGTAAACTCATTTTCTGACAGCTGCCTGCGTGGGTTCCCCGTACGATCTCCATCCTCCCGTCAATGAGCCGCACACGGGGCGCTGGAGAAAGGGGGGAGCAGCAGGGGCAGGTACCACTCACGGATCAGAGCAAAGTGTGTTCCCTTCCCTTCCCAGGCACAAAATCCTGACATTTTCCCAGCAGCAACGCGAAGGTGAGACTTGGAAAGATGTAAAGCTCTGTGCCGAGCAGCTTAATCAGAAAATGGATGGGGGCTGGCATGAATTATGCCATCTCACAGGCTGGCGTAGGCTCCTTTGCCATGGTTACGTGAGCCAGGAAGGGAAAATGAAAGGTGGTGGATACCCAAGTGCTATTTCTTCTCTTTTAAGCCCAGACGGTTAACAAATCCAGTTTCCAAAGCCCTGTCAGGAACGCTAACGGGCAGGAAGCACTTGTGATTGTATGAGTACCTGACAGGAGCTGGTACACACGCCTCAGCTTCTTTATTTTCCCCTGGAAGAATCTCATCCTCTCCTACCAAGTGGTAAACATTGCTACTTCTTCCTGTTTGTTACTGGGTCTGTAGAGCTAACAGCTTCATCTTGGCTCCTCCTCAGGCCACCTTGATGGTTTCTAGGGCTTATGCATGGAAGAGAGCTCTCCTGGGAGTACCTGCAAGGGCAGGGATGCTCCTGTGGGACGGGGGACGGTGCCCTTGGGGCTCATTGCTGATGGTGGTTTGCCAGAGCACAGCAGCAAGGGGCAGGGATGCAGTTCCTTACCATGATCCCATCTGTCATCCAGAGATGATGGCGTTTGGCAGGGCTGCGATTTCGAATAATCCTGCTGAATAATATAATTAATAATAAATAACAAAAATAAATGACCTACCCAGGAACACAGCTGATTGCGTGGCTCTTTGGGTACCAGAGGACAATGTCCACTTGCATCCGACCGTCCTCCCAGTGCCCAGGGAACAGCCTCTCCCACATGGACATGGAGAAACTCCCTCACGTTAATGCACGCTTTAAATTATTATTGTGAAAGTGCCTGGAGCTATGGGTGAGTGCTTTAAAAATAACTTAAAATAGCACATAAAAATAAGCGTCCCTCCCTGGTGTCATCCCAAAGAGCTGCACCATCGCATGAGACCTGAGAACCTGCCTGGAGCCAGATCCCAGTTAAGCATCCTTCAGACTTCAGGGGTTTAGCGACCGCGGGGCAGACCCTGAATCTTCTGCGAAGGCCAAGCTGCTCTCGCCCTTGTTATTGGGAAAAAAAGCCTTGTCTTCTGTTTCTCCTTGGCGGCAGCTGGCTCAGCCCTGCGGTATTCGGAGCTGTCGGTCGCGGTGTCTCATTTCAGGCGGTGTCACGGGACGGGCAGCGCAGCCCCGAGCTGCGGGCGGCCACTCTTTCCCAACGCGCTCGGTGTGAAATTTTCCCATCGTTTGTCAGGAAACTCTTCCCAGCCACTTCTTCTTGGAACGGACCCTTAACGCGGAATGGAAATCTGCAGGCTCCGGGCCAGGTTTCACAACGCCTCCAGAAGAAATGCGGGGACAGTAGTATTGCATTTAAAAACCGAGTGTCGAACAAAAATGATAACCTTTGCGCTCCCCAGTTGTATAAACATGGCCTTTCCTTTGCTCTGCACGCAACAAAATGCCATGAGGGAACCACGTGGGCGCAGCTGGCCCCCGAATTACTTCTTTCACTAAATATACCCCACATGGGGTTGCTGGCTGCGTGGCGAGGGCTGCTCTGAAGGGGTGGGGAAGTCTCTGGAAACACGAAATGCTGGCCATGCTGTGGCCATCCCTACGTACCCCTCCGGCTCTGGGATCCCACACCTCTGGGCTTTCCCCAGGAGAACATTTGTCTGCTAAGAAGAGGGAAGGAGGCAAAAAAGGGCAAAAATTTTAGCACGTTTGGGGAAATTATGCGGGAAAAGACTTTTAGCTGCCAGAGTTAGATCTCATTCCCCCTCTGGTGTGAATCCATGGGGGAGAGCCGTGGTGGGAGGAAGACCTGGAGCTCTCAGGACTTGCCACCCGTGCCCAAGGCACAAAGATCTGCGAGGAAGTAACGCCATCGTGGACGGCATGAGGATAACACTGCATGTCGATAACTCACCCGTGGCTTCCAGAAGCTGTTTTTGCTGTTTTTCTCGGCAGCCTTCACGTTTATATTCAAATTCAGCAGTGGCTAAACCAATAGTTATTTATTTTCCCCTGGTCAGGAACAGCTCCTGCATGCTGCCATTTAAAAATACATGTCCTGTTACCCTGAGGAGTTCTTGGGGGGTGGGGGTGTGTGTGTCTGAGGAAGAGAAGAGCTGCGGGGAGCGGGGAGGGCTGTGGATATCTTTAGACAGGCGCCTGTGTTCGTCTGCAGATACGTGTCCCAGAAGAATTTTCGGTTTGCGCCCGCCTCGGCGCATCGCCTGGGGACCAAATCAGCCCTTGTTTGGGTGAGATGCGGAGGAAGAAGACATGAATGTTACCAGCCCGAGTAATACATTTACAAGCGGAATAAGCCAAGCAAAAAAAATATTGCAGCCTGGCATGAAAAATCCTTGAAACCAGAGCTCAGGCTGGGCGGGTGAAGCGGAGCAGGGGGTCAACGTCGGCTGGGGACGGGCAGCAGGAGGGGGACGGTCCCTCCTGGCCCCCATGGGCTCGTCCTGCCACCACGCTGTGCCTGCACGGAGCGGCGGCCGAGATGGCTTCCAGGGCAAGCCTTTGCAAGGGAGAAGCACCTGTAAGGCACGCTGCACGTACGGATCGATGTCTATCCACACAACCTCTATCAATACGAGCATTTCCTTCATCCACTTCATGAAGTACCCTGCAACAGCACCCTGGCCTGTGTCAGTAATAGTGTGGCCAGCAGGCCTGGGGCAGCGACCGTCCCCCTGTGCTCAGCACTGGTGAGGCCCCACCTCGAGGGCTGTGTCCAGTTTTGGGCCCCCCACTACAAGAAAGGCATTGAGGGGCTGGAGCATGTCCAGAGAAGGGCGATGGAGCTGGTGAGGGGTCTGGAGCACAAGCCTTGTGAGGAGCGGCTGAGGGAGCTGGGGGTGTTCAGCCTGGAGAAAAGGAGGCTGAGGGGAGACCCTCTCGCTCTCTGCAACTCCCTGAAAGGAGGGTGTAGCTGTCAAGGTCGGGCTCTTCTCCCAAGGAACAGGCAATGGGACAAGAGGAAACAGCCTCAAGTTGTGCCAGGGGAGGTTTAGGATGGATATTAGGAAACATTTCTTCACCAGAAGTGTTGTCAAGCACTGGAACAGGCTGCCCAGGGCAGTGGTGGAGTTGCCATCCCTGGAGGTATTTAAAAGCCGGGCAGACGTGGTGCTGAGGGACATGGGGTAGTGGGGGTTTGGGCAGTGTTGGGTTGATGGTTGGACTTGGTGGTCTTAAAGGTCTCTTCCAACCTAGGTGATTCTATGATTCTATGATTCTCTGTACCTGCCTGGTGGGGAGCCAGCGCTGCGGTGACCCAGCTCCTGCATCTCCAAAGCCACTGCAACTCCTTGGCACACAGCAGTCCTCGGTACCCAGCACTCATCACCGTCACAGCCCCAGGGAGCAGAGGTGTGCTGATTCCTGACTAAGACATTTCGGTGGGGTAGAAAATGCTTTGGCTGTTTTATTTCCTACCTACCGAGGAAGCGCCTTGCAGAACTGGGTGAGTTTGACCTGTGTTGCTCCATGGGCCATCGGCTGACTTTTGCCAGTCTTTGAGCTGAGGCTCCTTCTTTAAATAACAAGCTGCTGAAACAAGAGACGGAGGAGGAAAGCGTGTTTCCAATTCTCTGCCGTTCCCTTTCCCTGAAGCCCATTGTGTATTTTATATCCACCACGCAAATTATTCATGCGTTACGTATCTTCACCACATCAGCTTTATGATGAACTCATAAAACATAAATATTCTGCGCTCCAGAGGGATTTTTATTGCGTGGTTTTAGGGTACTTAGCAAGCATTTAATCTGGCCCAAGCTGTGGCTTTCTCAGCAAAGCGGAGGTCCCCGGGAAGGGATGCGCAGGGGACGGGGACCAGCAGAGCCCGTGCAACAGGTGGCATCGCATCCCTGTCCCGCAGCATCGCCATCGGAGCAGCCCCTGCCCTGCGGCACCTGGGTCAATAAACCCATAGGTTTGCCTTTTTATCAATGTACTTAACGCCTCTTTTTTTGTAGGTAGTTTTAATAGCCACAAAGTTTAACGAGGACCCATTAAAGAGTAATTGCAGGACATTCAGAGAGCATCTCTGGCAGGGGCTGGGCAGCGAAGGAGATGCGAGATGCCCATGGCCAGGACAGCAGCACACGGGTGAGGGAAAACACCTGGGAAGAAAATATGGGCAGAAAATGAGAATTGGTGACGTAAGGCAGGGCGTATTCATTAAATGTAATGGAGGAAATGCTGACAAAGCTGCTTTTTTTGAATTGGAAACTGTTAGTTCAACGAGATCTAAGTGTTTTGCAAAAAAATACATATATATATATATATGTTGTTTGAATGAGAAATACTCCAAGGATTGCCAGGGTGGGGAAGGTGGATGGAGCAATTTAGGCACCCCTGGGGGGCTCAAGCTCCCTTGGGATGGGGTGGGAGGGTTGGTGGGGATAAAGGGGGCAAGGACCACCCTTCGGGCTCACTCAGACTGTGGCAGATGGAGCTGCAGGGTTTGCAGATGCTCCATTGCAGGCGAGGATGCGGGATGGTGGGTTTATTCCAGCACTACGGAGCAGAGCCAGCCTCCTGCCGAGGCAGCGGAAAACCTGCGCTTGAAGCCTCCTATTGCAGGTAAAGGCAACTGCCAGCGACAAATATGCGAAAGCATTTCAACAATGTGCTTCGAACCACCTCAAAATGTTTTTTCCGAGCCTTGCCGGGCTGGAATAAAGCTTGGCCGGGCTGCTGTAGGTGCCTGTGAGATGGGAAGCTGCCCTTGCACCAGGCACACTGCTGAGCAAACCTGCTTCCTTTGCTGGCCCAGCAAATTCCTGCTCCGGAGCATGGAGATGATGCTCCTAAATTAAACTGAGAGGCATTGTTCTGCTTCCCTTTTGCTAAGTGGAATTGAGCATTTTATTATAATTTTGTCATTTAAATAGAATATGTTATATTCTATATATATTCTATA
>VWZL01002573.1:245387-263593 GCA_013396915.1 Stercorarius parasiticus | reverse complement strand
GGAGCTATGGAAAACCATTACTCCTCCTGCCTCCACAGCACTCCAGGTCCTCCCAGAGCAGCCACCGCACTGGGCACAGGGAGGAAGGGCTAAGGGTGGTTTCGGGGATCGCTTCAAAACCTGATTTTCTCCGTCCTGTGTCTCCCTCCCAACTGCAGGAGCTGCAAAGCCCTGGGTTTGCAGCCCCAAATTGCTCCCAGGATGGGATGTGGGGTCCCCTGGAGCTGCCGGGGGTGATGCTCGGGGCCGTGCATGGTCCTGCCCAGGCTCCCTGTGCCATCCCGCTCGGCTCACCCAAAATTGGCCCAAATTCATCCTGACACAAACACCACCCAGATGCGGCGTGCGGGGAGGTAGATCGCCGTGGGGTGGCACTGATGAAGGTAAGTGCCGGCATTGTTCACTGCATCAAGGTGGTTTTTGATGAATAATCCAGCTTCCTTACGACTTTTGTACATCTCCATTTCTGTGAACCTAAATTCTATTTTTTTAAAGTAACTGTTACACATGAACGGTGTCCTAAAATATACACCTAACCTACTTTCGTCTAGTCCTCTAGCGAAGGTGTCAACTTGCAGCTTAGGGAGCGGGGTCTGTGTAGCAGGACGTCGCTGGGGGTTGATCTGCTCCTGGAGCCACCTGCAGAGAAGCAGCAGGGCTGCAGAAGGTGAAGCAATGGTGTTTATTTTTTTTTTTTTTCCCTAAGGATCAAAGCAGTAATTGGAGCTTGTCGTGAAATTCAGCATTTGGTTTTGGTTTTGGGGCACGCACGCAGGCATTTGGGGACTTGTCCAAACCACAGAAGAATGCAAACTCCGTTTGTTCATCCCCCATTTGTTCACCCTGATGTGAAATTTCCGGGCTTTCTGCCTCCCGTCCAGCAGCCATGACCCGGCAGTAGCCCATGGCTGGGACTGCCGCCTGTCTGGGCTCTGGAGAGGGTGACAACAATAAATAAACTGAAGAAAAAAAAAAATTCAGTCTTTCATAATCTTCAAAGCAAGGCGCTAAGTGTTGGACAACATGTTGAATGTTTCTCTAGGAATCTTGGGATTTTTGTATTTCCTCCATCCAGCTCTAACGCTGAAGGTCTCCCCCAAATGCCAGCAGAATTGGTCATCCCAGGACCCGACTTTCAGAGTGCCTCTGTGTCACGCAGCTGATGGAGGCAGGTGTCCCCCTAAAAGCTATCTGGTTCCCCAAAGTGGAGGTGTGATGCATCCCAAGTCCAGATGCAGTGGGATGCGGCCAGGGGAGGTGAGTGCAGCAGAGTTTAACAGTCCTGCACAAGGTTTCAGTGCCAGCTACGTGGCCTGGGACATCTGACTGCTGTCACCTCACTGGACATCTCTCAAGGCTACATGAAGCTGGTGCTGCTCATGGTCCGTCTGATAGGAGGTTGTAGTGAGATGGGGGGCAGTCTCTTCTCCCAAGTAACAGGTGATAGGAGAAGAGAAAATGGCCTCAAGTTGCACCAGGGGAGGTTTAGGATGGATATTAGGAGAAATTTCTTCATCGAAAGGGCTGTCAAGCATTGGAACAGGCTGCCCCGGGAAGCGGTGGCACCACCATCCCTGGAGCTATTTAAAAGACATGTAGACGTGGTGCTGAGGGACATTGTTCAGTGGTGGTTTTGGCAGCGTTAGGTTAACGGTTGGACTTGGTGACCTTAAAGGTTTTTTCCAACCAAAACGTTTCTATGATTCTATGATACTCCTTCCCTGTGCCCCAACCAGCAGCACCACCCTGGGGTTCAGTTATGAAGTGGAGCCGTGGGCATGAGATTGCAATGAGTACATCTCATCTTTGCTTCTTGCCTTTGAACTTGGATTTCCAGAGGTGAAAATACTCATTTCTAAGTATTTTAAGACCCTGTTGAAGAGGTTTATGAAGCATTTTCACCCAAGCCACGGGGAAGAAATGCAGCGTTGTAAAGAGGAACAAAGAAGTTCAATCTCCAAGGGCTGATGAACATATCCAGAACATGATGGGTTTATCCAGGTCACCTTTTTCATTCGCACCCAGTAAGGAAATTAATGAAGCTCCCAGAGTTATTACCTCTAATTCATGACCTATTAATGGCAATAAAGCTTTAAGAAAGCACAAGAGATATTATGCTGAAGGGCAAAGGAAACACCGGTGCATGGTTCTTAGTGGTTTATCTTAGTGATTTGGACTCCCATTTGGGAGAGAGGAATTACAGGGTTTGATCCCTGCCCCAAGGACTACTCTGCATTTTATTGGGGAACAGCATATGTAATACTGACACTTAAGAAAAATGATGATTGGGTAATTAAAGACCGACTAATCTAACTTTATTTTAAAAAATGAATGAAGGAAGGAACTGTTACTGTTACAGAGGTAAATGGAAAATGATATAGAAGTGGAGCAAAGGTGAAACAAAGGTTAATTGAGCCTGACTTTGCTAAGATAATGGATTTCTTAGACAAAGGAAATGTAGGAGATTGCATCTATCTGGACTCCAGTAAGAGCAGGTTGCAGTGGCAGAGGGGGGAGGTGGGACAAGGAGGGGATTTCAAATGAAGGTGAGAATGATGACAACCGGAGGAGTAGAGCCGTTTCCTTCAAGATCCACATGGAAAGCAACATTGTTTGGTATTTTTGTTAATGACCATAACAAGACCAAAAAAAGGAGGGGAGAGTGGGGGTGTTGCTGAGGAAATCTGCTGATGGCACAAATTTCAGGGGAAACATCAATAACTAGGGGGCCTGGAGGACTGAAATAATGGAGAGGAGAGGAAATTCAATAGTGTAAAATGCACTTGGGATCTCACAATGAAGGCTTGAGCCATACAGTTAAGAGTGCATCGGTTCAAAATGATTAAGGAGAAGAGATCTGGGGGATGAAGAGCTCCCAGGAGATGCACAAGGATCTTATTAGCCCTCACCTGAGATGTTGTACACAACTCTGATCAGGTGTGTTCAAGAGAAAAATGAGTTCTCCTGGTGCAGGGTAGGCTACAGGAACTTGGTGCATTTAATCTACCAAAATCTCAGCAAAGTAAAGCGTGACAAAATCTGATTGCTGTCTGGGTAGGCATTTAAGGGCCAGGTATTAGGCAGAGGCAAGAAGTTTTTCAAGTCATGGACAAGTGGAGGAACACGATGGGAACTGGAGGAACCCTTCAAGATCTGACATAAAACCATTACAGCAGTGAGCTTTCAAAGACCAAGACACTGTTTTTGGTGGCCAGTTGAGAAAGCTAAGAAGCTGGTTCTGCTCAAGACAGCGAGTGACTATGTTCTTAGGTGGAGAAGGAGACTATTTGAAGTGGTGCCTGCAGTAGCAGAGGACTCCATGATAAACCTGAGGTTCCTTCAAGTCAGACCAGAAAAACCTGAGATCCTGCACCCACCCTCGTAGTTGATCTGATCACTGTTTGTGATAACTAACACGCAGGAGGAGGAGGAGTGCACAGAAGGGCTTGATGTTGCCGAGGATTTCTTTGTTCCCACGGTCAGCTGGGTGTAGATGAGATCACCACCAAGAAATTTGAATAATTGTCTTTCTGAGCCTGCTGTAGTGGGGCACAGCCTTCCTCCTCCTCAACTCCATCCTAAGAGTTGAGTTTTAGGTTCCGTGGCTCTCAATAACTGCAGGATTTTTAAGACGGGGAAAAAAATTGAAGAATTTATTGGCAATAAAACTACTAGGGATCCCTTGCTTTTTCCCATGTTTTTTCCACAGCAGCAAATCAGAGCAGAGGAACAGGATTTGGAAGTGTTTATTCCTTTGAGCAATCAAAGATTTTGTCGCAACTCGAGGCTACTCTTCGGTGTAGATGAAATGCCAAGAGGCCAGTCCCGGCAGCGGGGAGGGGGAACCAGGGAGGTGTGAGGCTCAGAGCCCGAGGCTTGGGAGGTGCTGACGATTACATTAAAAAACTATAAACCAAACCTATCTCCTCCCTCCACTCACTGGTTATTTGAAATCAGCTTAAATGCTGTGAGCTAACAAGGCTGAGTCCTGCAGCTTTGGTCTGTTCAATGTTTGCCTTTTCCCGTTCGATGTGAAAATAGACCCGATCGATTTGCTAATAAAAAAAGCCAGTGAGTGGTTGATGGCAGTGCTTGAGGACGCATACAGCTACCTTAGGATGGTGGGGGAAAGGCAGAAGGGTGTCCCGTTTAATTGCACGGCTCCTTGCCCCATGAAGAGCAGCGCGGTGTGCATCCCCGAGCCAAGGGGCATCCCGCAGCCCAGCGCCTCATTTGCCCCTTTCAGGGAGGAAGGGAAACTCCTTATCTCTCCAAAAGTAAAATTACACACTTAACAGTGGCCAACACTTTGATTTCGGCAGAAGTTTAAAAATCAACAGAAGCATTTTTAAAAGTCTAATGGAATGAGTGGCTTTCAATATATAAGCATTCCGCTAACATTGAGTTTAAATACCTAATATGACGGTACTCACAACCAGGGCTGGCTGTGCACAGGAGCACATCACTTCCCATGTGCCCCCTGAGGGACCACGAAGACGATATGCACAAATAGTGGTATATTTCTTGGGTCTTTGGGCTGTCTTTATTTTCCAAGCAGTAGAAACAACGTGGATGCAGAACAAGCATTTTCCCGGTAGTAGAACAACGTTCATGGTTCCCTGCACCCTCTGACAACGTTTGCTGGGGACATCCAGTGCCTGCAGTGCAATGGAAGTGCTGGAATGCTGCTCTGCTCCTCCTGAGCAGATGCTGCCAAGCTCCCCGGGTACCCATGGTCTCTTCCCTTTGCGAAATGCACTGTTTCTGTCCCCAAAAACGCTTTGTTGTGTGGCAGACAACCACCCCAGCGAAGCAGCATTTTCCCTCAGACGCCCCGTACATCAAAGTGCTCGATGGCCGGGGGGTTTTCACCACAAACCCTTTTTCTCCCCATGCGGGCTGGAGTGGAAAAATAAACACCAGTGGCTGTATTAAAATGCAAAGTCAAATGAAACGCTCCGCTCCTTTTAGCTTCATTAGGAGGGCCTTCCACTTGGCAAATTAAGATGAGCCAATCAAAACGGCATTTGCAAAACACACATTAACAAATCAGTAACTGTAAAAACAGCCATCAAAATAGCTTTTAATGTTTCCAAATTGACTGCAGTGAATGCAGATCATATGGTGCTCAATTGAGTTTAGGAATGAGCTATAATTTCTGCATATTTATATACCAACAGCTGAATTGTATCTTTAGATTTTTAAGCCTGTGGCTTTCAAGCCACAATAATCCCGGCTCTGAAAACCCTTTGATTCAGCCCAAAACAACGGTGGGCAAAGTGTCAGGCATGACTTTTCTCAGCCATGACTTTTTTCCTGATACACTGAAATGGCTGTGGCGGTGGAAGAGACCAGAGGGCAGACAGCGCTGGGCAGCAGGGAAGGATTCGTCAGCAGGTACAGGGATGCTAAATGCCACCTCTCCTGGCTCGGCTCAGCTCGCCCTCCCAGGGGCTCATCCTCTGGGGACAGGCAGGCCAAGCGGTTTGGTCATGGTTAGGGCGTCGAAGGGATGACACAGAGAGAGAGCGTTGCTTGCTGGTGGCCAGGGATCTGCCTTGGCTGGGGAACAAAGCGCCCCACACCCTGGGCTGCACCCCCAGCAGCGTGGGCAGGAGGGCGAGGGGGGGATTCTGCCCCTCTGCTCCGCTCGGGGGAGACCCCCCTGCAGTGCTGCCTCCAGCGCTGGGGCACCAACAGCAGAAGGACACGGAGCTGTTGGAGCGGGGCCAGAGGAGGCCCCGGAGATGCTCCAAGGGCTGGAGCCCCTCTGCTGGGAGGACAGGCTGAGAGAGCTGGGGGGGTTCAGCCTGGAGAAGAGAAGGCTCCGGGGACACCTTCCAGCCCCTTCCAGGCCCTAAAGGGGCTCCAGGAAAGCTGGGGAGGGACTCTGGAGCAGGGAGGGGAGCCATGGGACGAGGGGGAAGGGTTTTCCACTGAAAGAGGGGAGATTGGGATGAGATGTGGGGAAGAAATTGTTTGCTGTGAGGGCGGTGAGCCCCTGGCCCAGGTTGCCCAGAGAAGCTGTGGCTGCCCCATCCCTGGAGGGGTTGAAGGCCAGGTTGGACGGGGCTTGGAGCAACCTGGGCTGGTGGGAGGTGTCCCTGCCCAGGGCAGGGGGTGGCACTGGCTGGGCTTTAAGGTCCCTTTCAACCCAAACCATTCTGTGATTCTATCATCTCAGCCCAGACACACGCATACCTAATGAGTGGATTCCTGCATATATTTTAAGACTAAAATAAATGCCTTTAAATTAAAGAAAACCACCTGGATGTAATGTTTCTCCTCAGCAGAAACGCACTGACTATTCCCCAAAGTGTTATTCTGCTTCCTTGTACGATCTGACCCAGAATAATAACCGTATCGATGATTTTAAATTAAGATACATAAGCTGTCACACTCGATTAGTGGAGTGCAGAGAGTATCCTTTAATTTGGAATAAGAAGCTAATCCAAATACAGGAATGCTAACAGACCTCCATGAGGAAAGGACTGTAACAAAAGCAAGGAATTGGCCAAATTAGTGCAGCAAGGCAGTAAGGTGTGGTCTGGCGGGAGCCCAGGGCAAAATTATTTGGGGTGGCTGGAAAATTTTTTGGCGTGGCTGGGAGACGGACCACGAGGCTGCGGTCCTGGCCAGCAGCTTGCCCAACGATGGGAAGAGCTTGTCCACACAGCTGCACACCGCCCGGCGGCCTCCTTTATCATAAACTCTTCCGTTTTTTTATGATAAATGATACGTATTTCATAATACGATGAAATTCTTAACCGTAACTTTTTGTAGATATTCTGCATCTGTAGGTACCTGCACCGAGCGCAGCCCAATATAACTATAAAATCCCGCATTTCCCTGCGCTACAGAAGCCCTTTCTATAAACATAAATTTATGTTTAAAATACAGGCAACTGTCCGCAGCGAGGGAGGAGAAGTGGCAGGCTGGAGGAGGTCCAGCCCTTGGTGGGATATACGGGCAGGATCTGTTATTTCTGCTAATTTATTTCCAATCAGCTCTGCACAAGATGGGTTTCTGCCTGCAGAAGGGCTGGGAATGCGACCCAGAGCTTCTCTCTGGCCGCGGGATATCAGATTGCAGCAGATTTTTCTAGATAGAGGGGGAAAAAGCTGACTTGGTAGCGCTGTGCCGGATGGTCGGGAAGGGGGAATTCCACCTCCAAAGGCTTCCTATCAAAACTTGGGGTTTTAAATTCTCCAGACCCCAAAGGAAAATGTAATATTTTTATTAAACTTTTGTGTCATCCGCATGGAAAAACTTGAGATGCTTTTCTTTACATCTCCCTCCCCGGCCGCTTATTTTACTTAGTGGAAAAGACCTCAAATATCATCAAATGGCGTTAAAAATCTAGGAAAATGTTATCAATATTAATTTGGTGAGAAACCGTGATAAAAAAAGAGACAATAAATGTGATTGTGTGCCTTTTCCTCTCCCCTGTTTGCTGGATCAGCCTTCCAAGCAGAAGTCCCGTTACTGAAGGACCGTCCTCAAAGACGAGTGACACTTCTTGCTCCCGCACCGGGAAACGTGCTGTTTCAGGAACGTGTCTGTCTTTCCATATGTCTGCTAACACCCCTCCGTAGTTACCATAAGTTGTCCCAGATGGAAGGAAAGCTGGAATTCCCTGGGACCAGCGTGGCGGCATTTGGGCACCGCAGATGCCCGCGCCCGCGTTGGGGTAGCGGTGTGGTTTTTGCACCGGCTCAAACTGGGCTTTCTGCACGCAAAATGCCAAATTCAAAATATAAGCCGGCAGAAAATGTTTCCATAAAGGGGAATTTCACGTGGCCGCTCCTTGGCAAAGCTGGGGGTAACTTGATGTGGAGCCGGGGAGAAGCGACGGGGAGCAAAGCTGGTTCCGTTCACCTGCTCTCAACAGCCAGCACATTTAGTTATATTATTTATGAGTCGCAAGGTTGAACCCTGGAACAACATGTAGTGTCAGACGCTAAAGGAAAACCCTAGGAACAAATTCATTTTGAAGGTATGACCTACAGGGTTGTGAAGGGGACGTTAATTTATTTCCTTAGCAGAAATAGTACAGCTTCCTTAAAAACCGCTTTGAATATTTTCTGTTAAGTCGCATCTAAAAATGGCATCTTGAATCCTGCTTGCCTTGCGGTTTTTGCTTTCATTGCTGAGAAAAAAAAAAAAAGGGAGAAAAAAAGGAAATTTGGGATTTCTGGGGTGAGTCAGCAGCGTTGCGGGGTCTGCGCTGGGGGTGAGGAGGGGAGGAGGCAGGTCTCTGGATGCAGGCGGGGGATGCTGTGGGACTGCCCGGCACCTCCGGACAGCCCCTGAAACAGAGACAAAACCCTGCTCTCGGCAGATTTTCTAGGAATGTGAGTTAAATCCGGGCTCACAAAGGAAACCTTCAATTCAAGTCAGCAGAGCCGCCCCGGCCACCGCAGACCAGAGCTCAATAAAGCCTCTTCTTTTCCCACCAACTCTCCATCAAAGTCACCCAGGGTTTGTATTTCTGTCCCGCGCTTTGGCAGCGGCACGTCCCCTGCTTGGAGCGGTGCTAATTAACCCAGGGATTCATTTACCTTGGGTAAGATCGGTTTTTACGGCAGGCCTATTTCGGGAGCAATGAAAAGGCGTCCTCGCTCGTGCCGTGTCTAACTGGCAGAGGAAGGACGCGGTGGTGGGGGGTGAGGGCTGAATCTGGAGCATTTGGCTGAATTCAGGAGAAATTTTAAACATGCCCCCCCAACATCTCAATTTTTGCAGAAGTATCTGAATCTTTGCTGCAAAAATCGTATTTACTTACCACCGCAGCGGAGCTACCTCACAGCTGCATCCCATCCGCTGGGAAAATGCTTATTTCTTTTAAAAAAGGGTATTAATATTAATGCCCACATTGACAACAGCCATTGGATACAATCAACGCTCCTGGCTGTACTATCACCCAAGAGATCTTTTGCAATTAGGAGGAATATGGCCAGGACAGCCCATTCCTGCCCCTGGGCATATATTCCTTGCTAGAGGGGCTCGGGGACGACACTCTATATCCTTGCGGAGCATCTCCCAGCTGGCTGCGGAGCTCTCCAGATGATTTTTCTTTTTGCCCCCTTTCTGATTCACGAATGATGTAGTGACGGGCAGAGCGTCTGACGAGAGGTGACAAACGAGCGTCCTCAAGCGCGGGGCCAGCAGACAGGATCCCACCCGCCCGCTCCGCTCCTCATCACCCCTTGGTGTTCGTCTGCCAAGGACGGACAAAGATAAACTCCCAGCAGCAGCCTTGAATATAAAAATCAGCGTTATCTCCCTGTCAGAAGCTTTTGCCAAGAAGCAATTGCATCGCAATGATTTTCCATTTCCCATTTACCCCAGCCCACGGTTCGGATTTCTCTCTATAAAATCAACAATGCGTTTACTGGGGTTTGGGGCATTTCTCCTTGTTTTATGACATAATAAAATAAGATGGGCCCTGTCCTCAGCTGGTATTAATCAACACGGCACTGCTCCATGGCCCACTGCTGATTTACACCCGGGGAGAGCCTGGCCTGACATGCTCTCCCGTTCCATTGCCTTTCCCACCCCTGCCCGGTGGCATCATCCAAGGAGACCAGAAGTGTGACCTGCTGGTGCCAGGACACCCCTCCCTTTGCACCTTGGACTCCGTTTTTCTAAACTTCTCATTTCTATTCACCACCACCACACCCGTTGGGTTTAGAGGGAGGACTTTGGGGTGTGCTACCTTGTCTGTTTTCCTTATTTTTAAGCTGCTTGCCCAGCTGATCGGTGCAAGATGGGTTGCACCCACCTCAGCGTTGCTCATCGACACCAGGGAGCATCCCAGCAGCAGCACACAGCACTGCTGCAAAGAGGGATGCTGGAATGAAAACCTCCCCGGAGAGCAATGGAAACCATCAAAGAAATCCTCCGGAGAGGATATTTTTTCCAGAAGGACCATCCCACGCACATTGACGGCTGTGTGGAGCTGATGCAGTTGTTGGCACACAACCGCACCTTGTCTCGGATGCATTTTTCTTGTCTCTTCACTGCCACGTAAATATTGACACATACCAGGGAAGTGGCAGCAGATATGACCTAGAAATACACTTTTTTTAATTTTCCAATCTCTAAGGACAGAAAAGTACCTTCGCATTTTCCAGAGGGGAACTAAGGATTATTTTAAATGCATCTGATCGTTGGATCTGCTCTCTTAAAACACTCAGCCTGTATATATAGGAGTGAATCCAGGTTTCAGTTAATGCATATAGAATGTCCCTTTTCCAGTCATTCAGCACGTTGCTGAAGCGCGTGAGGATGGCTTGTGTGGTGCCTCGCAATAAACGCCCTTGTTTCCCTGCTCTAAAATTTCGTGGTCTTCCTGCAATGGTCGTGGGCACAACATGGAGCCGTGGGCCCTGGGTGGGTGATGTGGCAGAGGGAGCCGTGTCCAAGCAGAAGGAACCACCTGAAGCCCTCCAGCCTCCCAAAAGCTGGCGCCCGTTCCATTACCCAGCTCCACATCTCATGAGCACAAGCGGAATTAAGACCAGCGTTGTAAGCAGGGAAGAAATCCCCGGTGGGTTGTTGCCTCCGAAGAGGAGTTGCTGCGGTGAGTGATGAGCAGCAAACGTGAAGGTCTCGTCTAGCAGGGGCAATGTGGCAGGCAGCTGTGCTCTCCTGACACTGCTGCAAGCTTGTATTGCTCCAAATTACACACCATTACTTATCTGCGTTTAGAAATGCCTGCAGTTACTCTGGCGAGGCCTCTGCCAGATTTCATTCATGGTTTTGGGGAGGGGAAGAGCCTCTGACGGGACTCGCTGTCTGACATCGCTCTGTGCCGCAGTTGTGGTTCACACCATCTGCAGCCACTAATGCGGGAACGGGATGACTTCATTTTCCCTGCAATGTTTCAGATGAGATTAGTTTTGCACTGTGTAACTCAAAACCAGACCTGTTTTTTTTCTCTATCGTAGGATGGCCTTACTTCTGCAAACCAGAGACAAATCAGCCAGTCCTTTCAGATTTTCTTTGATTTTCATAGAATCATTGAATCACAGAATGGTTTGGGTTGGAAGGGACCTTAAAGACCAGCCAGTGCCACCCCCTGCCCTGGGCAGGGACACCTCCCACCAGCCCAGGTTGCTCCAAGCCCCGTCCAACCTGGCCTTGAACCCCTCCAGGGATGGGGCAGCCACAGCTTCTCTGGGCACCCTGGGCCAGGGGCTCACCACCCACACAGCAAACAATTTCTTCCTCACATCTCATCCCAATCTCCCCTCTTTCAGTTTGAAACCTTTATCTCAACCCACGGGGTTTTTTTCCTCCTTTTTCTCCCTCTTCTCCCTATCCCACTGCGGGGAAGTGAGTGAACGGCTGCGTGGTCCTAGTTGCCAGTTGGGGTTAAACCACGATGTAAGTAAAGGGAACTGCGGGATGCAGCTGCTTGATTTAATTTCTCAGATGAGCAGGTCGATGTGGTGAGTAAGGGGAAGACCCTCAGCCTGCTTTTAGATGCTTGACGACGTGAGCAACCAAACTCTGAAGGGAAAGCCAGAGGAGCCGGGCAAACAGCAGCGGATGAGCCCGTTGCACGTCTCAAGGGGAAAAGGGGAACGGTGGGCAGCTCCACACCCCGCTGCTGGGTCCCGATGGCTAAACCCAGTGGAAGGTGAGCTGGTGAGCACCAGTTCCTCCATCAGGAATGGGCGGGTGGCTTGGTCCGGGCACCAGCGCTGCGGAGGGATGCAGGAATGGCTCTGGGGGAGATGCCCCACAGCCAGTCACAAAACTGCCTCTGCTCTTTAGTCCAAGGGGGTGGATTAACTATGATATCTAAGATGCCTCAGTGCTGCACCAAGGCCATCCCATGCACAGGCTTCTTTTAAATGGAAAGGACAACTTAAAAATCCTTAGGGCCAACACTAGTGGCGGTGAAATAAATGTTCTTATTTTCTTTCCTGTGCTGTTACTTATCCTACTGATCCAGCACTACGGTAGGAGATGTGCCTTTAGGCACATTAGGCCAAAATGCCTGATTTTCACTTTCACTAAGACCTCTTCTTGCCACGGGGCTCAACGTGGCCCATTTAAATTCACTGACAGGATATTTTGCATGCCTAGAGATTTGTAAAATGGCCATTTTTGAAATGAGAATCAAATCTGCGGCTCAAAGAACTTACAGACCCAACCGCGCACCATTAAAATAATTGGTTGTAGACTTCAGAGGGGGAAAACTGGCTATTTCTCTAATAAGAAAGATAATCCCAAATATCCAAGACGAGCTCACTGGAGCCAGAAGCAGCTGCAGGCGGGCAGTGCGGGTACCGGCGGGGCCAGCGTGGGTGAATTACTGGCTGAACAAGTGACCTGGCTGGATGTATCCTTCACCAAAGATCCCGTGTTCAGATGAGAAGGAATTCACCTCGGCCCCAGAGCCGCAAAGGCCACGGTCCCAGCTGGTAACTCCTGCCTCAAGCCCCAGCCATCGTGATGGATGGCGCAGATGTATTTTGGGAAAATATCCACAGTCTTTGATTAGATGCTTCTTTTCCTGCTCTCTGGCTGATGTAATCCAGGGCAAACTGCACTAAATGAGATTTTAAGATACACGCTATTAGATTACATGATATTATGTTAAATTATTATTGAAATATTATTGCATTATTGACATAGGAGCTGAAAGGTGCAATGAAGGCATCAAACAAATTCAGGCTGGACAGAGAGAGGCCTGACTGTGCCCGAAGCTAGGCAACCGCACTAATTAAAACCATTACGACGTGGAGTAATCAGCGTTGGGTACGAATTGATTTTGTTCGCTGTGCATCAGTTGCAAGATCTGGTGGGAACAGCCCTCAGTGCCTCAGCCCAGGCACGGCTCTCACCGCCCACCCTGGCGAGCTACCTGGTAAGCAGAGGAACTCAAATAACTGTGGCTGTAACTGCGTTTCCACCAGAAAACTAATTTATGATCAGCAAATAGCCAGGATAATTACCGTAGTAAACAACAGCCGTAAATATTTAGGGGGAGGAGGGAGAGACCCTCCGAGGCATCCGAGCTGCCCACCGCCTGCTGTGCTGCTGTGTGGGTGTCTATATATGTCAAACACCACGGAAATCAACACCAATAATCTGTTTTAACGATGCAGGATCTGCTCTTTTGAATCGCCAAGCCTTTGGGTTGTACCTGTGCTGCTGATTTGTTTTGGTTTTTTCCCTTTGAGAGAATTGCTCCCATCACCTTGTCTGGCTGCACCTGCGGTTCCTGGGTTGCAGCTCCTGGCAGTCGCCGCTGAGGCCACGCCAGGAAGAGCAGCCTCGGTAATTCATTGCTGCTGCATCCGCGGTGACAGCCAGCTCCTTAAACTGACGTATCGAAGCTCTAAAACGAGCCATAAACCCCCGAGCATCCCCAGTGATGGCCTCAACGGGGACACTCAGAGGTGGCCCCACCTCAGCAATGGATGCTCTCCGTCCAGGGAGAATATTTTGGCAAAAGCAAACCAGCCCACGCAGAGGTTTCAGAGCAGATTTAAGCAGGTCAAGAGCCTGTATCTCCTGCCTGCTTTCCGCAGGGATGGAGGAAAGCAGTGCCAGGCAATATCTGGCTGGCCTCTGCCAGCATTTCCCCATGCTGGCGAAGATCATGGGGGAAAATCCTCCTCCCAAGGTCTTGTCAGGAGCCCGAGAAGAAATATCCTTGGAATGCCATCGCAATCACAGCCCATTGCTGCAGCTCTTGATGAGAAATGGGCTTTACAATATTAGAATTCAAGCTTCACAAGCGAGAAAAAAAATCCTCCCATCCATGCTGTCGCACAGATTTTGGAGAGCATGCTGAGGAGCCGAGTCAAAATATTAGGAGTTTTGCATTATGTGACCTACTCAACGCTGACAGACTCGCGAGATGGATGTGATAAACAGCGCGTCTGCCCATGCAGATTAATGAGGTTAATAGCAACGCATTCCTGAGGAACCCAGACACTAGGCATGAGGAACAGAGGCGTTCATCTCCGCAGGTCTCCCATAACCCCCTGCAGATGGTGAAGGATCCCGTGACATGAAACATCTGTGATGGGACAGAGCAAAAACCTTAGACTTCGTGTTTTTTCAGATTACCGTGGCCTGAGCTGCTCGGCAGTTTGGGGGACAGCTGGTGGCACACGGGTGGCAATGCTGCAGTGATGGGCAGGAAGCTCCTGTTTTGTTGAGCACCAAGTGAGCTGGGGGCGGTGGGGTTGTGATGACCACCGGTAGCTCTGGGCGTACACATAGCCAGTGTGGGGGGCAATGAGTGGGGCAGAGAGGATGCACCATCTCCAGCCTTGGAGGAGTTCGAGACCCAACCAGCTAAAGCAACGTGGTCCAGCCCCATAGGGCAGGAGATCCCCTCCAACCTAAATTACCCTATTGTCCCCTGGAAGGGCTGGGGACTCCTGAGTCTTACTGGGCTCCTCATGCTGAGGACAGCCTGCCTTTCCCTCACCGCTTTGCTCTGGAGGTCCTGGCCCACCCTGGGTCACTCTGGTTCACACCCTTTGTACAACAAAACTCTTTTGGGAGGGGAGGAGGCTGTCGGGAGGAGCCAAGAGCAGGACTGGTTATTCTGCAGATTTTAATCACGGAGGCTCTCTGTGTTACAGAGATTATTAAGGTTTTTATGAATACCTCAAATACTTCACTGGCCAGAGGCCATGAAGCAAACGATAATGTTAACATTTCTAGCTGTTTCCCCTAAATCTTTCCAGTTACTTTAGATAACTAAATATTATTTCCTCCACACTTACTTGGAGAGCAAAGTACGTACTGAGAACCTTTATATTGCACAGTAATAGGAAACAAGAAAGAATCAAGAAAAACCCTCTCTGGAGATCTTTCCTACAGATACCGCTGTGTAAGAAACCACGTGTGGAGCTGGGTGGATATTAGAGGAGACAACAAGTCTTGCTCTTTGGCAGGGGAAAGTCTTGTCTGCTCTCCTCTTTGATGGCCAAGCCACCCGCACCCACCCATGCACTCCAAGGGTGCACACCCATGCTGCTGCCCCGTTAAATGTGTATCCCGAGGCTCCAAGTCAGTTATCGCAGCAGGCTGATCGTTAAGGCCTAATGATGCTCAAAACATCCCCTCCATGGAGCAAGGACGGACACTCTGGAGCACCCGGCAGCTCCTGCCCTTTGGAAATATGTTTCTTAAATAGTTCGTTGCATCAATCATCTCTTTGTAGTGCAGCGTTGACATCTTTCCTTCCCCAAATCCCTCCCAGTGGGTAAAACATGTACTGGGTTACAGTCTAATAGCAATTAAAACGTCTCTCTTATAATTTATAATGCTCCCATGATGGAAATAGCAGAAGTTGCTGGGGCACTGGAACCCCCCTGGTACCCAGCAGCGAGCTCTGCTAGCGACATCAGGGGAAACGGGCAAAACAGATGAAGCGGTCCTCAGCTTGGCCGACTCCGAAGAAAAGGAAAATTGTAATAAACTTCAAGGTTAGCCCAGAAAAATACATCTGGGGAAGCAAAGGAGGAAAACTTCTGCCTTTTCCCTTCCCTCTCCGGAATGAAGAGGGTGTTGATCTGGATTTAGAGGGGATCTGCTCAGATACAAAGAAAGGACTTGCTGGAGAGGACGCAATAATCAGCTGCTAATTGCTAATCAGGGAGACCTGGGCTGAGAGGACTCTCCCTGTTACCGAGACAAAAGCAGGAGATTATTAAAGCATCAGTTTACTCATCCAAAATCCCCTTTATCCAAATAATAACCGAAGGACAAGAAAAGAGGCATAAATGTAGAGCTGGGAACCCAGCAGTTGCGTCACAGGAGGGAAAATTTCCATGCTTCGATGGAGTTAAAGCTCACCCTTTGATTCAGCATCTTGTGCCAAAACCAGTGCCTGGGCTGCCGAGACCTGCAAAGCTTGTGGCACTGGGCTATGGACAAGGGATGTCTTTCAAGGGACGTGTGATTGCAGCTTTCCTGCCATTCAGCTTCAAGGTTTTGCTAATTTTGCGTGTTTTAATGGAGATATCTCTGGCACGATGCCTGCAGACTGGCTGGTGTGCTCACAGCTCGCCAAGCACTTGCAGATGGGCTTTTGTTTAGCGGCGGGCAGAAATAGCGTCATGGGGAAACCATCCCTTTGCAGAGGGGATTTGGTCAAACGCGGGGCTTGGTGTGCCCTGGTATCCTAAAAACCACAGGCAAATTCAAGTCATGGCTTGCTCCTGCTCTCTGACCTGGAGTGGCTCTTTCCTCATTCAAGACGGAAGGGAAACTTTTCAAAACTCAGTATACTTTTCTGATAATACCCCAAAAAAATTGCACCCCATCAAATTAGTATCCATTTCGCTGGGACAGAGTCTGAAAGCTGCTGACAGTTTGCAGTGAAATGCCAAAGTTAAGACTCAACAGCTTCAATATATCAAACCCTACTTCAGTTAGACCAGAGTAAGCAATTACCCCATCACCAATTAGCCATTGTCCTGGGGGGGGGGCTCCGGTTTCCCCACGTTTTTGGCTGGGATGAGAGCGTGACCCCCCACATCCCTGAACCGTGGGAAGGGAGTTTTCTGAGCTGTCACTATTCTTCACCTCGCTGGGATAGATCGCTTTAAGTTGGTTTTTCTTGTATACTTTAACGAGTTCGCAGAGAATAAATAAAAAATAGCAGAGGAAACCCAGAATAAATGAGGGTAATTTAATCAGGTCCTGTGTCTGATAGTGTTATCTCTAGGTACTGGCACACAACTTGTTCGGCTGTGACATTTTTCTGCGCAAATATAGAGGTGGAGGAAACATTGCCCTTGGCCACAGTGTTAAATATTTGCCTATCAGAAATGGGAACAACAGTGGTGTAAAAGCCAGCTTTTTGTGGCAAAAACCAATTTTATTTGTTGCCAATTAATATAAGCTTCCTAGTACAGCTTCAGGTATTGGGGAAAAGAAGGATCTGGGCAATTAAAGGTTTTGCCGTTGGGTACGCTGCCCAGGTCCCAACGGCTGCGGTGGGGTGGCCTTGGTGTCTCATGAGCATCCTTGCTCTGCTCATGGACTTTGGGACAGAAGCAGGGGAAAAAAAGGCCGTGGACGTGCATATTGCTGGGCATGGAGCTGAGCCCCGCTCGGGGACGCGTTGGGTGACAGCTGCGGTGATGGGAAGGGGTGACTTTAGGTTCTTCCCTCCCCGCAAGCAGAGCTGGGGCCACTGCTGACAGCAGAAGGGAAAGATGGATATCAGGATCCCAACTCCGTGACCTGCAGCTGGCAGCGAGCCAGATAACCGGGCACGCTAACGCCTATGTCTGCGTGTCCTGAATCCGGACTTAATTACCAACTCAACGGCCAGAAGCCTCCCTCAATACGTCTAATATCTTTCCTTTTCTTTTTTTTTCTCTCTTTCTTTTTTTTTTTTTTTTGCTGGGCACTTTGAAGAACAGATCCCAGCTGCCAGCGTTCCCGCAGCTTGAAAGGGAAGAGGCAGGTCTCCCAGCAATGCCGGCTGGAAAGTGTGAGTCAGCCCCGAAGCATCTTCTCTGCCGGCATTGGGAGGAACCGGGCTGGGAGGGAGAAGCTTTGCCTCCGCTGGACCTCTTCTGCAGCTTCCATAAGAGCAATTGCATCAATCAGAGATGGGTGTTTGCTTCTTTCTCCTATATCTGCGATGATAAAGCAAAATTAATACGGCCTCCTATTAATTTTCGCTTATTATCACAGAGCTGTGCAGCGGGTAGATGAACCCCGAGGCATATCTGTAAGGGTACATATGGTGTACGTTATTT
Source organism: Stercorarius parasiticus (assembly GCA_013396915.1). Classification (NCBI taxonomy): domain Eukaryota; kingdom Metazoa; phylum Chordata; class Aves; order Charadriiformes; family Stercorariidae; genus Stercorarius; species Stercorarius parasiticus. The sequence goes on along the minus strand of VWZL01002573.1, from coordinate 245,837 downwards.
CCTGGTATTGATCAGAAACAATCTGCTATGGACACCAGCTTTTTAAAGTGGATCATTTGGCCTTATTTCCCAAGCGACCGTCCCGCTGAAGTTGATAGGAAAGCTTTCAGTGATTTAAATGGGGTTTTGATCAAGCCCTGAAGCACTTCCCGGATTTACAGCCCTTCTTCTGAACAGCAGGTGAAAATAAACCAACTCACCCCAATAGCTCTGACCAGAAGGAAACGCCAACGCCAAGAGGAGCCTCTGGCAGCGCCGGACACATCGCCTGCTCCCAATGGCACACGAGGTGTCCCTTCCACCGGTCCTTGTAGGAAAGCCACCGGTGACTTCAGCCCTCTCCTGTTCACTGGGATACACAGTCTCGGGAAGTGCTGTAAGTAGTTGGATTTAGGTTAGTCAGAAAGCTTGCGTTGCAACTTTTTAATTGAAAAATGACCTTCCCCCCCC
>VWZL01002573.1:0-238471 GCA_013396915.1 Stercorarius parasiticus | reverse complement strand
TTTTTTTTTTTTTTTTAGGAAGTCATTATAATCGCGCAACTGGCAGGTCGGAGAAACATCCCCCAGCTGGAGGCTGGCTTGACAGGATTATGAATTACAGATGTTGCCTGTGCGAGGAGTTGGGTTTCGGAGCGGGGCGAGGAGTCCCTGGGGTGGGCCGCTAGCCGGCGGGGAGAGCTTTTTTATTTTCCACTCAAAATGAACTTTTAACCATTTGGGTTTTACCCTGCACGTTAAAGACAAGTAACATAAGACAGGCAAGGACGGAGCAGAAGAGCCAGAGCCTCGAGAAGGGCAATTGTTTTGCTGCTCCCTCTCTCTTCCTAAGGGAAGTCCTACAGAAACGCGGCTTCAAGGCTTGGGCACCTCCCCAGCAGTGGTAGCACCTCAGGCCTTATTGTCAACAGAAGCCATGAAGGACCGGAGAAAGCAGCAGGCTGAAAATTATTTAATTCGTAATTATTACAGTTAAAAACATTGCAGCTATAAGAATAAAAAGGGGCAGTGTAAAATGCTGACTTTCGGTCAAATTTTACTGAGGCCAATTTGCAAACATGGAGATAATTACTCCTTAAATCAGCTCCAGCAGTCCCAAACTGCTGGAGGTCCAGCCTTTGCGCTAAGCTTAGCTAAGCTCCATGGCTTTCTCCCCTCCAAGTGTAGAGTTTATGCTCTGGAGAGCAGAGGTGCTCTTACCTCTCTGGCCTTGTCCATAATTCCTTGGGGCTGATTAGACCTTGTTGCCACCTATATCCCACTCAGTTTTTAGAAGGAAATACTATATTTGGGGTTGGGTTTTTGTTTGGTTTTTTTTATTATTATTATTATTTTCATGCACAAATACTACTTATTGTTCTCTCCATTTTATCCCCAGAAGCCAGCTTTGACTTCTGGAGATAAGTTTGTTGTCAAGAAAGGATCCAAGTACCTCCATGGATGTACTCCACGGGATGTAGTCACTTCTCTTCCACCTTTCAGTTACTCGACCTCTGTTTTTATTGTAGCTCCGGATCCCTAGTTTGCCTGAAGCCATTTGTAAAACATGAAGATTCATAATTTTTTGGCAGATTGTTAGCACTCATTGGAGTTGGTGCACATGACACATATGGGGACCTGCGTTTGGTCAGCCTGAAGAAGAGCAAGTCCAACGGGGATGAGGGGTCTCCTGCTGTACCTGGCTGATGGGACGTGGTGGAGGGGGGTTACGTGAATCTCTTCAGCCTGGCAGGAGCTCAGGGCTGGCCAGGATGACTCTGGAATGCTTTCAGCTGTCTTCAGAGGTTTCCACACATGGTCATCAGTGGGGTGCATGGGTGAGCCCCACTGCTCCCAGTGACCCCAGGGTCTGTGAGGACGTTGGGACATGTCTCACGTTCCTCTTGGCAGTCTGATGGGGACGCAAGACACACTTCTTCTTGCCATGAAGCCTCCCCTTTGGCCAAGCCAGGCACGGGTGCGTGGTTTGCAGGGGGACAAGTGGGCAGGGAGTGTCCCAGGCACAGCGTCCCCTCTTTTGCAGGGCTGGACAGGAGAGCCGCGGCGCTGGATGTGCCTTTCATTTCTCTCCAACCTCCTTCCCAAGAGCTCACGTCCACTTCCCCTATTGCCAAACAGCCAGCAGAAGACCCAAAGTTTACATTTTTTCAAGGGAACACTAAAAGCAACAATTTCCTGTGCTCTTATTATCCAGAGACCCCGGCCGGCGAGGCAGGCAGATTTACGGGTCGGAGCAGGCTGCCCGTTCCTGCCTGTGCCGTGGGGAGCCCCGGCCTGCGTGGGCTGCGGACCAGCGATAATGAGGTCTTCACACTTTAACAAAGCAAGGCGAGGAGGCGTTAGATCCCTCTTCTGCAGCTGGGGTGAAATGCGTCTGTGAGGGAACATTAAAGGCCCTGAGTGGAAAACAATAACAAACAGAAAAGGGGAAAAAACCCACCTTGGTTCAAAAAAGAAAAAAAGAGAAAAAAGGGAAGAAAAGAAAAAAAAAAAAAGAAGAAAGGGATGGGTGTGCAGGCACCATCTGATGCTGACCTCAAAGGCTCTCGCTGCCTCCTGCATCCTCCGACGTGTCTCTCGGGGGCATGAGGAGGAGGGGAGCAGAGGACAGGGCAAGCGTTGTGTTGGGAAGATGCTGCGGGTGACTGTTCCCAGCAAGCCCCCTTTCGGGTGGGTTATTATAAGCTGCTCACCTCAAGGGAGGTGTTTTCCTCGGCTTTGTTTTGCAAGCTGGTTTGTAAACGCAGCAGCCTCCCGCAGCCAGACGGCTCAAAGGCATGGAAATGAATATCACAGAAAACTTGTCAGGGCCCTTCAAAGGCTCTTTAGTCGTTTTGTTTTGTGTTTTTTTTAGGAGATCTTGTTGAAAAGCTGCTGCCAAAGGGTGATGCTAAGAGTAGCTTCTGGCTGAGGTGGGCGTTGAGTCCAAGCGATGCCCCACCAGATGAGGGGAAGAAGGGCAACAAAGAAGGGCAGCAGAGCTGGTGAGGCATTTGGAGCACAAGTGCTATGAGAAGCGGTTGAGGGAGCTGGGGGTGTTCAGCCTGGAGAAAAGGAGGCTGAGGGGAGACCTTCTCACTCTCTGCAACTCTCTGAAAGGGGGGTGTAGCTGTCAAGGTCGGGCTCTTCTCCCAAGGAACAGGCGATGGGACAAGAGGAAACAGCCTCAAGTTGTGCCAGGGGAGGTTTAGGATGGATATTAGGAAAAATTTCTTCACCGAAAGGGCTGTCAAGCACTGGAACAGGCTGCCCAGGGCAGTGGTGGAGTCGCCATCCCTGGAGATATTTAAAAGACATGTAGACGTGGTGCTGAGGGACACGGGTTAGTGGTAACCCGGCACTGCTGGGTGAACGGTTGGACTTGGTGATCTTAAAGGTCTCTTCCAACCAAAACGATTCTATGATTCTAGATGCTGGGGGGTATGAGCTGCCGCTGCCCACCCGCACCTTCCCCAAAGGACAGGAGACGGTATGGGGTGGCTGGTGACCCATAGGATGTGCTGGCCAGGGGCTGTGGGAGCTGCTGCAGCAGTAACTGCTCATCCGCAATCCGAAGAGCGGAGGAATGAGATGCCACGTGCCCTTGGTTGAGTCCAAATGCACTGAGATAACACACTTCTGCTGGCGATGTGGCAATTGCTTTCCACTTAGGGAGCGAAGAAAAGCCATCCTCCTCAAAGCACCTACTGCGCGTCTCTCTGGAAGTTGGTTCTAGTTTCTGGGAAAACTCCTGGAAGAGAGTTGGGCTGAACCCCCCCAACTCTCTCAGCCTGTCCTCCCAGCAGAGGGGCTCCAGCCCTCACAGCATCTCCGGGGCCTCCTCTGGCCCCGCTCCAACAGCTCCGTGTCCTTCTGCTGTTGGTGCCCCAGAGCTGGAGGCAGCACTGCAGGGGGGTCTCCCCCAGAGCGGGGCAGAGGGGCAGAAGGTTGGTCGAAGGGGCAGAAGGGGCCGATGCTGGACCCGGCCAGCTGGAGCCCGTGCCTGGGGCGGCAGAGCTCGGGGACTGGGGACGAAAGGTGCAGCAGCACTGTGGAGTGCAGCTTAGAGAAAAGAAAAACATTTATTATGAAATATTATAACAGTAAATGACCCAGACGCAGACAAGGGATGGGGTTTTTTTTGTTTCCTTTTAACTTGCCTCCAGTTGGCCCAGAGACCCCTGGCAGCAGCTGGAAACCAAAAAGGTTTTGAGACCAAGAGGCACATGAGCCCCAGACAGTTTGATTGCTCAAACATTTCTCAAAGATTAGCTTTGTCAAAGCAAGCACCAGGGAGGATAAATCACATGGATTGAGCTTAGCTTCACCCAGACTGTTCCAGCAAACGACTGACTCAAAAGCAGCACGGAGACGACAATTAGCTGAAGCTGCAATATCACACGCGAAGGCGTCCCACGTAGATGAGGAAAGTTTCTCTCCCAGAAGCAAATTTCTGTGCGGTTAAAATACAGGCATGCACTTGCCCCGTGCAAAAAAATCACTGGCTGAAAGGCGTCGTAGAGATGAGCCAGATGTTCCTCTGGTTTCAAAAGGTCGTTAAACAACTATTTTTACCCCCTCAAAAAAAAAAGAAAAGCAGCTTGAAGAAGCCATCCGTTTTGTCAGTGCTGTTTGCAGAACCCAGGCTTTAAAGTTAAGAGAAAAGAAAAAAGTATGACGGTGATCTTGAGTATATCTGACTGTGCGTGTTTTGTCATCTCAGTTGTCTTTAAATCCTGGAGCTTTGAGCAGGAGGAAGGTCCCCGGGTTGCTCCAGGAGAGCTGCTGCTTGTGTCCAGAGTCTGCTGGGGAGTTTGGGTCCCCATGTCCTCCATCAGCCCGTGCTCCGGAGGACCAGCGCCGGGCTGGCCACATCCTGGAGGAGGGATTCCCTGTTTACAGTGGGGTCCAAGGCGACCTGTACAAGAATTTAGTGCTGTTTCATTGATCTGGTCAATAAATAGCCACCAGTGACTCCCTTCATCCTGCAGCAATGGCAGCCGCGGCCAGACAGGAAGAGGAAGAGGAAGAGGAAGTGGAAGAGGAAGAGGAAGAGGAAGAGGAAGAGGAAAGGGCAAGGGGAAAGGGAAGGGAGAGGAAGGGGAAAGGGGAAAGGGAAGGGAGAGGGAGAGGAAGGGGAAAGGGNAAGTGGAAGAGGAAGAGGAAGAGGAAGAGGAAGAGGAAAGGGCAAGGGGAAAGGGAAGGGAGAGGAAGGGGAAAGGGGAAAGAGAAGGAGAAGGAGAAGAGGAAGAGGAAGAGGAAGAAGCTTTTCTTCCCCCAGCCAGAGATTTGATGCCATGTCCCACAGAACATCCAAGGAGCCGTTCCCTGGCTCTCACCCCAAACTAGCCCCCGCGCTGCCCCACGTCCTTGGCACATCCACCAGCGTTCGCTCCCTGCTGTGATGAACCTATGGAGTAACACCAAAAAAAACCCCCAGATACCAACTGGGGCATAATTTTCCCTATGATTATATAAATAGTTGGTTTATATCCCCACGCATTCCTGCTTAGCTAGAGATAACCCCACAAAATGAAGCTAAATAACTCAAAGACAAGAAGGAGGTGGCAATAACTTTCTAATGTCAGCATTAATCCGTTGATTTCTAGCGTTCGCGTGCAGCATCACTTTGGTAGGTACACTGAGGTGTAGGGGCACACTGTCCTGTTCGTAAGGGTGAGAAAATTTTGTTTGTTTATGTCGGGGACGATGGAAAACAGAGGAGGGTTCTGGCAGCACAAACCGTTTAGACTTCCTGGGGTGGGAAGATAGGAAAAGCTGCGTTGCCAGCGTGGGAGTAGCCTCACGGGAAGCAGGACATGCCCATGGCTCCTTTGTGAGATTGCCGTGGCAGAAGGGATACAAAAAGGAAGGGCAGCATTTGAGGAGGAAAATATCCCATAAAAAGGGTGTTAGAAGTACTCAAACAACGAGATACAGAAGATAGAAATTATCTTCTGCCCTGAGGGCTCTCAGTTCGCAAAGTGAATAATTATCCCACCGTCCCGAAATTCCCTGGGAAATGCAGGAGCATCACTCCGCAGGTCCTGCATCCTGGCTCGGAGAGGCAGCTCTATGCGAGCTTAGCCAAAAAAATCCTTTCTGAGGTTTAGATGCAACGATGCTGCAAAGATCAGTGTTTTTACATGTGTTTAGGCAGAAACCTGATGGAAGTAACTTAGAGGCAATGTCTGTCGTTCTTAATACAGTGTTTGGGCACCAGAAATGACCTGAATAGAAAAAGCAGAGGAGATCTGTATATGGGACAGACGTCTTTTCAAGGACAGGCTGGGATTCACAGCGCTGGCCCCTGGGAGAAGCTCCATTTAAATCAGCAGGATTCCTCCTGGACCACACTCGCACGTCATCCCCACGTTGGTTCTGCAGAGGTCTTTTCATCGAATATGAAAAGAGAGCAAAGAGCTCTATATTTACGAAAGGCTGTACTGAAATGTAAGAAATCAGTAGTTTCAGACCAGCTGCTGCCGAGACCTACATTTCTACAGGGAGGACATGCGCAAACGAGGAGAGCCCAGAAACGCGTCCTCTGGCAGGGTTAATTTTAACGTCCTCGTGAGACCCATCCTCAAACCACCCCTGAAATCCAACTGCAGCATCTCCTCGGGGAAAGAGCAGCAAAGATGGGTCATGGCCGCCCGCCACCGTGGCCTCGATGGTGGCTGGAGGGAGAAGCATCGACAGTAACATAGACACGGGCTTAAAATCTCAGCAAAAGAGGCCCAAGGGCCAAAGACGTACACGCACAGGCGCACATGTACGTATGTGTGTGTGTGTGTGTATATATTCACACACAGACATATATATACAAGTATGTGTGTATATATACATGTATATGTGTGTGTATGTATATATTCACACACAGACCCATATACATGTATGTGTGTGTGTATATATATGTGTGTGTATGTGTGTATATATAGATATATATGGGAAAATCTTGTCTGTGAAGCACTGGTCTTTAACGAGGTGGTTCATTCCTTCTGGGAACTAAATCCAGATTATTTTATTTGCTCAGTCTTTGTTACGCGTAGTGCTTGGCAAATCGCAGAAGACCAGTCTCCTGGCATTAGCAGGCAAATAACAAAAGGTGCTTTAATGATGGCAGAGCCAAGCGTAAGGCAGGGCTCAATGGAGATGCAGCGGGGGGAATTGTTGCTATTTGTGTAAGGAAGATTCTGAGTGGTCTCATGTCGGAAAATATTTGGAGGTATCTGAATGTGAGGGATACGTCACTGGAATTTGTCTCTTTGCCTGGCAGAACCTCTCCCAAATAATTCATCGTTGCTGTATATAGGCTGTGATTCACACCGGAGGAAATGATGAATTTCAGGCCACGCTGCGCATTTCCCTCAGTCCTTTTTATATCATTCGGTCAAACGATTATTCCATATTCTTTGTTTCAGCTGGGATGAGAACATAATAGGTGATTGAATCATTTCCCCTTATCTTCAAGTTATCACATTAAATGCGTGCCCAACTGTCTCCGAAATGACTTACTGCATCCAGTTATTGTATTAAAGGAGGCACGGTAGGCTGTGGGTGGCTATTTCAGTACATACCGGGTTTTTTTTCACTATAATTCTCCTTTTCAAACATTTCACAAGCGCCGCAGACCGGGGAGGTTCCCAGCCTCCCACTGACTTCGCTAACAGCCCAGCCAGATTTCTATTTGCGGGGACTCCTGTAACACTCGGTCTGAAGCGGTGCGCGGCTGCCTCATTTGGCAGAAGATGACAAAAACTGATGGAGAAAAGGAGAATAATGTAAAAGGTGGGAAGAGCTCGCTCACGTTGTACGGGCAGGCAAAGGTGTTTCATAGCCGTCAGAAAATCTCTTCCTGACCCTTGTCTTTGACCCCAGGGAGGAGGGAAACGTCACGTGTGGCCTCAGGGGAGAAAAAACTCGTCTTTCATTTTTCTTGTCTTCCTTTCCGGTACGTTTCTGAAGCGCTGGAGCATTTTCCCTGCAAAAGGGCTCTTTGCAAGGGCTGAATCTCGTCGCTCCAGGGACCCCACCGACATCCCGCAATGGGCATCATTTATGGCTGTGCTTAGGGAGAATATAAGAAAAATCAAAGACTGAGATACCGCTCTGGAGCAGCTCACTTGTTCTCAGAATCACGGAATGGTTTGGGTTGGAAGGGACCAGAAAGATCACCTAGTTCCAACCTCTTAGTTAACTCATCATAAAATCTGCTTTTTGGGGTCTTGCCATACCCGTTGTTTTTCCCCTCCTTTCTCCAGAGAGCTCCTCCCAGCTAATTTGTCCCGTTCGTTTGCCACCCCGTGCACCAAACCCTTCTGCCAACGCGCCACGTGGGCACTTCCTAAGCTTGGCAATTACATCCCTCAACTTTTTTTTAATCTTCCCGCACACCTTTGCAAACAACTCCTCTGTGCAGCCGCTTCCCTCCGTACTCAGAACTTTCCCACAGCAGCTCCCGTCCCCTCTCCGCTGAAAAACCCCATTGTCATTCCTGCCTCCCTTACTGCAGCCGGGCATTAAGCTAATAGCTTAAATTAATTTTTTTCCACAATTATGGCCTAATCCTTTCTCTTATCGGTATAGCAGATCAATTTTCCCAAGCGTGGTTAGCACCTTGTCTTCTCCCTAATTATACGGAGACAAATTTTGCTCCCTGACGAACGCGGCCTCAGAACTAGTGGCAGGCAAAGCCCTGAAGCAAACCCCTGACTTGGAGAGCATCTTCCTACTATCCCACCTGGCTAAGCCCGGGCAGATGTGGAGCATCTTGCTGTCAACTCTAAATATACTCCAGTCTCTCCAGCTGTGATTTACGGAATGCTTCCCCATCATTTGCTAATAGCGAGGGGCTGTATTAACTGGAGCAAGTCGGTGTGAACGCCCTCCTTCGACCAAGGGTGAACCTGCTTGGCCATGAACATTTCTGAGGTGGGATGAGCAGAAATAACTCCCCAAATTAATTACAGTGGAGCGCAAGAGCTGACATATTTCCGCCTGGCAGTTGCACAGTTGGATTCGGAGCTTGCAGCACCTTCGCAGCTTAATTACAAGTGAAAGATGCTGTTTGTTACAGTGGCACCAGAGCACAGTTGTCCTTACGGTTCTTTCTCCAAGTTATCTTAATAGCTGCTATTTTCATGAGCGGGTAAATGGTTCATTACGCTTCTCCAGCCCCAGCCCCATCGGATGGGACCAGCAGCCCCAAGGTGGAGGCCGCGCCGGGGTAAACTTTGTGCCAAACCAGCCCCGGGGCCTGGGAGCATATTACAAAAGCAAACCCACCACTTGTATTTCACTGGGTTAATACCCCACCGTATAAAAGCATAAACACTGAAAGATTACTCCGTGCGTCTTTAAAGAGCTCACTTTAAAGCATTGCTTACCTGAAAGACCAGACCGGTCCCTCCAGACTTGTTCTATTTTACAGAGCTTATAATAGGAATTTCATTTAATTTTTAAATGCCTGCCTTTGTACAAGACCAGAAACTATTCCAAGGTCTCTGGTAAATATTTACCAGCATTCTCCTGTGTAAAGACTAAGCATCTTAGAGGCTCTGTGGGCCAAATTCGCTCTTAGTTTATCCCTGTGTACACAGAGCGGTCCTGGCACAGGCAGCTGCCTCGATACGAGATCCAGGCGCCGATGCCGCCTGCCTTTGGAAAGTCCTCGGCTTACGTTTGCACTCGCCAGTTCCCCGCGGGATCTAGTTTGGATCAGAGAAATGATTTCATGTCGTGGAGGCGTTCACCTGCTGGGAGAAGGTCCGGGTTCCTCTGGGTGATGGGGGACCACTCGGTGCGATGAGCTAGCAACGCGCGTGGGAAAATACCCCCACCAATTAAAATCCCAATTAGCACTGCCCATATTTTTAATGAGTACTCAAGATGCAAGAAATCCATATTCTTACTTTTTTTTTTTTACATTAAATTGCCCCTATGGATGGTGCATCACGCACCAGGACGCATGGTGCATCACGCAACTGCAACTGGCTGAACCCATACCAAGGGCGAGAACTGAATACACTAATCTCATAAAGATTTTTAAATGCTAACTTAAGCTGCTGAGAATGGATTACTCGGAAACCAANCTAAAAGGCCTTACTGCCATGAGAATATTTTGGGGCTCCTGACACCTCATTAAGCTTGTTTAACAACAGCACAATTCATCTGCCTGCCCAGTGCCCAGAGAAATTCTTAAAATTAAGTAGAGAGGGGGGGGAAAAAACAAAAATAGGCATTTAACATCAGCCCCCCAGTGGGAAAAGACATACCATGGAAATGCGAAATATGGAATAACACAGAGGGTTACAATACAGAGCATCATTTCACACCAAATAGGTAAGTAAACTCCACAGTGTATAAGTACGCAATTAACCTGCTGCCCACCCATTCGCGATGGGCAGAGAAAGTGTCCTATGCCCCGGTCTGATTTCTTCCAACTTTTTTTCAATAAAATACATTTTTTTTTATATTTCAGCTTGTGCAGGTGACAAACATCAGCTTTCTTCAGCATGAAAAACAGTCTCTGTAATAAGTTCACCCTGAAGACTTCTTGTTCCGCAGAAAATAAAAACAACAGGAGGAAAAAAACTTAATGACTTAAACTTTTGTCTTCTAGTGGAAATGGTACCAGTTTTCAGAAGCACGCAATTTCATGGGAATACGGGTATCTACAAATCCCAATCCACCAAAGGCACAGGCATCACACCCACACACTTAGTGTTTGCAGGAAGATTTATATAATTCGTACAAATCCTTGTGATTTGCTTTGCATTTCTTTTAATTCTGGGTGTCGCCTGGGTCTGGTTCCTCCATGAGCACTTCTTTCCCCACGGAAATTTCAGAGCGACGGTGCTGTTGAAGCCACTGATAACTCTTAGCTCTTATTACAAAAGAATTTAATTTATAACCTCTGGGTTTGAAGGCATTTGTCCCCCATACCTTGGGGGACTCTTTAGCCTCTACATCCTTCCTCGTCTGCCCATGGTTCTCCCCGCTGCTGCCAGGACATGCGAAGGGTGTGTGTCCATCCCTGGGATGGATGGGAATCTCTTGGCTTACCCAAGTAGAAACGTTGCCGGTTTTCCAAGAATAAATGATGAAACATGCCTAAGTTTTGCATTGCTGGCCAACGCTCAAAGCAAAAAAGCCTCGGCTGTAACTGCTGATGGTGGTTTTTTTCTGGGGATGCCTGTTCCCAACGCAGGGTGCAGAGTTGGGAACCATCTCCTGCTCTACCACCACAGTCCATCACCAGCCAGCCTGCGTGTCCCTGCTGACCTTGTGAGGTCCCCCTTGCCCATCCCCAGACTCATAGGGTCCTCCCTGCCCATCCCCAGCTTTGTGGGGTTCCCCTTGCCCATCCCCAGCCTTATGAGGTCCTCCCTACCCATCCCCAGCATCACAGGGTCCTCCCTGCCCATCCCTGCAGACCTGGCTTAGGATGAAGCACAGGCAAGATTTGGGTGGACGATGCATAACCTATGTCCGTGCCCAAATTGCAAAGAGGAAAAAACCTCTCAAAACCCAAAAAAAAAAAAAGCCATAATTTCTGTTTGGGCCAACTGTCAGGAGCTGCCCCTCTACTTCTACACATGTGGGGATAAATGGCTTAAACTGCCCACCAAATTTCTATTTATTTCTCACTTTTATCGCATGGAAATGGGGTTAATGCTAAATAAAAGGTTTCGAGTGGAAGTTTTGATATGCGGAAAGGGGAAGGGGCAGATGGGAGTTGGTCCTGGGTAGGGCTGGGCCCCACAGTGAGCCCCCGCGCCGGCGCAGCGGTGGAGCACGGGACAAGAGCCATTAGCCCACGATTTCTGTGCAGGTAATAAAAGAGTTTTATGGGTAAGGGGCTGCGCGGTGCAAAGGCAAATTATTGCTGGGCAGCCTTGGAGCCTGATAGGGTTTTTTTCTACAAACAAACCATTAACATATGCGCAATTAGGCCGGCTGTATTGTTATGCCACAAACAAAATGCAACCCCTTCTTGAAATATATAACAGCCTTTTAGTTCAAGACAGCTAGCGGGGAAAAATGTGTTAGCGTTACAGAACTGTTTGTTTTTGTTTTTTTTTAATCACATCTAAAAATAACATTTATATAACCACCTACCCTGACATTTCACATCAGCAAGTGGCCAGAACCGCCTCGCTCAGCTGTATTAAAATATGCAAACACAATGGGTTTTTAGCAGATTTTGTTTCCTGAAAAGGAATTGCATAACTCAACCTTTAGAGGCAATAGGAAAGCCAAAGCGGTTTTCTGCTCTGGTTAAAATATATCACATGCAGCGCGTCCTTCGGCAGTTCAGTGATAGCTGTTGCCTGTGATAATTAAAGATTATTAGCTCTGTGTGTCCAGCACTACACGTGCAGCACAAGTGAGGCCATAGCCACTAACCTCTGGCAAAATGAGAAACCACTTAAAGGCAGCAAAACGCCTCGGCTGTTGTCTGCTTTTGGCCCCTCTTTGCGCACACAGCAGGTGTCTATTGACAATTCTGTTTTTCTTTCCTCCTTCTTTCTAACCCTGCTCCCTTATGGACACCGTGCCTCCTTGGGAAATGTTTAGTCCCTAATGAGAAACACCTTTTATCTAACCGCAATTCGTGGAAGACAGTGCTGATACCACAGTCAAGAGCTGACACGTTTAAAAAACAAGACCATATTATTTATTCCAAAGATAACCCTGGTGTTGGGGTGCAAAGATGCTTCATCATCTGCGGCGCACGCCTCGTCCTGTCTGCAGGTAAATCATCTCATGGTCGCACCATGGAAGATAAGCTCCATCTCCTGTGGCTGCATGCTCTTACAGGAGGAGAGGTGGCCTTTTGCTCCTGCTCTCTGGACCTTTGGCACGGACATCTGAATTCTCTTCCCAGAGTGCTGCTACCTGCAGGGCTGTCGGCACATCTTCTCCAAAGGACCTGTTTGTCTGTCTGTATATACAGAACCATGAGGTGTTGGTGAATTTCTGGGTGCTCACAGGAAAAAAAAGAAAACCGTGTGTTTGGGAGTCTGTGAGGAAGACTCCAGAGAAGATGGTGGACGAAGGCCAGGTTCCAGTGTCCAGACATTGTACCCCAGTAGGACAGCACAGCTGCATTTTTGGGCAGGGGTGTACTTCTGGTCCCAGCCTTGGTCCTTCTGCTCTAGCTAAGGAAGTTCAGGATGTTCTTCTCTGAGAACATCTACAGATGTTCTTCTCCAAAAACAGATGTTCCTCTCCAAGAACGTCTACATACAGGAAGACCAAAACGGGAATTCAGCGGTGCTTAAGAACTACCCAGAAACCCAGTTCCCACTTTAGCTTTCCTGTATGTAGATGTTCTCGGAGAAGCAGCTGAGCTGGGTTTGTTCAATTATATTGAGTTCAGACAGAGGGGATTAGAACCCTCTCCAGGCATAAGGGATAGTGTGTGGCAGGTGGACCTCCAAACCACAACGCGTTTCTTGAAGGCCCTCTTGGTGCAATGCTGCTGCCTCCGAGGAGCATTTCTCAGCTCTCTGCAGCCAGCCTCTGCCGACTTTCTACAAATCATTTGTTACCGAGATTGATATTACAGTTATGTAAACATACATTATTTATCTGTTATGGCCTTTTGAACTGGGTGAGTGCTCCCGGTTTTCCATTATCCCATGTCTAAATTAATCATGGACCATAAAATCAGTCACCATTTATGCAATATGAAAAAAAAAAGAAAAAGATGTAAAAATAGCACTCGGGGTGTAGAGATTTCATGTGGTGTTCCCTGGACAGTAACTACTCAGGCATCACACTTCTTCCTCCAGGCCTGTGAAATATTTATCACTATTTTAAAAAGCAAGAAAAGCTCTTAAAATTATCTGCCTCCTCAGGAGAAACTTGTTCCCTGATCCAGTCATCTACTCCCCTGCCCCCGGGAGCGCGGCTCTGGATCTCTTTGCAGAATCCTCTGCTGACTCCATGTGTCACAATCCTCCAACGGTTGGTTGGTGTCACACAGTAGGTTGGGGACGGCGATGTGACGTTCTAGGTACAGCCAAGAGCCTTCGACACCCCATACATCTTCTGGGGACGTTTGCACAGGACTGACACCAGTGTCCCCACTGGGAAAGCAAAGAGCTAATGGGGAACTGCGACTTGGGGAGCTCCAGGAGGACTTTGACATCCTCGTCCATGAAACGAAGGAGGCAGCAGCTCCCTTCTGCTCTTTAACATGAATCATACACTTCTCCAGACCCAAATGATCAACACTACCCATGTGCCCATCCCCAAGGCAGCTGCGCGTGGCGGGACAGCAGGACCCTGCATCCCGTGTACCCTGCGCTCACCGCTGCTTCCTCCTGCTTGATGCACACCAGAAGAATCAGTTGTCTCTGCTTCGGCTGTGTGTACGGTGGGGACTTTAGTGCTGGAGCAGCACATGCTGGGGCTGGGCTTCTCGCACTTTTACTGTCAACAAAAGCCATGACGGGAGAGGAGCTCAGGGGCTGCTTCGGTGCTGGGCTTCACTTGCAGGCACTTCTACCCAGTCTACCTCAGGGCATCCCCGGGGTGTTTTCAGGCGTGCGTAGCCTTCACCCACCTCTGTGCCTGCTGGAGGCAGCCCCAAACCCTGATCAGCCCAGCACAGAATCACAGAATCATAGAATCATTTTGGTTGGAAAAGACCTTTAAGATCATACGAGACATCATGAATAATCCCAAGAGCTGCCCTGGTCCAGCATCACGATTTAAGAGACACGCCACATCTTGCTAACCTATAGAATGAGGGCAGGGAGGGTTAAGAAAATGACATCTTTGAAAAAATTCTTTTATTACATTCCATTTTCGGAATTGTTAAGGTACATCCCATCAGTTAATGATGTGCAATCAGCAGAGTTAATAAAGATACCACTCAGAATAGTCTGGAGAAAAGGAGGCTGAGGGGAGACCTCGCTCTCTACAACTCCCTGAAAGGAGGGTGTAGAGAGGTGGCGGTTGGTGTCTTCTCTCAAGTAACAGGCAATAGGACAAGAGGAAACAGCCTCAAGTTGCACCAGGGGAGGTTTAGATTGGATATTAGCAAAAATTTCTTCACTGAAAGGGCTGTCAAGCGCTGGAACAGGCTGCCCAGGGCAGTGGTGGAGTCGCCATCCCTGAAGGCATTTAAAAGACATGTAGACGTAGTGCTGAGGGACATGGGATAGTGGTAACTTGGCAGTGCTGGGCTAATGTTTGGACTCAATGATCTTAAAGGTCTTTTCCAACCAAAACGATTCTGTGATTCTATGAACAATGTAATGGAAAGAATTATCTGTGCACAGGACACTGCTATTGGGGATGGAGTTTTCCGAGGTGGTCAGAAAGCACCGCTGAGTTACCAGGCTCTCAATGTGATATTTTTTCTTACTGCTGATGCTCCCCATGCTTCAGCAGCAGCTCTAAGACTTGACCTGAGCCGGGGCCACAGCAGATGCCAAAGCCACCTGTCACCTCCGCAGCGCTGGCACAAGGTGCGGAGCCCCCTCGTGCTCTCCTGAGTGAAGGAACAGCTGCTCTCATGGGAATACCTTGGTGATATCCTGCAATATCCCAGCTCTCTCGACTCAGCTAATAATAACTGGCCTTGCAGCAGCTCCTTCCCTTGCCTTCCACAGGCTGCTTCCCCTCGAGCGAGCGGTGTGCCTGAAAGGAGGAACTTCTTAGAGCTTTAAATAAACTCTTGGATTCTGCCCCCCGGGCTTCTGCTCCAGCTGGGAGCAGCTTTCCTGTTTGTCTGTTTGTTCCTTTTTCCTTGCCATGATTGCAAAGAGGAAGGAATCTGGCTTCTGCCTCTCTGAAGACCTCGAAGGCGAGCAGCCCGGGCAAGGAATGCAATTACTCAGCACTGCAGGCTTTGGTTCAGAATTAAAGGTCGGGGCACTTTTACTGGTGGTTTTTTATTCTGGGCTGCCACGGGGTCATGGCTGGTGATAAGCATACGCCGAAATCTACATTTTCGAAAGCGGTTTGCAGTCCTCAATGCGGCCATGAGAAAGCGAGGGCACGAAAATGCAAGGAAAGCATTATTAACCCTCTCTTTTCTCCTGATTTTATATTCTTTTTAGGTGGAAGGGACTGGTCAAAACCTGGGTTGACATTTAACCCGCTTGGCCTCACACCTGCCTGACGACTGCTTCTCCAGTGAGCGGCAGAGCAGCCGGACCCTGGACCGCTCCGTGCCCAGGAGGACATCGCTGCGGGGGGCGAGGTGGAAGGATGCTCTGATCGAAAGCTGGGAGCTTCAAAGCCAGGGGGCTTTGAAGTGCTTCAAATATTGACCTCCTTGGGGCAAACGGCTGTGAACAGCAGTCAGGCACGACCACCTCGTGTTGGAGATCAAAGAGGGATGTCCAAAGGCATCGGCTGCCATAGCTGTGCTGCCCGCTCCCCGCCGGGGCTGCTTGGGGGTTTTAATGGCCAGAAGCTGCTGTAGAGACTCAGTCTCTGTTCTCCAGCCCTCTGCTCCTCGTGTGGCTGAAGCTTTGTGTCACTTCCAGAAACGTAGGAATACTTAGGAACAAAAGATCCAAATTAATTTATTTCTAGGAAAAAACTCAAACAATACTGAAAGAATTAAATCCCTCTGTAAAATGTCTTTTTCCCAGTAGCTGACTATTTGTGAAGACCCTCATCATCCTGCAGCTCTCCGGGCTGCAAACATCTTTGTTACGGCAGGTAAAAGTCTAGAAACCATGTTTACGCCTACCGTGGTATTCCCCACCACAGGAATTGCAGTTCTCAGCACTGTGCTCATGGACCAAAAAGCCTTCGGACCCAAATTCATTCAAGGAGACAGGGGGAGAGGGGTGGTGGTGGGACCTCTGCATCACCAAGCTCTTCCTCACAAGCTGTGAGGCTCCTTCCCCGTCCAAGCCGGTGCTCTGGGGGATCCAGCGTGTTTGTCAGATGTTTCTGAAAAGCGGCTCCGTCATTAACTTGGCACGGGTTGGAAACGTGGGGGCCAAAGTCTCCAGCTGGAAGGGTGGTTTTAATAAATAATCAGCCGACAATTAGCCCAGGGGTGGGCCGGCCTGCCCTCCCCACACCGTCCGGGGGCACCAGCTGCTTGTGGGTGGGTTCCCAACTGTCCCATCCAACAGCCCCCGTGTCCCCTGCTGCTCTCCACCCCCTGCCCAAGTTCAGCTGAGGTTTTCCTTTCCACCGCACGCCGAAATCTTACTGGAGGTGAAATTCCTGGCTTCGCGGGGCTGGAAATGAGCTGTTGCAAGCAGGGGTGGCAGGCAGCAACACCCCTGGAGAGGCAGCCCCTGCCTCTCCCGACCCAGCGCTGATGGATGGTCTCGCCTGAAAAAGCCCCGTCCTGAGCTTCGCCAGATGCGAGATTAATTTATTGCACCTGTCCAAACAGAACGCATTTCTATTTTATCTGCATTACTGCCTGTCCTGCAGCGTGATGGAGAGGTTGGGCTGTGCCCATGCTCAGATGACCTTGGCCCAGCCTGGTGGGTGCGTCCACCCCCCGGAGATGGGGGGGCATACGGACACTTAGCATCGCTGTGTTAATCCAAAGGTGAGACCACAGAATCACAGAATCACAGAATGGTTTGGGTTGGAAAGGACCTTTAAAGTCATCCAGTCCCACCCCCCGCCGTGAGCAGGGACATCTTCTACTAGATGAGGCTGCTCAGTGCCCCGTCCAACCTGAGAGCAGATGCAGATGCAGCAGAAAATCCAGTTCCTCGGACAGGGAGGCTGAGCCAGGGGCGCGCAGGGGAAATTATCTCTCCCTCTGCCCCAGCCGAAACGGGGAGCACCAGCAAAACAGCTCACGATATTATTAATAAGGAAATAATTTGGCGTGGAGTACCTTAATGCAACTAATTATACACCGCGGCACTTGAGAGCAGCACGATGGTCCTTCCAGGAGCAAACGAGAGGGGAGGAGGTCTGTGCCTCCACCAGAAAGTGCTGCTTGGCCTTTCTTCCCAGTTTATGGGCCGAAGCTGAGACCCAGCAGGTTTTCACTCAAGCAAAATTCCCAGCGAGTTCAGTGGGATTTTTGCCTGATTAAAGCTTGAGCCACAGTCCAGGAATTCTGCCTTTGCTGAGATCCAGCCAGGCTTTGCACGGGAGCTTGTAAGCAATCTGTTACCCTTAATGGAGGCTTTTTTTTTGGAGAGAATTCAAGTTTATTCCATTAGAAAGGGGTTTAGTCTTCCCTTTTCATGGCGGTGGGAAAGAGAAAATACTGTGTTCCCCTGAGCCAGGACGGCAGGCTCTGATCTCGCTTGATTTTAACCTTCTCTCTTGGAGAAAGAAGTTGCTGAAGGACTTTGGAAATGGTTGTTGCAGCTAACGAGGGGCCAAAGGGGGTCGGGAAAGTGAAATAGGATCATAATTAGGTGAGCGCCTTCCTTTCGCCGGGCCAAGAAATTAGAAATTTCGGCTGGAATTTCAAAGGGAGGAGCGATTAGAGGAAGACGAACTTCTGACCCTGTAATTACAAATAACAGCTCTGCAGAAGTATAAATGTGCTCTGCTGAGCCAGGCAGCCAGGTGGGTGGTATTCTGCCCACAATGACATTAGCAAAATGAATAGCAAAAATAATAATTAGAAAAGGCTAGCATCTACCAAACATAGTCTGAAATAGCTTCGTTTTAAGGAATCTAAAAGAAAAAAAGGAAGAATTTCCTTTGGGGATATGGGGAAAATCATAAGAAGCAGCAAAAGCCACCTGCAAAGAGAAGGGGAATAAAATCTTCATGGTACCTGGGGGACTGTATCCCGGGGATGCGGCTCCTCTCCAACACAAAAATCCTCCCGTTGCATCCTGAGCCAATTTTAGACGCAGCTATTGCGAACGCTGCTTCCGCCCAGGATGCGGTGATAACTCCAAACGTCAGTTTGGCAAGCCGGAATAATTTTACATGTATTAGAAAGGATCGAATGCGGCTTTGCAAATTGCGGAGAAGCAGGTTGTTTTCAGAGTTTTTAAGCAAAGCCTGCTGAGCTTTTGAGAGGGGGATAAGAGGAGATCCATAGCATCCCCCTTAGTAAATGGCAACAAATGTGATGTCTCAAAGATATCTACTTGCTGGTTTTGGTGCTTTACTTGATGGCAGGGACAGGGCTTGGGTGATGCTGTGCAGGTACCCACAAAGGACCTTCATCCCTGGGGACATGGGGACATCCCACCTCCCTCTCCCCATCAGCTGCTTCTGCAGCAGAGTGTGTCCAAGGAAAACCCAAAGCTGGAAAGAAGAAATCATCTCCGACTGAAAAGCGAAGCTGCCCCAGCAGGGATGGCTCTGAGACGACCTGCCTTCGCCATTATGATGGAGCAAATCTCTTCTTACACAAAGCTTACTTTATTTTCATTCGGCATTCAGGTCTTTAACTAAAGAAAATACAGCACTACAGAAAAACATGACATTCAGAGACATTTTTTTTCTTTGGTTTGTTTATCAGCAAGATTAAGATTCCTGGCTGTGGAATAAAGGAATGTCTCGCATTTATTTGTATCAGGGCATGTGGAGTGCATTTGTTTCCTAGGATGCAAATTCGTTGTTCATGCTCTGAATAAGAATCCCAGTGCCAGGAGACTGCCGTCAGATTCAGATCTCTTGGCATCATTTTTGCTATAACTTCATGCGTGGAGCGGGGATTTGATTTTTCCCAATATTCTGCCACTACGTTTTGTCTCCGAGATGCTTTCGCAATTTCTTTCTGAAACTTTGTATCAGCTAATTTCCTTCTTTCTAAATTACCACTGGTGGCTGTGGGGCCAGAGGGCCAGCTTTTGGGATGTAGGTCACACCACCATCCCTCGTGTGATGCCTGCCCGCTGCCTGATCCCTGCCAAAGCCCAGGCAGCTGCAGGAGCCGTGGGCCCCACTCCATGCTCCCGACCAGGGGCCGTGGCTCACAGAATCATAGGATTGTTTGGGTTGGAAGGGACGTTCGTTAAACATCATCCAGTGGCACCCCCTGCCCTGGGCAGGGACACCTCCCACCAGACCAGGTTGCTCCAAGCCCCGTCCAACCTGGCCTTGAACCCCTCCAGGGATGGGGCAGCCACAGCTTCTCTGGGCAACCTGGGCCAGGGGCTCACCACCCTCACAGCAAACAATTTCTTCCCCACATCTCATCTAAATCTCCCCTCTTGCAGTGGAAAACCCTTCCCCCTCGTCCCATGGCTGCCCTCCCTGCTCCAGAGTCCCTCCCCAGCTTTCCTGGAGCCCCTTGAGGGCCTGGAAGGGGCTGGAAGGTCTCCCCGGAGCCTTCTCTTCTCCAGGCTGAACCTCCCCAACTCTCTCAGCCTGTCCTCCCAGCAGAGGGGCTCCAGCCCTTGGAGCATCTCCGGGGCCTCCTCTGGCCCCACTCCAACAGCTCCGTGTCCTTCCTCTGCCGAGGACTCTGTAGCTGGACACAGTACTCCAGGTGGGGTCTCCCCCGAGCGGACCAGAGGGGTAAAATCACCTCCCTCGACCTCGAAGCCTGCAGGAAAGGAGGGAGAGATGCACATTTTGGAGCTGGCGCTGGAGACACACCATCTCCCGCGCTCCTCTCAGCCCAAGGCAGGCAAAATTGGGCGTGAAAATGCAATTGGCTGCGGTTTCTAATTTTATTTATTTATCTAGCTATCTATTTATATTTTTTTTTTCATTTCTATTTATGCATGCACACACACATATGCACGTCTCAAATCTTAGCTACAGCTGTGCAGGGGCTCAAAATCGCACACCTACCAGGAGAACTGCTGTGTCCAGGGGGCACGACTGGGCCGTTTTAATTTCCAGCCCCTCCCTATAAGCACTGGGGGCAGAACCCCCCCCTCCGAAGGCTCGGTGGCGGCCGGGCTCCCCGTTTGTCCCCAGCAGGGGCAGGACCCGCTCCCCCAGCCCAGCGCAGGGGCTGCCACCTTGCATTAACTGCGTCTGGGTACGGCGTGTTGTGACGTGACTGTGCTTGACATGACATGTCACCTTGGGAGATAATGAGTTGGAAATTTGTGCTAACAATTGTTTTGACTGTTCCCCAGGAACGAGTGGGGTTGGGTTTTTTTTGCAACAGAACATCTTGCGCCCAAAGTGATTTTATTAGGGAATTATTATTTTTATGTTTTTAGATAGGAGAAACATCGCTCGTGCCCACTGGAGGTTGGGAGTTGGTACCTGGCATCCCTGCCGCCCCTCCGGATGGACCTAGATGATCCAGGGAGGTTTTCTCCTAGATCCCAGCTCCTCCCCTCCAAAACCTGCTGCCCCAGCCACCGTCACCTTCTCCGCAACCAGGACCCTGATGCCATTGCCACTAAGCAAAGGACTTGTATCACTGTCCTTAAGCATCCGCAGATGGGCACACCCCATCCCAAAGCATAGGGATGCTGCACGGAGCAAACTCCTGGGTACTGGGTGCTTGCACGGGGCAGGGGGCATACAGGGGGTTATCAGCACCAAATCACAGTGTTTCACTTTGCATTGCAAGGCGCTTGAATCCTTAATTGGCACCAAGCACGTTTGCTTTCTCTCTACCTGCTACGGGAACCCTGGAGATTTTTCTAACGAGCAAAGCAAGCTACTGCTGGTGGATTTTTCAAGTTCTCATAGCTTTACAAATTACGTTTGCTCTAGGCAGCCATTCATAATAATCAACTTGAAACCACTGCTAGCACAAAAAATCTTTGCGTTGTCAGCAATACACCTCTTAAATACCGCGCTGCCATCCGTCACAGCGCGCCGTAACTTGTAATTTCATTAAACGCGCTCCAAAACGCGGGGTTGGAAGTGCACTTGTCCGCAGTAAGTGGATTTGCGTTCCCCTCTATTGGAAGGCTGTGTGATGTGACTTAACGATGGAAAACACTCATTATGGCAGACACTTGTCAAACACACTGGATTGGGGGAGTCTATTTTTGCCCAGCGCCCGTGTAAAAATGCAGTTTCTCTACATTTGGCTCAGATAGACAGACTCCCACCAGCCAAGCTGCTTCATGCCTTCCCTACCCAAAGTGGCACGGCTCCTTCTTACAGAGGAACACCGCTATTTTGGCAGCCTTGGTCCAAGATAGGTTTGGGGGTAGAGATGAGCAGTTGAAGGCAGAGTGACCTCTTTCCGGGACTGGGCTGGAAGGAAGGTGCTCACAGCAGCCGGGGAAAAGGTAAAAACAGTTTTTCAGCATCACCAACTCAAGAAATGCTGGGGCTAGCTATTGTTTTCCCAAATAGATTGAGCATGAAGATGCCATTTTTGTAGTCAAAGTGCTTTAATGGGTTTTATGCAGTTCCCCTGACCTGAGCTGATCATCTGGCCTGAGACCTCCCCATGGCCTGAGAACCCATCCCATCCTCCAGCAGTTCTGCTCCCGGGGGCTGCAGAGGAGCCTCAAGCCATACGGACCACCTCACATGGGCAGCCCCTATCTCCAAAACCCAGCAGATCTGGTCACATGCCAGTTTGGCCAGGCTCTCCCAGCAAGGCAGGCAATCTTCCCCAAGGTCTAGAAACACGTCCCTCCAGTGGCAGACAAAATTAATGTTAAGACACTTATTCATTCCCTTCTATGTATTTACAGTTTTACTCCTTCCATAGGAGCTGGGCAGCTTCGCCCATGGAGACAACACTGGGCTTTCCTTTGCTACCCCATTGCCAGCAGCTGGCTTTGAAAAATGTGCAATTCCCCCATGCACTGGGGACATTCCCACATGTCGCTGTGTCTTTCCCCAACGCAGCCCTGTGCCATCGCCAATGGGATGCTTCGAAAAACCCTTTCTTCCTCTTTCTTCGAAAACGTTTTCTTCCTCAAAATTTCCCGAGAGGGAAAGAGAGATATTAAGTAAACCGAATGTAAGATTATGGGAGGGATTGTTTTAGAGGCCATAAAAGAACTTTAATGAGGTCTGAGCCATATAAAAAAGGCTTGTGTTATGAGAGAGCCCCGTCTGGAAGCCTGGCAGGATCCGGATGTTAACAACACGCAAGTGTATCTTAACCCCGGTGCTTTCACGTGGCTATTAGTGCTGGAGCATGTGAAAAGCTGCACTGAAATTTAAATAAAATATTTAAGGGGCGCTAAAAGTGGGCTGATGCTGACGAAGTTCATGCTTCGGAGCGGGGACGTTCTCAGCGGGGCTGGGTGGGTGATGGGTCCCATTTCATACGCTTTTTCAGAAACTCCAATATTATTTTGCAATAGTGTTTAGCCTTACAGCAGAAAAATCAGTCTGTATTCCTGCACAGGGTATACGAAACACAGCACGTGGCATCTCACAGGTTTCCCGCTCCTTGAGAAATCGGGGTGTTTGATCCAGAGTGAAATAAAAATGTGAGACAACAGCCCGTATAGGCAAAGGGAATTCCCACCCTCCAGGCAGCGCAGTGGGGCATTTGGGGTGTCCAGGGCTTTTCTCCGGTAGGGTCAACAGCATGGACCATGGGTGTTGTCCCCATTGTCACCGTCACCCAGAGACACAGGTTGCTGGGTGGAAGTCCTAAGGACCAGGAGCATCTCCTGACTTGGGAAAAGGTCACTTTTTCTCCAACACAGAATTTAATGCAAATCCAAGGGTAACGCAGGTTGAAAACCATTTAAAAATTATTATAAATGAAAAGGATACACAACAACTTCCAGGAAAGCCCGGGTTGCCACAGCTTCACTGGCGGCAGCTCTGGCACCAGGGCTGAGGCTCAGCACAGCCCCCATCACCTGGGAAACTATTTCTGCATTTCAAGATGCCGCCATCAAAGTCACAACTGAAACAAAATAGGAATTTTTCTACAGCACCCTTTTGAACTTAAAATTTTGCCCATGGCACAGAGAAGAGGACATGGGCTTTCTGCTGTCTTTGGCATTAGTAGCTAATTAAACATGACACCTGAGGGTCTGGAGCCCTGAGCTCAGCAAGGGGCTCCAAAAGCTCGATATGACCCAAGGTTTGCATGAAACTGGGTGGGCAAGTGCAGATGTTGGGGCAAATTCATGATGCCAGTGTGGCTCGGGGTACAGACAGCCACCCAGGATGTGCCGAGGGACCTTACAGCGGCACCTCCAGCAAAAGGCCATCCAGGGTGTAAGGACGGTCCCATAAACCACAGGTATGAAGCATCTCAAGATATGCTTCCCTCTCCCCAGCGCACCTTGCCATCTCCCCAGCACAGCATGCTTGCTGAGCCCTGCAGCTCCGTAGGCAGCAAGGACGATGCGCTCCCTTCCCCATCTCCCCCGCGCCTCCACGGAGGGCTGTTACAGGTGTTAGGCTCGTGAATGCTAAATAAAAAGCTGATAAAAGCAAGAAAATAACACCCAGAGGACAGGCAGCATCCTTTCAACAGAAGAACGGAGCAATGGTGGCATTGTAAGAGGCTCATTTATCCCTTCTGGGTGCTGCACATCTCTTACCGGGAGCTCTAGACCCTCACCACATGCAACCCACCCAGCCTTCCCACCACCAGCACACATGGCTTTGGGTTTGGGAGGGGAAAAAAAAACCAACAGAAAAAATACAGTTACTGGGAAAACATTGCAGCAAAAGCAAACCAGAAAGTTAAGCAGTTTGGTTTTCCTCTCCAGACAAACCCTTGGAGGAGTTTCTGACCGCTCACGCCCTGGCAGAGCCGCGTCAGCTCCTAAATATCCAGAGGGATGCTCGCCAGGGAACCACACTCCAGAGCTGCACGGTCGGCTTTTCCTGGGAAAATCGATCCTCCCCTCCCCCAAAAAAACACAGGGAAAAATCCGTTTACGACAGTGAAACATGTTATTTTTGCAGTGTGAAGCCCATTTCAGTTTGACTTCTGAATTTACTTTTGTACAGACTCTTACCTCGTTAAGTGCGGCGCATATGCCTTAATTAAATAAACCATAGCTCCTGCAGCAGTATTTTATCAGGGAAACCCAGACACTTTGTTCTGACATCATTTAACTTCTCCTCCTTTCTTTCGCTTTTCCTTGTCAAAATACTCATCCGAACTGGCACATCCTCACCGAGTATTTAGATGGTTGCAGACACTTTTACAACCTATTTGCATTTTTATGGAAAACTCTTCCATCTGTTTATTTCCCTTCTGCAGCCGCCTGGGATGAGTCACGGCAGAGGGACCAGGGAAAGCCCGACGTCGCCAGGAAAGAGCCCGGCCGACGGGAACATGCCTTTCCCCATCCTCTTTCCTCCTGCTTTCCCCTCAAAATTGTTTTCTTATCTGCTCGGAGATCCCACCCGTGAAAAGAAATCCTCCAGGCCGGCCCTCCTCTGTGGGCTTCAGTGACGAAAACTTGGCAAATTGTTTGGAAAGCTGAAAACAAAACCCTGGCTGATAAAAGCGACTTTAAAACCTGAGCAGCCCAATGTAAACAGCACATTTTTCGGGAATATTGTGAATATTTTCATATAATACGGGTTACTCTGACAAGCAGAGCCACCTTTTTCCTTTTTAACGTGCATAAAATAGTATATTTCCTGGGAGGGGATAAAAGCACGGCTTCAGCATCCGGATTCCCGCCTGCAGCATGTCATCGCAGCTTAGAGAAGATAAACTTCTTGAGGCTATTTCTGCCCTTTTCTGTAAATTTATGCAGTGCCAAGCAGGGGGTAATTCAGCCCCCATAGTGGGGCTGGGGTTAATTTAATGCATGGATACTGTAGCGATATTTGCCCCACTCTATTATTTGCCCCTCTCTATTATTTGCAGAGTAAGAGCTGAGGACGGGGACGTATCCCCAAACACATTTATCTCCCTGGGACTGCCATGTCTGCGACGTCTTCCAAAGGTGTGAATTCTTACACCCCGTTGCACAGTAAAATGCATTTTTAGAGGCAGCGTGTAATAAATTCCTTCTCTGGGCGGCTCCTTGGCCAAATGAAGCATTTGCTGGAATTGCCACGTGTTGCCAGCGTTTCACAGCCCAGCTCTCCCCTTCCACTGTCCGAAGGGTGGCTTGCCCTCAGAACCAGGAAAATCTACAATAATTAATGCTAATAATATATAACATTTTATATAGAGCTTATATATTAGATATTTAGATATTTAGATATACAATAAATATAATATATTATCTATTATCTATGGTTTATTGTATATTATATATATGTGCTATATATAACATATAACACAGCATTTTAAATATATAATGCTAATAATATATAAAACCCCACATTATTTCTTTTAAGAGGTAGATTACAGCCAGCGTGCCACATTCACGCAGGTGAATGAATCTGACGCAAAGCTCCATCACCTGCCCAGTTCCCTCCGGTGCTTTATAAAGGTTTTTGTACTATTTTTAGTGGTGGCAGCAGCATCAGGCTGGGTGCTGCCAGGTGCAGGTTTTGTGCCTGCGAGTGCCCAAACTCTCCATCTCCTGCCCTGCCCCAGGTGTCCGTGTGTTCCTGGGAAGGGAATCAGATCGCTTGGACCAAGGAAGAGAAAAATGAGAAAATAAGTAGTGGGAGGTTTGCTGCGCGCACATGGGGGACGCTGAGACAGGGCCCTGCCACAGATGGAAACGTCAGGCACGGTTATGATTTAGCAGCAATTAAAAATTTATTAACGATTTGAGGTAGATCAAGAGGTTGAGTTTTAGCAGCACTTAATCATTAACCGACTGCAGGATTTACAAGATGATTTAACAAAATAATTGAACAGCAACTTAATTACAGATTGGAAAATGGCAAGATTCACACTCGCTCACTATAGGGTACCCCAAATCGATACATACGCATGTGAGCACAACATAAAACACACACCGCTCCAGGGGTCACGCACACACCCACCACACTCAAGTTCTTAACTGCCGGGACCAAAGGTTGCTCCACAGCAGGAGACTCCGACGAGACGATGGATGCCCCTTTTACACGTGCACAGACAAATATTTGGATCCAGTAAAGGATAAGAACACCCACACTGGTAGGAGCGAATGTGCATATAGAGAGGTGGATGAAAGAGATGCTAGCCTATAGTTAAAATTTCCCTCTTCGGGTTTGGAGTAAATATTCCCAACACATCGGCATTCCTCAGCGGGCCATCACTGGGACTGGAGAGGGTTGACTCGTCCTGGCCTTTCAATCCTTGAAGTGTTTGCCTAAGTGGCTCCCAGCTCAGGGGAGGTGCTGGTCACAGCGCGCTGCCATCCAGGAGAGCTCAAAGGATCTCGCTAGAATCACTCCTTATAGGGTCCGAGCTAATTGAGTTTTGTCAGGTACTTTTCAACGCCGTCCCAACTCAGACAATGGGATGTTCTGGTACTTTCCGTCAGAGCTAGCTAGATTTTGGAGTTCTGGTATCAACCCCCTCTTAGGGCCACAATCCATACATTGTCAGGAGTGATGGATTATTGTTATTGCTCCCAAACGATAGGAGCCACAGGAGCCAGGTACCTTGAGGGGTTGTCACAGCGTTCTGGTCCGTCACTCTCCACCTTTTCCTTCCTTTCCTGTTGGACCGTTACGTGTCTCAGGTAACATTCTGGTCCATTGTACTGTTACGTGGCCCAGGTGGGGTGGGGGGAAATTGTGCCAAGCACCAAGTGGCCTATGGGGCAGCAAGGGGGGGGTTGCACCACCCGTCTCCATTTCCCCCAGCATCCCCATTAGCCCCCAGCATCCCCGTTAGCCCCCAGCATCGGGCTGCAGTGCAGGGGGACGGGCTGTGCCAGCAGAGCCCCCAGAGAGCATAGACTTCCTCCGGACATGTGCCTGCAGGGCAATGGCGAGTTAATAATCTTTTCCTGCAACCACTTTATACTTCACGTTTATTTTTTTCCTCTGGCATTGTTCCTTCTTTCCCAAAGGAAGTGTCCCAGCCCTTATTGCTCGTGCATATGGAAAGAGGTCAGCGCGAGCGATGCTATCACACGGTGCGGTTCTCAGCCCTAACGAACTGCAGATGAAAGGAACAACGCCACAGCTGTGCGATTAAACATCTATATCTGCATCAAAATTACACGTGAAGCAGAGTCAAATAGAAGTCCTGAATAGCCACGTGCAAGAGCTAGCCCAGAAAGAAGGCAGGTAAATACGTCATTAGGCAAATCTCTCTTCCCTGGGCTTTGCAGAGCGACGGGACAAACACAAGCATCGTGCTGGAGACCCATCATAGCGTGGTCCAGACCTGCTGTCGGCCTGGGAGATGGTTATTTACAAACCTGTTTTCTTCGTCTGGGAGTTTTCAGGTGCTTTATTGCAGTAAAAAGCTAATGTTTATACATTAAGAAATTAAATAAATCCAGCACTGCCATAGTTTGTTCACAGTTATCTTCTCACAGCAGGCATTTCTATATCCACGGGTTCACCCCTTCCAATTGCTCAACCCTCCAGCCCAGCAGCATCCACGGAATGGGAGGTGCTGCTGGCCCACCACAATTATTTTTTTGGGGGTATTCAAATCTGATACAACCACTGGTTTTCACTTTTGTCTCACGAAGAGGCTGGCATGCCTGCTGAGTACCCCCAGGGACACCTCGATGCCAACCAATGATGACTGGCATTCCTCAGGGGTCGGTATTGGGACCAGTGCTGTTTAACATCCTTGTTGGCGACACGGATGTTGGGACTGAGTGTACCCTCAGCAAGTTTGCGGTTGACACCCAGCTGAGTGGAGAGGTCGACACGCTGGAGGGAAGGGATGCCATACAGAGGGACCTCGACAGGCTTGAGAGATGGGCCCATGTGAACCTCATGGAGATCAACGAGGCCAAGTGCACGTGGGTCAGGGCAATCCCAAGCACAAATACAGACCGAGAGGAGAATGGATGGAGAGCAGCCCTGCCAAGAAGGACTTGGGCTGTTGGTGGATGACAAGCTCAATATGAGACAGCAATGCACACTGGCAGCCCAGAAAGCCCCCTGCACCCTGGGCTGCATCCCCAGCAGCGTGGGCAGCAGGGCGAGGGGGTCAGCAGGGCTTTGAGTAACCTGGTCTAGTGGGAGGTGTCCCTGCCCATGGCAGGGGGCTTGGAACCAGATGATCTTTAAGGTCCCTTCCAACCCAAACCATCCCGTGATTCTGTGATTGTGTCCCCTCTGTGCGGGATGTCCCGTCCCCAGGAAGCCCCTCCTGGGAGCAGTGGGAACAGCTCGTAGGACCACAGCACTCGCAGCATCCTTTAACACACGGGCTTAATGCACACAGATGCTGAAAGAGCATTTAACGACGTTCCTTTACATGAAGAAAATCACCTATATATTGCAATATATTTAAGGTCTGGGCTTTGCTTGGAGCTGGACCACCAGATTTGGCTGTGGTCTGCGCCCACACACCAAACCTGCCAGGCAGGGGGTCACCCCACGTGCGATGCAGGACATGCTCCCGTCTCAGTCTGGAGCCACAGGTGATATTTGGTGGAAAGACTTGGGCTTACCAGCATGGATCAGAGCTTTGGAAATGCCTCCGTTTTCACGGACACGGCCCCTGTGGCTGAGGTCCACAGCTGCAATGCACCGAAAGCCGTTTCCCACTGCTCTTGGTTTGGCTCCCTCGCACAGCCAGTTATTGTCCTACGTGCTGAAATACCCTGAAAGAGCCTCAAGTACTTTTTCATTTCCACTTGTAACCATTTGCATGATGACAGTCATCAGATAATAAAGACCGCGGCCCAAACTCCGCTCTCGGCAAAGGCACCGCAGCTCCTGCTGAGAGTAATTCAAACCCCAGGTTTGTCTTCGGGCGACCGAGAGCCATTTGGAAAAGATAATCAAAAATCATCGTATAAGATCATGGATGTAATTTGTAAGAAAGGATCCGTTTTGGCTTACCCATAATTTCACATGATGGGGCAAATGTAGACATACATCCTATTTACGGCTTCTAGGAAATTTCTCCTTGCCCAATTCATGTTAAACATATGGACTTCATTTTCTCTCACACCTGGCCATATATATTTGTTATGAAAGGTTCATGACTCTCCGGGTTATGTGACCTATTCCCAAGATGATTAGAGTTAAATGTGTTTCCTGCTCTCCCAAATTCCATATAAACCGAATAAACCAATCCATATATCCCCAGTGTAATATCCTGAGCCTACAAATACACGCACATAATAAGTCAGGGAGGAGGGAAAATCATATCACTGCTTTCCATTAACTAGCAGCTGCGAGGGGAAGGTAATGAGAAAAAGAAAAACCCTGGTAATTCAGGGAACAATACAGATACTTGAATTTTGTCTCACTTTGCTGCACTCAATGAAAGCACTAACGTGTATTTACGCGTTTCTCCCCGTTTCTCCCGGCATCGCCTGGTTTGTCCTGATGCTCGGAGCAAGCTCTGCTGAGCCAGCTGGATGTCCGCTGGGATGGACACCTTCAGATCAATGCCAATGTCACTCCCCATCGGCTCCTGGGCCCTGACCATGAAAGGTCACACTCAAGCCCTAAAACTGCCTTTTAATTCCTAGGGGGGGTGCATTTCTTTGAACCCAGCGCTGATGCGATTGCACCGTTCGGGAAAGGGAGATGCTTTTAGAGCCTCGGCAAATGGTGACGATGCTCTTGAGCACACCAAAATGCATCGGGGTGTCTGGGCATAATTTCATTGCATATGTAATAATATGTGCTATTATTATTTGTTGTTGTTGTTGTTTTTATATCATTATATCCATATATTTATGTATCTATATCTATTTATATAGCTATAGGGGCACAGAGCCCAGGGGCATAAAGGACCCAAGCAGGGCTGGAGACCCCAATCACTGCAGCTCCTGGCCCATGCAGCTGCAGTACTGACGCTGAAAACCATGGAGCTGCAAGCGATTCCTTCACCCCAGACATATCTTTGGCTCAGGACATGACACAAGAGTGGGTTTTTTGGGCCACAGTCTCATATTTATGCAATTGCTGACCTTTTTAAAATTGAGGGCATTGAGATTGATCTGTTCTTCTATACCCCGTACGGAGAAGAAAATGAAGCATCGGTGGCCTGAAGGAGGGCTGGCAGGTGGCACAGGGATGCGGTGGCCTCTGCAGGTCCCACTCAGGAGCACCTGCAGAGGGGACTTTGTGGTGGCCACCTCTGCCCTAGCAGCTGTGGCCTTGACATAACACCAAGCAGAAACCCGGCTGGGGCTGACAAAACCTTTTTGCTCGGCCAGGTCTCGCTATGTATGTCTGAAACGGCTTATTCATCCACACGTGCGATGTTTGAGAGTGACTTTGGGGATGCAGAAATCAAATAAAAACTCTTGGTGAGGTTGCTCCAGCTTGGGACATCTCCCTGCGTGCAGCCCCATGCAGAAACCCCCCAGTTGAGGTTATTATCGCAGAGGGCATCGGGAAAGGACGGATGCTATGGATAACTGCACTGGCATGGCCGCACGCTGCATCCCGATGGTCCTGACCTTTCCAGGGGCTGGGAAGCAAAGTCAGCTCCTCTTGCAAGCGGCGTCTGGCATTTACGGCTGCGGTCCATCCGCCCCATAAATACAGCGCTCTACTTTCTGTCCCAGCCGCTATCCCCAGCCCTCCATCCACCGACCTCCCCAGGGCACGCCGCCCCAACTCTGCTGAGCCCAAGTCACACGGGGACAAAAATCAGCCCCAATAAAACATGGCCTTAGGGAGGGAGGAAAGAAGAGAGACCGTAAAAACTACCTCTTCTTTCCCTGGAGAGATTTTTTTCCCTTCGAGGAACTGAAAAGGAGAGCTGGAGCTTGTGCAACCACTCAGTGCTGGTGTAGCGGTACAAAATACCAAGTGAATCGCTTCCAAAAGAGTTTAGTTGGATGTCATTATTTCCTGTTGGTAGACAGAAGGAGAGTGGGAAAAACTCCTGTTTCGGGAGCCAAGCGCTGCAGAGAAGAGCGATTAGCAGATGGCATGGAAATTAGCTCATTATTATTAATTTGCCAGGCCTCTACCAGTTCATGAATTGCCCTTTGAAAGTTGAAAAGCAGCGTGTGCATATGTACAAAAGAGGGCTTCTTTTGGCAAATCAGCTAATTAATTGCCATGCCACCCACTGCATGAATGGGAGCCGTCCCCACCTGCCTCGGCGCGGCCCTGCGCCCGGATTTGGGGGAAAACCGGCGCCGTCCCCAGCTGGGATAATGCAGCCCCTATTGCAGGATGCTGCTCAATAGGAAACCTCCATGACTGGTGCTTATTAATGTGCTAATGTTTTGTTTGAAGAAGTTAACACTGAAAAAGGCCTTTTTTTTTTTCTTCCAGGGGGAATCTATGAAGGTGGTTGAACCGGCTGTTTAACAGTATTGCAGATATATATCTATGAAAAATTAATTTAAGGCAAACCATACTTCAGTACACTAAAAACTCTCCTCCATCCGCTTTAAAATTTGATTTAGTTTTGCCTAGACTGCGCTTCCCAAAGGGAAGCCCACATCTTTTCATTTCTTTCCAGGACATCACTGCCCTATAGAGCCGAGAGGAGAACTTGGGCTGGTGAAGCAAAGTCTGAGCATTTAGATTTATAGTGAACACATTGCCTCGAGTTGGAGCTGCAATTTGACTTTTCTCCCAGCTCCTCTGTATAAAAGCTGCTGCAAATCACAGAAATAAAATTAATAATAATGATGATGTTTCCAAAATAGTTGATAACACAACTCCTGATTTACGCTCCTGATTTACCATGACTTGGAGGTTTTACAAGGACGTCGAAAGGTTGGTTGGTTTCTGCATGGGACAGGTCATGTAGGGAAAATTTCTTCACCAAAAGGGTTGTCAAGCATTGGAACAGGCTGCCCAGGGAAACGGTGGAATTGCCATTCCTGAAGGTATTTAAAAGACACGTAGATGTGGTGCTGAGGGAGATGGGTTAGTGATGGACTTGGCAGTGCTGGGTTGATGGTTGGACTCGACGATCTTAAAGGTCCCTTCCAACCAAAACGATTCTATGATTCTATGTAAAAACCATCCCCCTGCAGCTCTGCAAGCGGAGCAGCGATGCCGCAGCATTGGGAGCATTTTTCCATCCTTACCAGAGGCCTGAAGCAGTAAGGCAACACCATTTAAAAATTAACCCCCACCCCAGCCACGCACACCACACACATGGGGCTGATTGCTGCCCATTAGAGCCGTGCGCGGAGGAGATCCCGCATACGGCTGCTTTCCAGCGGGAGGAGAGCAATCGCTGTCATTAGCAAGAGTGGCAGCGCTGCAAGCCACTGGGAGGGCTGTAAGTGACACAGTCGCTGGCGTTGTCACATTAAAACCGCAGCCTCATAGCTAGAGACAAGGCTAATTGCCTGAGCACATCGCCGGGTGTCAAAACTCCTAATTGATTTCCTCCTCATTAGCGTTGTGATGCTGCTCCGGGGCTGCATCTCAGCACGTGCGCAAGCGCCGCGCTCCAGCTCTGCCCGGGGTAAAACACTGCAAAGTCTGTGCATGTAAACCCAGGGAAATGAGTCACGGAAAGCTAATTAGAAAGCTGGCGTAAATATACTCTCAAAGCGCAACACACGTTGGAGCTCAACTCATCGGTTGCCCTGGGCGCTGCAGTGGGTTTAGTTCTTGCTGCTCTGGGCAATGGCGTCGCCTTCGTTTGGGGGTGTCATGGTTTCAGCTGGGATGGGGTTGACTTTCTTGCTGCCAGCTGGTGTAGTGCTGTGGTTCGGATTCTGGATGGGAACAGCGTTGGTAGAACACTGATGGTTTTGGGTGTTGCTGAGCTCTCAAGGCCTTTTCTGCTCCTCACCCCACCAGCGAGCAGGCTGGGGGGCACAAGGAGCTGGGAGGGGACACAGTGGGACAGCTGACCCCAACTGACCAAAGGGATGTTCCATAGATCCCTGATTCCATAGATCGTGGTCAGCATAGAAACCTGGAGGATGAAGTAAGAGGGGGCCATTCAGAGTGATGGCGTTTGCCTTCCCAAGTCACCGTTGCACACGATGGAGCCCGGCTTTCCTGGGGATGGCTGAGCACCTGCCTGCCCACGGGGAGCAGGGAATGAATTCCTTGTTTTGCTTTACTTGTGCGCACAGCTTTTGCTTTACTTATTAAACTGTCTTTATCTCAACCCACGAGTTTTTTCTTGCTTTTACTCTTCTGATTCTCTCCCTTATCCCAACTGGGAGGAGGGAGCGAGCGGCTGCGTGGTCCCCGTTGCTTGCTGGGATTAAATCACGTCAGGGGGTTAGATGCCACTCCACGGAGTTACGACCGTGTGTCCGTTTTCGCTGCTGGAGCATCTTGGATGTGGACCAGCATCACTGCTGCAGCTCACCGGGGAGCTGGGAAATCTTTGATCCAGGTCACAGAGGAGGGAACGCTCGCTTTGGCACTCGGTGGGGAGAATGCACAGGACAAGTCTCCGGCTTTAAGGATTTATGCATATGGATGAAGGAACTGGCACCCTCTGTTAGCGTGGCCATTTGGTACCCTACGATTATCCAATGTGGAATTTGATCGTTCTGATTTGGAAACGTGCGCGGAGCCCTTAGAAAAAGCTGCCTTGAAGTATCACTGCAGCCTGACGGGGACGAGGGGCTGAACAGTTACATGTCACTCTCCAGACGGAAATCCTCAGAGAAGCTACAATGCGCTTTGTAATTAGAGTTAATTAACACTTTGCAAATTGGTCTTTATTTAAGAGCAGCTGCTGAGGAAAAAAAAAGTCTATAAGCCCATAAAATACTAATTAGAACAAGTGTCTCGTCTGCTACCATCCGTTCCTGCGTGGATGGGCGTTCGGCGAAGGCAGCTTTTTCTCCCTGGGTAAAGAGAAAAAGGGCAAGACCTTGAAATAAATAAACACCAGATTTCAGCCCTTCCTCACAGAGTCCCCGCACGCACGTGTCACAGGTACGAGGAAAAAGCCTCGCACCCTGAAAACGTAACCCGGCGCTTTGGAAAAAAAGTATAATAAACTTGTAAGTACTAGAAATACTACCTTGGTAGGAATGAAAGGCAAGGTTTAATGCACATATGTTAACCTGCGCTGTGGGAAAGAGCAATGGTCGAATGATGCCGACTCTAGTCCCATTCCTGGGAATTTTTTTCCTTTTAGCTTTCCCATAACGTGTGACTTACATGGGACCCTGGATATTTTGGAGGAAGGGCAAATTATAGACTATGAGGCAGTATTTTTGTTAAGACGCACTGTCTGTGCACCGTGGGAAAGCTGGAGGATGCCTAGATTAGATATTCCTTTTCTCCATCTATAAATTCCAGTTATTCACAAATTTGTAGAATAATGCAAGGCAGCAACGATGGAGGTCTCCGCAGCAAAGCCCCCCTTTCCCTGCAGCAGCCCCCTCGCCCTGGGAGTTTCCCTGCTCGCTGCTTTGTTGTGTTGTCTATATAAACTTACCCGAGAACTTCATGACACACATTATTTAAAACAAGGCTTTTTGCCCAAACACCCCATTTTCATGCTTGTGGGATTTTGTGCTGAGGCCGCAGCGGGGCCGGTTCCTGTGCGGCTCCGCTCTGCTCTGACTGAATGAGGTCATGGGCTTCTCCGGGCTATAATGATCTTAAAATTATGTGACAGAAAAAAATAGGAAATATTTAAAGTTAAGGCTCTGCAAGTACTTTTATTCAACATAGAGATAGGATCACTTGGAGTTTATATCTGCTTGCTACAAATCCCTTTAAGAAGCCAGGCTAGGGATAAGAAAAACTGCAAAAAATGGGGGGTTTTTTCCCTTTTGCGTGAAGTCTGTCTCTGGTGCACAATCACTGATGCTGCGCTCAGAAAATGTCATTTAGAAGAAGGTACAAAACCAGCCTGGAGTCTGCAGAAGAAAAAAACCTGCAGAAACAGATAGCTGCAGGGAAGGCAAAATGAAATGTGAAAAAAACCCCACAATTTCAAGGGAAATTTTCAAACCGGCTTTACTGTGAATTCCCTTGAAAATATGTCAACTCCTTCACTGTGTGGAGGCCATTACCCATTCCTGTTGGATTCAGTGGACAGTTTTAAGCAAGGAAACAATTTATTTGTAAAAGGAAAAATGTTTAATTCCAGGATGGTTTAAAGGATGGAGGTTGCTTGCGTTGTAGTTATATGTGGTTTTCAGCATAAATTCAGAAAAGGTTTTAGAGGATTAAAAGCATGCTAAGCTGAAACAAACCATTCCAGATCTACACCAACGTGGTTTTTTATCTTTTCTCTTTTCCTCGCCCGATAGTTTCACAAACACTGAGCCATTTTCTTTCCTTCTGCCCCAAACAAATGACTATGAAATATGAAATACGAAATACGAAATGTGAGATATGAGACGTGAGGTATGAGGCGGGCAGTTGTCTGCAGTGGTGTTAACCCACAGGTCAGCCGTCTCCCGGCATTGCTCCACTAGGGCTCTGCTTTCCAGCGCGAGGTGCTCAACCAAGACCTCCGTGTCCCGCGCTCCTGATTTACCATGCCATTACAAATTCCCTTTCTGCAGAATATTTCATTTCAGCAGCCCACGGTGCTGCTCGGCAGGGCTGGAGACACCCCAGGGCAAGTGGGGACCACCCAGACACCTGGGTTGGATACGCCCATGGGTCAATGCAAAATGAAGACGAGAGGTTAATGAACATTGTAATCACCTCCCTTTGAGGATGATAATTCATCACCTTGAGAAAGCAAATGAAGCACAAGGAGTTTAGGGCATGCACTGATAGATTTGGGAATCTACTGGAAAATGGTAAATGTGGTGCCTTACGGACCAGGGAACCTCTCGTGGTCAGCTGTGGCTGGACCAGAGGAGCAACCAGCTGCAATGTGTTTGAGGAAGAACACCTTTGGGAGCCCAGACCCTCTGAGGAGCCGTCTGGTCCTGGGAGGAAGGGCTCTGGGTTCTCCTGGGACGCAGCTCTGCCATCCCTCGGCAGAGAGAACCTCCCTGGTAGCTCTCACGAGCGTCGCGTTCCCCTCAGCAGATGACATGATGCGAAGCGACAGCTGGAGTAAAGTGTGCTCGGCCGGTGAGGTTCGTGCCAGGTGAGACAGAAGAGGAGACGCCGGCGTGTTCCCTGGGAAGGTGTTGGACGCGGCAGGGATGGAGCTCGCGTTTCTACAAGCCACAGCAGAATGTCAGAACGGCTCGCACGCAAATTAATGTGATGGGAAAAGTGCATTACAGATCCATTACCGCTACCCACAAAAGAGAAAACTGAATGACAGCCCTAGAAAGTCCAATATCTGCATTTTCAGAGGGTGAAATTCAAGCCTGAGCTATGGCAGTACCCCATCGAGATAGAAATGGTGTGTATCCCATTCCCATTTGTATGGCCGGGGGGTTGGCTCTATAATCTCATGGAAGAAAAGACTCCCAAAGATTTAAAAGAGGCTTTGGATCAGGCTTTGAATGCCTTTTCATTTTACTCTATTCATATATCAAATAGAGCTCTCTGGTCTGAATAATTGCATTTTACCTGCTGAAAACATGGTCTGAAAACATAGCAGTGCTTTATTTCTTCTGATGGCGCATAAAGCATAAACATTATTTTTTCTAAAAATAAAAAAAAATAAGCCTCATTTTTCTCTTTAAATATAATTTACAATAGGAAACATTAACCCATAAATCATAGGCACAAATTCACATAGAATTGAAACACTACACTCAGCAGCAGGCAAATTACACCCAGACCACTCCATCACCAAGGCCTCCTTCCAAGGGCATTATTGGAAATATGTTCCTCATAAGGTGAGTTAATAAAAAAAAAAACAGCAAAGCACAGAAAGAGCCTGAGAACCGTGTGGAAGGATGGAAGGACACCCCCAGAACCCCAGCAAAGTCAGGCAGAGCCCCTGCCATGAAGGTAGGGCTGGATTCGGCTTGTTCCTCCTTGCCCCGGCTTCTTGGCCATGGGCTGGTGGCCAAGTGCATGAGCTTGGGTAGCAAATCCTCCACTCCCCTGGCTGCCCCGTTTCTCTCCCCAGCTTTGCCTGAAAGCCGCTGGCATCATTAGTGTTCATCTCTTCATCTGCACCTCATGCGACAGGGCCTCGGACCCTCCTGGGGTCGTGGGTGGCCCTGCAGTCCTCCAAGGAACCCATCCCAGCTGCACCCATCTGCCACGTAACGTGTTTATTGGTAGCTCGGTGGAAAACCAGTGACAAATTATATACACACAGTTACATATATTTTTTCCTTCTGGTTCTGCACTTGTGAGAGGGCTTTCAAAACGTGGTTTTGAGGAGAAGAAAGAGGAAAGCGCTGATGTTCAGCACCTCTAAAGTAACTACTGGGACTGAGTAGACTTGCAGACTTCGTCCCGTGCAGCTCAGTGCATGGACGTGGCAGCAGCTCTGCAGTGGCAGCCTCTACCTCTCCTGCATTTGGAAAGGGGCCTCCAAAATGAGGATTTAACAGTTTTACTAAGTACCTGCTTCCTCTCAAGTGTAATATTCCCCTTTAGGTCCTCATCTCCCAGCAAGTATTTAATAGCTGGTCTTTATCAGGCAGAGCATCTCAAAGATCTGGCTTACGCTCCAACCATCCAGCTCCTTTCTGCTCCAAACCTACTGTTTTCAGATACGGGATAATTACGTGCACGAGCCTTTTTTTTTTCCCCCTTTAAATCTTGTAATGTGACTAATCCAGTGAAGAGGGATGTATCTCAGAGGATGTGTCAGCTGCGGAAACGAAAACCAGATGTGGTTCAAAGAGGGCGAAAGGGAACCTTGAAATACTTTCTGCTTGTTCAACACCCAGCTGCAACCAACCCTGCCACCCAAAGCTGCGGCCAGGCGAAGGTCGACAGGTTTGGGGAAATATCTTTACAGCCCCAAGACTGGTAAATACCTCATAGCCGGAGGTGCGAGATACCCGTGGTTTTGCCAAACAAGGCATATAAAGTGCGTTGGCTATTCCCCATTTCCTTTTCTTCGCATTTTTCTGCAGTATTTGGGGCCTCCAGGGCGGGAGTTCCCCTTCCCAGTATAGACGGCGGTTCTGCACTGGGGAAGGAACATATTTCTGGTTATTTGTGGTTTCTGTATGTTTGCGTTGCTAGGACGGACAGCGTTGCTGGTACGTGATGCGGGGAGCTGGGCATCCCTCGCCCAGCCTGGCACAGGGAAAAGGCAGCTGCGACGCCCAGCCCTGGCACAGCCTCGTGGCTCACGAACGACAGAAAAAAGCCTCATTAAAGCCATGAAAAACTCCGAGCACAGAAAGGAGGAATGTCCCCATCGCGCTAAGCAACGTTTTCCTTCTGTCTGGCAGCAGACTTGTGCTGCGTTTACTTTGGGACTGTAAAACACTGCTCGCCATGGCCGTCGGGGAGGGGGATTTACAACACCAGTGCCCTTCCCTCTGCATTTACAGCAAACAATAACCGTAGGGATTAATTTTTTTTTTATGCCCTGCTCTGTGACACCCCCACACAGGCACGAATAACGCAGCTGTGCAATGTTTATAGCCCAAATACTGTAGATTGCTTATACACCGGCTGGTCACCACAGAATCATAGAATAGTTGGGGTTGGAAGGGACCTTAAAGACCATCCATTGCCACCCCCCTGCCCTGGGCAGGGACACCTCCCACCAGCCCAGGTTGCTCCAAGCCCTGTCCAACCTGGCCTTGAACCCCTCCAGGGATGGGGCAGCCACAGCTTCTCTGGGCAACCTGGGCCACCGCCCTCATTGTGAAAAATTTCTTCCTTATATCTAGTCTAAATCTTCCCTTGTTTAGTTTAAAGCCATTACCCTTGTCCGATCGCAACAGGCCCTACTAAAAAGTTTGTCCCTTGGGGCTATTTTTGAACCCTACCTAGATGAATAAATGAGGGTGAAAATGAGGGCTGAGCACCCAGCACTTACCTGGGCTCGGAAACACAAGCCCATCACTGCCGCTTTTCCCAAGTATAAAAAGTCCGATGTGTATGACACAACACGTGTGGAGGTTAGGAGGTTTCCCAAAAATAAAGGTGAAATGAAGTTTTTAGGTGAAGAGAGTGTAAAAGTGCATGCCTGTGCTGAGTTGGGATTGCGGAGAGCAACTAAAACCTGTTGGAAAAGAAATGCTGCAAAACAACATTTTTGGTTTTGAAAGAGAGTTGTTTGATTTTACACCAAGAAACCCCTTGCAAACACACTGAGATGTGAATAGTGCGGATAAAATATTGCTGGGATTGTTGCCTGGCTCATGAGATCTCGGCCAAACCTGGTGACAGTTTCTATGAGTGCTTGACAAGATCATAACCAGGGAGGGTTTACGTGGTAGTTTCATCAAAGGCCGGGCTACAAAAGCAAGTGGTCGTGGTGGGTACGGCAGCGGGGTGTGCTCAGTGGGATGAACTTGGTCCATTTGCCCATGCCAGGGGAAAACCCAACACACTGAATTTGAGAAGGCAGAGATAAGTGAAGGGGGGAGAGAAAAGAGACGGTGGGAGCGATGGGTGAATGAGTGAGCGACCTCTGCTCAGAGGATGCCCCAAGCCAGTGACCAAAGCCACTGGAGGGATGTTCATTGGCACGACAAGAACTTGGATCTGCTTTACCTTAACACGGCCAAGCTGATTTTAGTCATTCCTCATGCAGGGGTTCACTGCTTGCAGTAACTTCAGCTTGGCCACGTGTAGGGCCATCTCCATCCCCTGGAGGTTTATGAGACATCTCAGGAGCCTGCGAGCAGACAGCGGGCACTCCCTGGGCACATTTATTAGACCCAAGACAAGACCTGCTCATCCCATTTTCACTGCAGTGATTGACGATAATGGGGGCAAAGCTGTCACCCAACAATAAAAACAATTCCTGAGGTAGACTGTCTAGCGAGGCTCTGCGCATCTTGAGGATTGGCCAAAATCACATTATAACATTAAACATTGCATTAGGCGAGAGCTGAATTAGATCAGACTAAACAAAAAGCATCTTGTGAGAGTCTTTCCTCCAGGTCTTCCAGCACAGCTTGTTTCCCACCGGATGGTGTTTCAGGCCCCAATCCGTTACACTTGCGCACAAAGCTAGACTTTGAATATCCATGGCAAGGATATTCCACAGCAATGAAAAAATCCAGCATATTTTTAATGCCGAGGTTGAAGTCTTGCACAAAGCTTTGTTTCAGCGCTCAGCGTGAACTCTTCCCGAGGCCTGCGTGGTGATTGCATCACGGCGGTGAGGATTGCATCGTCACCACCCCTGGAATAGCAGAGGTCCTTCGTGCTTGTAGCCAACAGCTTCAAATCCTCCCTCCCAAACGTTAATGACTTTGTCTCTTCCTCATTTAGCAAAACTGCCAGTTACAGGCACTGAAATTATTCATTGTGCAGCTGCTAAAAATGGCTCATGGGCTCGATAACGAGCAAAAGGGCTGGACCGTTTGCTCTTGCACCAGAGGGAAGAGACAGCACTACAGGAATAAGCCCTGTTTGCACTGGTTTCTCTCCCCGAAGACACGCACGGGCCTGTATTTGGCGCAGTGCCTGGGGTTGCCGTCTTGCCACCACTGCCATCTGTCCAGACCCAATTAATCCCATTTTCTTAACACTGCTGGGCTGAGGCTCATGCAGGACGGAGCCTGCAGCAAGGGATGAGGATGGGGAGCTGGGGGTGAATCTCCCCATCCCTCTCGCTCACCTCTTTGCCAACCGATGCTCCAAAAGCGGCAGAAGAAGGTGTGAAAAATAACATTACAGAAAGCCATGATGGTATCTAACCCCTGATCACCTCATTCCCCACCAGCTCCTCTCCTTGGCCTCCCCTCCCTAGTTTAACACATTTCCTCTCGTCGTCTATATTTTAGTAAACATTAAAATTACCAAGGGTACCTTCACAGGGAGGATGGGGAACATGAACTGGTGTTTCCTGCAGCATGGGGAAGTTTGCTGCCCATCGCACCACTGGTTTGCAGGAACCTCCTCTGCCCACAAACATTGCTGCTTTCTTCCCCCTGCCTCCAAAAAGGAAACATCGGCGTTGCAATGGGACAGATGCAGTATAGTGTTCAGAATGGACTACCAAAACACAGCTCTCAAAGTGAGAAATAACACCCCCAGGCCTCTTCCAAAGAGCGTACAAGACTTTTGCACCCCCCCAAAACCTCTTTGCAGCTGTGCCAGAAAACCGGACCAGAAACAGACTGTCCTATTCCGTGAGTTGACGAGCACGGGCACGTCCTTCCTCCCGCCCAGCTTGTCCGCATCATTTGTCATTTGAATTAAATAAATGTAGTAATGATAAATGCAGCTAGCTGGGGACAAGGGGGAATTCCTCCGGGAGGACAGCGATGCCCATGCGTGTGCCATGTGGATGTCACCAGGCTGCGGCAGAGGACAGGCTGGTGGAGTAGGTGGTCTGGAGTTTGCATGAGCCTTGTACAAACTTTTTAATCCTCCTGCTTTTATAGTGAACAACAGTCCTCTCTCGGCGGTAATTGCGTACATTTCCAGAATTTATCTCTATTGGATTGCCTTTGGCATCTAGCCCCATAAAAATTGCCTATTCGGCGAATGGATGTCATATGTCTTGAGGCGCTGCAGGGGTTAATGTAATGTGTAACCAATGTAAGATATATTTAATGATCTCTGAAATTGCTTCTGTGAAGCATCCACATAACTGCCACAACTCGATTTACTACAGATCCTGCAAATAACAAATGTAATTACTTTGGAATCAACATAATATTAGGTCAGACTGGCTTATATTCCCCCAGTTTGCTGGGAACTTAATATAATACTGAACCAAGTGTCCATCTCCAGTTGTATTCCCTGGCTGTGCTCGCAGAAACAACATCCAACATGACTTCTCTGGGAAAAGGCTTAAAAGCCAGAACGCTGTAATATTAATTTTTGCCTTATTATGGGCCCGTCGCTCAGCCAAGAGATTGCACATTTGCATCATCAGGTTAAAGCTTTAAACTGTCGTTGCTGGTTTCGCCGTGTTAGTCATGTTTAGCAGCACAGCCAAAGGCTGTTTTGTTGTTCTCAGTCCTTGACATCTCTCGCTGTGCCTCCTGAAGGACAACCAGGCAAAGAAGACAAAAAAACGCCATACAACGGGAACGCTGACGCCCGCAGCATCTCAGACACTTCCAGTGCTCCGTGCAAAGGCGCTGTCACCTTGGTTTCACTCCTGTTTAATTCAAGCAAGGTTTGGGTCATCAGTGATCATCGTGGCCAGAGAGCTGTCTGGGGAAGCCTGGATTTGCGGGGGGGCATCTCTCCTTCCCATCTCCCTCAGCAATCCAAAGTTTGAATACTTTTCCAACTTGGAGGCTAGCAATGCCATCTGTTTAACTGGGGATGGTCACCTCCTGCGTGCCGGTGGTGATGGCAGCAGATGGACCCTGGAGGGAGAAGATCCTCTGAACACTGGAAAGCTGGATCTGTCAGGTGGCTAGAGGGATAATTATTGGATAACGTATGTATCTTAAATCTTCTTGAGGAGATTCACCTTGCCATAAGGCAGAGCATTTCTGCTAGCCGGCTGTTCCCACGTGCTTGGCTGGCTCGCAGGTCACGCCTTTTGAAGGTTGTGCAGGAAAAACCCACTTTAAACATCTAGGGAGAGAAAAGAGCTCCATTCCCGTATCCTGAGCTGCTTCATACAGCCCGGTTGCCTCTGAGACGTGTGATTTTATGATAAGCATCGCGTGCGTGGCAGTAGGTGATGGGTTCTCCTGCCCATGCCCTTGTGCTACCGGTGCTGGATATGGTCCCTCCACCTGGAGAAGTGCCTTCACCCCACGTGTGACACGACCGTCCCACGGTGGCCAGCAAGGACATCCCTGCTGCCAGCATCACCCCCATCTCCCTCCATCAACAGCAATTCCCTAAAGACACTCCTTTCCCAGCCAAACATTCGCACAAGTGACGCCTACTAATTTT
Organism: Stercorarius parasiticus; assembly: GCA_013396915.1. Lineage (NCBI taxonomy): Eukaryota > Metazoa > Chordata > Aves > Charadriiformes > Stercorariidae > Stercorarius > Stercorarius parasiticus. Next base: position 195,313 of record VWZL01002573.1, on the reverse strand, counting down.
TGGCTAGGAGCAAAGGTTTTATGCCTAAATGATAAACCTCCCAAAACAAAGGCAGAGGGCCCAGAGCCGCACACGCAGCGGCACGGTGACAAGCGAGATAAAGCAGACAAAGGCACAGAGAAGCACTCGTGTTGCAGTGCTAATAAATAAGGCTCTCCACAGTCTCTCAAGTGGAGAAACATGCTGGTTGGTTCAATAAAACAGGCTATAACAAGAGATTTATACAGAATATATTGGATTTATTCATTGAGGCTTGCGTATCTCTCCGCGTGGTGACATTTTTTCCTGCACCAGGTCCTTCCCCACTGGCAGCTGCTTATCACTCGGTGCATTCACGTCGTACATGGGGGCTCAGGCGTTCAGATCATGCTCACAGCCGTATTGATTGCAGGCACATCACAGGCATACAGATGCGTGTGGCTTTTCTGCCTCCAGCAAGGCAGCTCCGAAATCCCCAAGCCAGATAGTCTTCAAATTCGTTGAAAAATAAATGGCAAAATAGCAATTCTTGGCAGGAAACACGCAGCTGAATGCAGCGCAGAGCCTCTCCCACCCCGGCCACCGCTTCCAGGGGCCCCTTTTGCTCAGCAGCCATGCCAAAATACTTCTACAGTAGGCAAGAACACGGGTTTAAATTGCTCAGAGTACGATTTAGACTAATGGTGGCCTAAAACATAATTGTAGGATGCTCGCTATAACCTGAACGCGGGCCATTTGGAGCTCGTTCGGCCGCACAAAGAGTGGACGTGCAGATGTGAGCAGCCCTCACGCAAAGGCTGAGACACACATATAGGTATGGCTGTGCAGATATATAATGTGTGTATTTATATATACACCAGCAGCTCCCTGGGTCAGGGCAGGTGTCCCCAGTGGTGTTGTGGCAGTCCCAGCTGTCCTATCCCCTCTCTGCCCACCAGCCCAGCCCAGCGTGCTCTAATAATGAGTCAAATTAATCCAAATTCAGTCAGTTCTCATTACAGACCTGGAAAGTTATTTGTTTTCTTTTCTGCTCTGAGTACTTTGCAAGTACTGTGGTCATTGCAGCCCACCATTTTTTTTTTTAACATAACTTTCCACCTATTATTATTATTTACTCAAAATAATTTGACCAGAATACCAAACCAGTAGCCAGTGAATGCCTCACTATATCAAAGGCACTGGCTTAGGTATAATCCACTTCAAAGGCGCTTTTCGCAGTAATCCAGTAACCATATGTCAAAGAAGTCGTTATCAGTGAAATTTGGCTTTGCTTGGTTTCTTCTCCTCTTTATCATCAGATTACATTTAGCGAAACCCGAAAAGATTTGAGACGACCAAAATCTCATAAAGAAAAAGGAGATTGGGTCAGGAGGGCAAAGGGACAGTATTTGTATGTCATGCAAGGGCTTGGAAAAGGACATGTAGCGCCGGATCGCTCAGCATAAATAGAAGGATGCGGTGGCATCGTAATGTAAAATGCATTAAGCTGTCAAAATGAAGATCCTGTCTTCAATCACGCCGAGTCCCCCAGGCCTCCATGTTAAATATTGCATCAAGACATTTCCTGTCCGGCATTAAAAAAAGAAAAAAAAAAGGAAAAAGCTAAAAGGAAAAAGGTACCTTCACCCCCAGAGCGCGGGGCTGTCCCCAACGCCAGCGTCACCTCCTGGGGTGACCCAGAGTCTCAATTTGTGAAAGATTTCTCTCCTTTTTCTCCCATAAATGCAGTCAGGCAGTGAGAAATCTTACAGGGAAAACCTGCCATTCTGCTTTGGGTGGGTTTTGGCATTTTTGAGCCCCCCCGTGCCTGCGGGCAGCCCCTGCTTTGCAGCTAACTGGTCACCGAACCCTCGCACCTTAAATATCCCATTACTGAATGGCCTTCTCCTGTCTTCCTTCCAGCCTGCCTACCTGGGGATGCTCGCAGGACTTAATCGGAATTAATTTCTAAAGTGGATTAGTTAAACCTCATTAAATCCCTGTGTAGACAGCCTATTTCAGAATTAAGGTGGCCTTAATTTAATTTGCTCCGGACCTTAATTTACTGCAATTGGCTCCTCGTGCACCTTGCAGGGCCAGCCCCACGTGGCGTCGGTGGGGAAGGCAGCACCGAGCCGTAAGCATCAGCAGGAGGCCTTCCAAGGCCAGGCTGGAAGGGGCTTGGAGCAACCTGGGCTGGTGGGAGGTGTCCCTGCCCAGGGCAAGGGGGTGGCACTGGATGGGCTTTAAGTTCCCTTCCAACCCAAACGATTCTATGATTCGATGATTCTATGCTCAAGGATGGCCACCCCGGCCCAGCCCCACCACCCCGCTCCTCCTCATGGCACTGCGGCCACCCCATCCGCAAAAGGGGGCGAGGCACGACCGAAAGCATTTGAACACTAAGTGCTTGCTGGGCTTGAAAGATTTCTGCGAAGGGTTTTGCCTTCCTTCAGCCTGCCCAAGCCCAGGTGATGAGAGGAAGAACCACAAGACCCATTTTCTACCAGGCTGTTAGCAAGCAGCATGAATAATTTTACCACCCCTTTTTACAAACTTTACAGCTTCCTTCATAAAAAGTACCACTACATCCTGCTGAAGAAGCAATTTCAAGTTACGGATTGCAGTCTTGCCTCTTCTGCTTTGATGACCACCTATGAACTCACGTTCCCGTGTCTCCCTTCCTGTTGGTTCGGTACAACAGAGCCTTAAACCTCGGCTCCCGTGTTTCCAGCACGTGAACCAAACCCCACGGCAGTGTCCGAGCACTTCTTTCTAACTCGTGCTCTCTTGCATGCACCGATGGGAAGGTTGCAGTGAGTACTGTACAAACTGGGGACCCCAGCAGTGATCTCGGTTTTCAGAAAGCAGGAGAGAAATCCCTCCAAGCCGTGGGCAGGACACGTCACATCAGGGTTGTAGATAAATTTGGCTCCCAGAATAAACCTGGTTTTTACATTTGGGAGGATTTGCTCAACTCAGACATCTACCAGGAAAGGAGCCGAGGTCACACACAGAAATTAAATTCTACCTAAATTGCCCCATGCATGTTGGGCGACGCGTCCCTGGCAGAAGCTGCAGGAGAAGTCCAAGTCCAGCCCAGCAGATCAATGACACTTCTGAAGCCAGGGCAGCACCTAAACATCTCCCAGCACAGTTTACTTCCCCGGGACCGGCACCCTCTGCAGCAAAAAGCTCAGTTTTGGGGTCACTGCTTTGCTGGCCCTGGTTAAATATGATCCAAACCTTGCATGGGCAGAGCCAGCTGGCACCGCGTACATCGGATCTGGCCATCCCTTTGGGAAGAGACATGATCCTTCTCAAGCTGACAGCCATCTCCAGCAAAGTGCCGACCCGTGACAGGGAAAACAAGGGCCCAAGCATTAAAGAAATCCCACCTGAAGATGCTTTCAAGAAAGCAGTAAAAAATGTCGCGCTCCTCTCCTTGAGGCCATAATTTAATTCAGCAACAAAAGCTGGAAAACAGGCAGACGCTTCTCACAAATCCTGACCATCAACAACCCTTTCTCTCCTGATACAATATTTGTATTAAGTTGTAAAGCCCCTGATTAAGGTATCCAGGAGCTATGACACCACCAGAGATGCTGCACTAAACAGCTCTTAGAGAAACACCGTGGAAAAGCAATTACAGGGAAATGCCCGAGCAGCAGGGATTAGCGGCAGCGTTTGGAGCAGCTTTACCTTGTTGTCACTGGGCTTGTTTTTAATGAAAGCTGGAGCCGTGCAGATTAAAGAATAATGTCACAGAAGGGGCTGATAAAATTGAAAAGATCCACCAGATTAATTACCAGCCTTGAAGGAGCTTGTCCATTTATTAGAAACAAAAGCCTTGGGCCACTTGCTATTGAAATTGTGATATCTTCCCCAATTTTTCCACTTGGTCATGCAAAACCAAGTCACAGGGAATGGTACAAAGTCCAACAGAAGTTTGCAGGGAGCCCTTCCCCGGAACCTCGCCAGCCTGCGCTTTCGGAGTCCCAGCAAGCTCATTAGCGTCAGCGTTCGTCTTCGCCCTTTGTAGAGGGGTCCTTGCTTTTTATCGAAGTCTTGCATTTCCAGCCCTCACGGACCTGCCCATGCACACGCTATTTGAAACACTGCATCAATATTTATCATAACTTTGGAGAATAAGGGATATTTTCATCTTAAAACAGCTGCCTCCGTGGGGCGAGATTGAATAAATGCGTAAATAAAAGATCTAGGCAGTGAACCTTTTAACCCCGCAGCACCTCTGATTCAGTAGGGGCAGAGGAAGGGAGGCAATATTGTGGCTCTGGACCCTAAAACAGTGATTCTGGATGAAAATCATCTGTCAGCTCACCCAAAGCTTTTGAATTCACACGTTGCAATTTCCCTTTTTGACCATGATAATGAGGATAATGTTAATAACACAGGCTAAGCTTTGTCATCTCATCGCCTAAGCTTCCCAATGAGCTGAAGGGGTCCCACTCCCAGTGTTCCTGCAGCATTTTGCGTGGTCCGTCTGAGTCACACAGGGAGCAGGACGGTGTGACCCCATGGGCAGTGGGCACCCTGCACCAGGTCCCTGGGAACGAGACACATCTTAGAGCAGCTTCTGGGTCACTCTAAGTTATTCCTGACCTGGATAAGGCCCCAAAAGCCCTGGGCTCTCGCAGCAACAGGAGACAAAACTGCCTGCTGCCCTGCTGGCTAAACCCAGGAGAGAGGGACTGAGACTTGGTGGGAGAAGGTGGCACGAGTGATGCACCATGGCCAACCCGCTTGAGACACAAAGGTGGAAACCAGCTGCAAGGAACACCAACCCCCTTCCCCAAAAATAACAATATGCAGATATCATTTCTGCAGTGGTATTTTCTTCACGCTCATTAGAAGGGTGGCATTAATTTGGGGTGGTATATAAATACCGACAGCAATGGTAACACCATTAACCCTTCCAACCCTTCCAAACCATTGGGGCCCCCAAACCATGGGGCTTGGAGCAACCTGGTCTAGTGGGAGGTGTCCCTGCCCATGGCAGGGGGGGTTGGAATTGGATGATCTTTAAGGTCCCTTCTAACCTGAACCATTCTATGATTCTGTGGCTCTGGGTTTCCCGCGGCTCTCCTGGCTGGGCATAAAGCCATCGCAGCGATACCGGGCTTGCCAAGGCTCAAACCCCAGCAGCTCCGGCTTTTTATTGGAGTCCTCCCAAGAAATTCATAGCTTCATTTTTATTGCTTATAGGTTTTGCAGCGCCCAGAGTCTGAAAATGAATCTGGCCAGGCAGCGTCCCAGGAGCGTGAGCTGCACAAGGGAGGAGATTGATAAAGCCATCGGCAAGATGCAGCGGCTTGTTTGCGGGAGCAACAATTCACCTGCCTCGATGTGGCTTTTTTTCAGCTTCATCCCTGAGTTTTAACTCCTGCTGACATTGACCCATCCCAATCGGTATCCTGACATCACCCCTGTGCCCGTGAAGCAGCCCGTGGCAGTCTTGGGACGTCATGCCAGGCAAAGGGACTCCACTTCTCTCATTTCCTCCCATCTCTGGCCCTTTTACAATTGTTGCAAGCGGTATTGATAAAATGACATCTTATGGTTTAAAAAATCGAGTAATTAAAAACTGATGGAGCTAATATGACCAGAGGAGTATGTTTTCTTAAACTCCCTGTAAAACTACGATTCTTCTCCCTGCAGCCGATACCCAGGGACCTGTGTCTGCGCGCTCACTTCCTAATGAGCTCGTCATCCAGAGCAGTGCTTAGAATCAATTACCACCCTCTACGCGGGAGATGCTCTGAAACCCTACCCTTTTCTCCATTACATGTCCTTCAAGCTAATTATTTCCCATTGTAGATCATGGGTCAGGGAAAACAACGTTATTTTATTGGGAAGAAAGTGTTTCCCCTTGCAGACAGTATAAATGTGATTTAAATGAGTTTCCAGCACGCTCTGCCTATGCAAGGTATCAGTGTAGACCAAGTAAAGGGTTTATAATTGCTTTGGGTTTCATGTTCCATTGAAATGATCTGCAAAGCCTGGATGGGTGCTTTACCTGCTGCTCATGGACCCTGCTTGACCCCAGCAGCCACAAATTCATCTGCTCCACATCTTCCTGCTTCCCAGCATCTTCCAAACCCGGAGCCAGCAGCCCCTTCAACACGCAAAGGAGAGGTGCTGAGACCCCGCGCCTGCGTTATTTCCCTGAAGGCTGAGGGCGGCTGGGGCTCCTGGCTGTAATAAATAACATAGATGTGTTTCTCGGGACTGTTCATGCTTACATCGATGCAAGTAGTAATCATATTTTTAAGTTTCCACTAAGCAAAGCTTCCATATAATTTGCTAAATTTATACCAAACACAATAGCGTGCGTATAGAGGGGGATCTAAGTATGGAAGTCACTGTTTTAATATAATTGGCCTTTTAGATTAAAAGGCTCTTGTAATAACCTTTTTCTAAGAAGCAGAAAAAGTCGTAATTACAGAGCAGTCGCACATGACAGATAACGTTCCAAATTTAGAAAATTAACTCTTCCCTGCATTTCCAGCGGAGCAATCCTTGCCTGGCTGCGGAGAGAGGATCAGGCCACTGGGACTGAAAAAATAACTGTATGAAGAACAAAGCAGACGGGGTGACCCGGGGCTGCCTTCCACTGCGGGCTCCTGTGCATCTCCTACGGCCAACTGCAACTTCAGATGGTCTCAGAGCAGGACCAGGGCTGGGCGGCAGCTCCTGTCCCCGACGGCATCCCAGCAAACCCAGCCGCTCCCAGACTGGTCTTACTGGTCTTCAGCATCATTTTTGGCAGACCTCCTATCGCTAATTCAAATTCCCCCAAGGAAATGAGTGAGGAAACACGGAACAATTTTAAAGACAGTGTTTTCACGAATACTTTTTAAATCGTTGAGTAAAACGATCTTCCGGGTGTGAAGGGAAGATTTTCCTAGCTCCAGGGTAGGGATGTATCACCTGGCAAAGCCAAGCTCATAATTAGCTGTAGCACAAACAAAATCAAGAGCCTTAATGCTCCAGTGCCAGTGAAGTCAATTTACCTTTAAAAGACATTAAGTGAATCTTTGGTGATGGTTTCCCCTTGAATGCTGTATCCCCTTGAATACAGTGACCCCAAAACTCATGCAATCCTAAGCTTAAGGGACCAAAAACCCCTCACTAGCCAGCGTATTTAGTAGCTTAGGTTTTTCCACCCATTTGCCTTGGAAATCGATACTTTTTTTTCTGTTGGATTAAGTAGAACATCAACCCGGCCTGGCTGTGTAAGCATTTATTTTTAATATCCTGCTTATTGCAATACATATATTATACGTGACAGTAATCGCCATGCTCTAAAGGTGAAACCAGCTCAGCGGAGCCCCGAGAGGGAGTCGGGGCTCCGGGCAGAGCCGGGACAGGACAGAGCCAGGCTGCTGCTTCCCGGGCTTCGTGCACTGCCCCACGCAGCCAAAAACGGTGGGAAGATGTACAGCACACAGCAAGGAATATAATGGGCTACCGCAAAGGAAATGCTGCAAGAAGAGGTGTTCTTGCTGCTCTCCCGCTCTGGGTTTTGGTGTAAAACACGCATCATGAGATCTCATCGTAATGGCGTAAGGTGCTGAGCGGAGACAGAAACATGTGCTAGTGCTTTGAGAAAGATCTGGATGAAATCTGCCCAGGGAAGTGGTGGAGGCACCATCCCTGGAGGTATTTAGAAGACAGGTAGACATAGTGCTTAGAGATACAGTTTAGTGATGGGTTTTGTCAGTGTTGGGTTGATGGTTGGACTCGATGATCTGAAAGGTCCCTTCCAACCTGAGCAATTCTATGATTCTATGAAAAGCTGGCGATGCTTTTGGAGACGTTCTGGGTTTGATTATCCTGGTGGAATAGTGGATGTCACACCATCCAGGCAGCCAGAGTAGGGGGAATTTGCAGCTCGGGAGCCCCGGGCAGCACCAGCAAAGCAGCACCCATCACCCACCACCATGTCCTCAGCTCCAGCTGCTTGCAAGGACTGACGGCCACATGCTGGCATGTTTCTGCCATCAACGCTGTTTTGCCACCCGAATAAATACCCCAAAGGCGCATCCTTTGCCCTTGGTGTTTTCTCCGTCATTGAAACGCCCGGGATGACTTTCCTGACTTACCGTTCCCCGACGCTGTGCCAGATGCTGTCACCCCGCTGTGGGTCTAGAGCTGTTTTTTCACCATGGCCTCAAACCATTTCTGGATGGTTAGAGAGAGAATTTTAACACAAGTTGACTGGTTCACATCGGTGACTCAAATCCCTCAAACATTTAACACCAAGCTCATCCACATCAGACAGGCACCGCTCACACTTCTGCTCACCGCCACACAGAAATGAATCAGAACGTTAATATTTAAAATTTATCCATCACAATACAATATTTTCTACTCAGCAATATGATGAAGGCATATGAGATAACCGTTTCCTCTACACTCCCTCTAATTTTTTTATATCGGTTTCAGCGTTAAAAAAATGGAACCAGTAAATCAGACAACTAATCATTTCATTCTAGGAAAGGCCCAGTAAATCACCCAAGTTTTATATCTCTATTTTTTTGAACTTATGCCCAAGAGCCTAGAGATTGAGTCCATGTGCTATTAATTTGAAAATAGGCAGTTCACATATTTGTGTAATGACCTCAGCAGCAATCTCAGCCAGGCAGACCCAGGTGCGCCGTGTAAAGAGTGAGAGACATGACTGCGTCGCTCAGACACACGAGGAGATGATGTGTCAAAACAAATGTCAAGATTTGGGGATTCATTTCGCCCGGCCCCAGCGGTGCCCGGCTTTGATTTATCATCAGTGCACGCTCGCGTGATTCACAGGAGACTAAACCAAGGGCAGCACTTCCAGGTGATTATTTTGTATTTCTATTAATTAAAGTGAGAAAACACCTTGTCACGCATCCATAGTCTCGGTGTTACTGGTATCTCTGCTTTTCTGTGCACAGCATGTGTGGGAGCCGGTACCCTGCTGCGTGCTGACCTGCCTTAGGGTGACATTTTAGGGGACGGAGCCGGTGTGGCAGAGGTGATGCTAAAGCAGGACAAGCCAAAGCCACGTCTGCCATCAGCAGTGTAACCGCTGACTCCAGCTGAGCCCCATTTTGCCCTTTTCTCCCCTCCTGTTTAATGATCCACGCAGGGAAAATCTAATGAGAGAGGGGATGGAGAGGAGCGATTGCCAGGGAACCGGCTCCAGCCTCTTCCCCGCAATGACCTCTGAAGGCCCTGGAATAATAAAACACTCATTTCCAGCGCTCACCGCTCCTTGCCCCAGCACTCCATCGATCGCAGCCTGCCGCCAGCGCTGCCTGGAACTGGGAGAGTGCGGAAACCTGCATCCCCAGGCCGGAGCATCAGTTGGTGGGAGCCAGAAGATGCTCGTCTGAGCCTGTGTGACCTCCTCACCTTCCCGAGCTGTTGCTAGCTGCCGGGAACAGGGGTGGACAGGCCACCATATAAAATCCACGTGGCTTTGGCTTCACCTGAAATCCCCAAATAGCATTTGAAGCACTAAAATCAATCAACAGGTGGGGGACCCTGACCCCCTTTGCCCTCCTCCTAACCCCCCTTTGTTTGTGCATCCCATCTCTCCAGTGATTCTGTATTTGGGCTTCTATATTTTAAAAGCCTCCCCTGTACTAAAGCATCCTTTTCACTCTGTTTTATCCTCGGATGAAAAATAAGGTCCATCATTAAGGGCTTTGGCTCACATGTTTTAAACATAACCTCTGCTCCCCTCCATGGGAGGATGGCGGGGCTTGGGAGAGTCCTGGGGGATGCGGTGGGGCTTTGCTGCTCGCTGGCCGGTCTGCAGCTCGGCCGTGCCAACCTCCAGCCGCCATCAGACCGGCCATGGCTGCGGGACATGTCAGGCAGACTCCTGCCTGAAAATCCCGTCTGGCAGCAGAGCTAAAATTGGAGACGCCAGCAGCAGCTGGGACACCAGTGCCATCTGCAGCACGGCTGGGTGGTCAGGGTTGTCTCTACCAAAGTCACCAGTGTGGCTGCACTGCGGTGCCCAGCAGGGATTAAACCTCCTGGTGGCACAAAGGACTTCAAAGTGAAATTTAGTGAGCCTGAAGACCTCATCAGTCGTAGGCAGATGGATGCTGGAACATTGAATGAGGCAGTCCATGGAAAGGAGACTTAGAATCATAGAATCATCTAGGTTGGAAGGGACCTTTAAGATCATCGAGTCCAACCACCAACACAACGCTGCCCAAACCCCCACTACCCCATGTCCCTCAGCACCACGTCTGCCCGGCTTTTAAATATGTCCAGGGATGGTGATTCCACCACTTCCACCAGCCTGTTCCAAGCTTGTCCAAGCATTTGGAGGGTCTCCATCCCCATCACCCTGGTCAGTCTCCAACCCCACCACCTCTCCACCACCAGCTGCTCTAACAACCGGGAGCATGGTCTCCAGCCCAGAGGGATGAGGCTGAATCCTGGGTTCCTGCTGGGCCGAAGCAGGGAAAACCTGCAGCACTGGTGGGTACTGGGAGGGCAAAGCAGCAGCGCTGTGGGCAGACACATGCCCCACACCCTTTGCAGGGATTTTTTGATTTTTTAGAGCCCCCTTTCAAAGCCCCCCCAGCCCACAGGCTCAGGGACCAGCCGGCACAACAGGCACAGGGCTCAGAAGATCATTAAATTTTATTCTCTGCTATACATTTTCATTGTTTTCCCAGCGCGAATTTGGAGCAAAATAAGGGGAATATACAGAACTGAGGATAAAAGAGAGATAAATTGTCTGGGTTTATTCTAAAAATACTAATTTTTTTGTATTATTCCACAGAGTCCTTGTGCAATCACAAAGGTGCATCTTGGGAGATTTTCTAAAGAGAAAAGTACAAATTATTTATCACACGTGTGCGCATTGCACATTGCCATGCCAGCTGGGTCAGGTCTGGGTCAGCAGATAAAGGCTCCTGTCTTTTGACCCGCAAACAAGACGGCACCATTAGAAGGCAGAAACCCAATTTCTTGCACAGCTACAAAACAAGGACTCTCAGCCCTTTTCTTCCCCTGGGCCGAGCATCTTCTGTACGGGATAAATGATAAATGGAGGCTGGAACTCAGGAGGAACACTCTGGCAAATAGCCCACGCGTTCAGCAGGGAGATCCTCGCTGCTCAATAGCACCAAAGCAAACCACCAAAAAAAAAAAATAAGGCACCTGGGGCTGCAGCTGCACGAAGCAGCTTCATTTCGGCAGCAGGAAGGAGGTTACCCAGGGATTGCACCCAATTATGCAGCAGGGATGGGAGCCGTTGGGTTTGGAAAGGAACACCTTAACAACAAAGCAACGGTCACGGCTTTCCAGGTCGGGCCATTGAGAGCAAAGTGCTGGAAAAGCAGCGGGATGCGGGGCGGTGGGAATGGGGACGGCGGGGCAGGAATCGTCAGGCAGGGCTGTAATTCCGGCTTAAAACTGCTTTTTGTTAGCTGAATTTCAAGCTGCACCCAGGGGCGGTGAGGGAAACGGTGAGGGTTTGCTTGGCGCAGCGTTAGGGAGCAGCGACAGGAGGACGAGCATCGCTCCCGAAGCCTGGCGGCGAGCAGCAGCAATTGAGTCAGGCAGATCCCGGGAAAAGGCGTGATGAGCAAAACATTGAGAAATAAATACATTCTTCCCACCCCAGCCCGAGGCTGAAGCACTGGTTTATAGCCAAGGCGACAACCAGCAAAGCAAGGTTCCCCAGCTCTCATGGAGCATCTTCCCAGGGGACACCGAGGCTCCGGCAGCAGGAGGAGGAACAGCAATATGAAAACCCGCACAGAAAGAGCCCAGCAATTAGAGCACAGGGCGAAGACCTGCGCCACGCGGTGCTTTCCCCCACGTCTGCTCGATGTCATCCCTGACAACACTCTTGATCACCAGCTCCCGCCGAGTTTCCCAGGCGCGGCTCGGGAATGCCAAACGGCATGTAAAATCCAGCCTGCGTTTTGAGCTCTCTTGCAAAGCTCCAGGGGTGTAATATAGGAAAAGGTGTATCCAAAGCTGTAAAAAGAGACCAGGCGCTTGTGCTGGGCAGCTAACACTTATTACAGAGCATGAGCCAGGGTTGAAAAGAGGCAAGACGACAGTAACTGTGCTCTGCCCATGCACTCCTGCCCATGGCAGAGGTAATTGTCATTAAAAATCCCGACATTTCCTTGCCAGCTTTTTGCAGCAGGAGGAGCTGGAGGGCAATTTATTAGGAGAGAGGCTGAGCATGGTGTCCAGGATCCGGCCACGGTCAGGGTGGGCATCTGCCACCCCCAGAGCTGCTGGTTGAACATCGCAGTAATACGCATCCAAGGTGGGATTTGGAGGGTTGTTTAGGCACAGCTGTAACGTGCTGTAGCGATGAGACCCTGATGCGTTCCCCAGGGAATTGAAGGCTTGGGCAACGCACAGGGTCTGGGATGGATTCCCAAAGCCGGGTTCATTTTATCTGGAAGGCCTGCGCAGTCCCTGCCACGCTCCGGGAGACATCATTTGTGCACCAGCACTGCAGGAGCTGCTCCGTCTCTGAAAAGTCAAATACACCCAGAGCAGCCCAGACCATGGAGCGGATCGGTTTGGAAATGTAAATTATTTATTTACTTAGCAGCCATCAGTGGGAAGCAGAAAGGGGCCGAGCCGGTGCACGTCGTAAACCTCCCCTGGAAGCATTTACCCGCTCAACACAGAGCCTGTGCTCTGCGGGGATTGCTGCCACTATCACCACGCTCATGTTATTGATGTTATTTTTCCCTTAAAACCCTAACGAAAGGCCATCCAGGTCCTGATCCGCAGGGTCGCTCTGGTTTCTGCAGCCAGCCATTGCCACGGACACCTGCAAAGGGACCGGGGACCTTCCCACGCACCCGCCTGACCCGGCTCGGGGCTCGCTCGGTGGCTGCCTCAACCCTGCGAAGTTTCTTCTTCTCCAGGTTCAAAGCCAGGTCTCTGGGACATGTCTGTTCCTGAAAGGATGAGTTTATAGGACTTGACAGAGTTGGCTTTTCTCCCTGCGAAGGAAGGAAGTTACTTTAAGCTTAAAAAAGCAGAGCCATCTGGCAGTGCACAGCTGTGGAAATATTATATGTCTAATTATTTATAGAGGTACCTGCGCAGGGACGGGTTCAGTTCTTTGGCGGTCCATAACTATGTCAGGAAAAAAACTCGTTTGATATAAAAACAACTCTGCAGTTCTTCACAAAAATATGCGCGCTGGGGGCTTGGGGCAGGGGAAGCAGCATCGTTTTCTTCGCTATTTGCAACCTCAAAGCAGCAACAAGTTTGTTTTCTGCTGGTGGTCTTTGTACGGGGCATGGGTTTATAATAAGACCTCTGGCATCTGAAAGCCATTAAAGTGTACAGTCACAACAGCCCCAGCCATTAGCAGAGACAAAACAAAGCTAAGCACAGCCACAGATAATTAACCAACTCTTGTTTCTCCTTAAATCAATAGCAAGAACATTACAGGAACAAATAGCCCAGCGTGTCCCCAGGGATGCGGCTTTGCCAGCCGGCCACCGGAGAGCTGATTTCCAATGGAAATTACACCGTCAAGTCCTGGGCTTTAAGATCAGATTTCCCTTATTGGCTTCTTGGAGCTATTTTAATCCATGGGGAAGACCTCAAATGGAGCTGGTTGTGGTCTGGAACCGCTGGCTCTGAAATTCGGGGCTGGGGAGGGATGGCTGAGCATTGTGGGGTCTGGTTGGGGCTTCCCCGTGCATAGGAGTGAGGGAGGAAACCTTGTCCGAGTCTTTGATGGAGAGCAGGGAGGTAATTTCTGCAGGAATCCTGCTGGAGCATAAAAGCACATTTTTCTTTGGGGAAAACAATGCTGAGGGAGAATTTTCTATTAGCGCTGAATATTGCATCCAAAAAAGTTAGCGGAAACAATAACTTCAACCCAACATGGTCGGAACGTAGCAGGAAGAGGTGCTGGTGTTCCTCCTGCCTGCCAACGGCACTGCTCCGCTTCCCATGCGTTATGGCTCCAAATTCCTCCTGCCTCCTGCTTTGGGATCATAGAATCATAGAATAGTTTGGGTTGGAAGGGACCTTCAAGACCATCTCATTCCACCCCCTTGCCCTGGGCAGGGACACCTCCCACCAGCCCAGGTTGCTCCAAGCCCCGTCCAACCTGGCCTTGAACCCCTCCAGGGATGGGGCAGCCACAGCTTCTCTGGGCAACCTGGGCCAGGGGCTCACCACCCTCACAGCAAACATTTTCTTCCTCACATCTCATCTCAATCTCCCCTCTTTCAGTGGAAAACCCTTCCCCCTCGTCCCATGGCTCCCCTCCCTGCTCCAGAGTCCCTCCCCAGCTTTGCTGGAGCCCCTTTAGGGCCTGGCAGGGGCTGGAAGGTCTCCCCGGAGCCTTCTCTTCTCCAGGCTGAACCCCCCCAACTCTCTCAGCCTGTCCTCCCAGCAGAGGGACTCCAGCCCCGCCAGCATCTCCGGGGCCTCCTCTGGCCCCACTCCAACAGCTCCGCGTCCTTCTTGTGCTGAGATGGGATGTCCCCCCATGCCCCCGTCCCCTCAGCCGCAGTGTCCTTCCCCATAGCTTGCCAGCACAGGTCATCGCAGGAAGGTTCAAAGGAGGCTAAATGAAGTCGGGGAGGGTGGACGAGGTGGTACCCCATGGCTCAGCCACCCCGAGACAGCAATGAGGGGCTGAACCAGAGCCCCCATGCCCCTGTGGCACTGCCCTGCCCTGGGGAAACCCGCACCACGGGGCCAAAGTTCTCCATCGCCCAGAGACACAAGGCCAAGCAGGAGGAGACACCTCAGGGAGGGGCCATAAATTCAGCAAAAGCATTACAAAAACTCCCTCTACCTTAATTATCCCAGGAGCAGTGATTTAGTGCCTATGAGGGGAGTGTCTGTTTCTGGGTTTTGGCAATAAGTGCCTGTGCATCCCAAATTACCCATTATAAATTAATAAAGGAGACGAAAGCTAAATGATAATCATCCCTGCTATGTATCTTTTCTTCCTGATAAGAAAACAATATTACTAGGAATAAACATCTATATATATATGTAGCGTATACGTATAAGCAGTAACAAATTTTCAAAGGGTTCCTATTCCAGTACTCTCTAAACTGCATTTTCTTGCAATGCCCGAGGTTTTGGCATGGGGTTAGCATAAGTCTGAGGACCAGGCGGAGAGTTTGAGGGTTGGACACGTTAAGGACACGTTACTGCGATACCCATCTATGCTCTCCTCCTCCAGAGCCCAGCCCAGGGCAGGGACGGTGGCACCGGTGGCACTCACAACGTAAGGGACCATTTGCTGCAACCATGGAGAGAGTTTTATTGGCAACCCTCCGTTTCAAACCAGCATTTGCAAACGATGGTAATTTCATCAGCTGAACCAAGGTAGGAAGAAGTGTTCCCGTGTTTTATAGGAAAACGTCGTAGAAATGAAAACAGTCACTTTCTACCCCTTTTCCTTTCTCGTTTTGTACAAAGGAGTCTTACAGACTTACAGCCAAGCATATTTTCTAAGAATAAATGTTATCTCTTGGTTTTTAAATTAGAGATTAAAGTCTTGTCAGCCCTGGGAGACTGGGAAGGAAAGTTGCAATGTCACAGGAGACCGAAGGCTGGGAAAAGAAGGGGGTTTAGTCAAAAGGTTTAAAAATGCAGTTTTAGGTACTGACAATCTCTTACGAACACCGGGTGAATATGAGGTCTCATAAAAATTCAGCATCACACTTTCTTAGGCTAAATGCATTCCAGCCAGCAGCAGGGACATATTAGATCCCAGCCAGCCTTTCAGCAAAATGAGGAAAAACCAGAAAAGGCACTTCTGTTTCCTTTTAACACTTGAGTTTCTTTTATTCTGCGACACCAGGACACAGAAGAGAGCTCAGTCGCAAAATAGCCTTTTTTTTTTAATTAATTATGACCCGGTCCTGCTACTAGACGTAGTTTTCTCTTGATTCCTGTGGACCACGACCTGTAGCCATCGCTCTTTTAATACGTCCAGGCCCAGAAGGGTTCTGCAGCCCCTAATTCCACGTCTGCTCCGGCATCACCTTCCTGCGAAGGTATGTGCGCGGCAGGTGGAGGTTTCTGCTCTGGCGCCGCGTCCTACCTGTCACCACTCCAACAGTTTAAAGGCATTAAATTACTCCATCTGCTCTTGCAGCTTGCACCCAGCCTGTGCTTTATAGACTAGCGGGGATTATTTTATTTTATTTTATTTTTTTTAATAAATGAATGAAAAGGCGCTTTGTAAATCCGAGGCCAGAGCTGACTCATAATCTCTGCTGACAAATTTCTGTCAATATTTACTGACATATCCAGCGATCTGTAATGTTTAAAGTATCAGGTTTTTATGAGAAAGCTGCTTTCAGGAAGCGTCTGGAAAAGTGTAACGCACTTTCTCACATTCTCTCATTCATTTCTGCCTTATCCCGATAACATAAACGTGGAACATATATGCCGGTAAAAGGGAGAAGTAAGAGGTGCTGGAGTTTGAGCTACGAAAAATCTTTCTATGTCTGTGAACACAGAAGGACAATTTGTAAGGGGGCGATTCCGGTGGAGCGTTTCTGCTGCAACACGCATCTTTTCGTAATGGTGTAAAAGAGGAACCCTTCTTTTTTTGCAACTCTCATCGGCACCGCACATTTCTGCGTCTTAGCCCACATTTCCCTTGGCAAGCTCAGAAAAACCATCATTTCCAGCGAGGTTTCCACCTGCCCTCCGCGGTTCAGAGCAGGAGGGAGGTAGGGGATGCAGACGTGCAAGATTTCCCTGGATTTACTGTCGTCAAATACAGCAGAATTTAGCATACATTAACAGCATGGGCTTTAAATCAAAGGAGCATTTCTTAATACATTATTTATAATGAATCAATTATTAATAGAGACAGCTTTTTTCTCCCCTAATAAATTATTATAAACTCTGCTATAACACGCTGTACCAATATGTACTATATAAATAACGTTATGTGTTTCAGTTTATGAGGACCTTTAAGCAGCTCACTAAGGCGTTATCTATCACAGATTTTGAAGCGTTGCATTCACTTCAAGCTCAAGCAATCAAGCCTCCTTACTGCAGGTGCTTTGTTTGGTAAGAGACAGATACTTCAATAAATCACTTGATAAATATCTGTATCATTTACACTGGAATGCGAATAAACGTATTTTTCGTACTATTGGAAATACCAAACCTTTTTCTTTACGCTTTTCCTGCTTTCTCTGTCTCAATGCCAAATTTTCCCCTTGTTTCTTTGCAATTTTGGGTGTACCTTATGGCTTTATTTTTCTCTCTATGTTTAGATCCTGCTCAGCGGGCCTGACTTTCCTCTCATTTGCTCTAACGCAACTTTGTGGCCGCGCCTCGCTGGGTGACGGTGGCTTCGCTGTGGCTCTGATTTGGGGTCCCCTCCAAGCCCTGCAGTAACTGGGGTCTCCTTGTGAGGAGCAGAACCATCTCCTCAACCGTAACGCAGGAGGATAAATAAATACCCGAGCTGCCACGGAGAAACATGAAGTCTGGACACGTTAGACCTCTTGGCGAAGAAGACTTTCAGCATCAGCCTTTCAGCCACCCCCCATTTTCCTCCTTGCCCCCATGCCCGGGCTGGCCCAGGAATTAGCTCCAGGCTTCATCTTTTCTTTCTTTTTTTTCATTTAGGACTTTGAGTCCCCAGAGAACATCTTCTTTCCTGCCGAGTACTGGGGATAACTGAATTATAATCCTAGACAAACGCCCACAAACCATGCAGCAATTCCCCGCTGGGGTCTGCCACCCTCCCCAGCTCAGCACCCAAGGGCAGAGATTGCTTTTTTTTTTCCTTCCATCCATTACTTTACATTGCTTAACTCTCTAAAGCCCTTTTCCTTGGATGGAGATTTTAGGACCCATGACAGACAAACATATACTGTCCCATATTTCATTATTTTCCACTTATGTTCCCCTTGGCCAGCAGATGTTGTAAAACATATGTCTTTATTTGAGGGAGAGACCCTTCTTGCAAAATCTAGCACGAGTGGCTGTCATTCCCAAAAGTTTCAATGCCGGTTCACACCAGGATATAAGAAGAGGGTTTCTAGTATCCAAGACCTAAAATCCGAGGTGGCTGCACCCAAATACATCGATCTTAAACCCTCCGTGCTTCTGCAAAAGGTGGGAGGATGGCTGCATCCATCCCGCGGCCGCCCAAGCATCCCTGTGACACCCCGAGTACCCGGGGAAAACCTCCCCCAGCAGGGCTGCAGGGTGTAAACCGCACCCTCTCAAACGTTCTCATTAATTTTCCTGCAGAAAGATAAAGGCCCAATCTCTATTTGGCCTAAATCCACACAGTCCCAGCGTGCTGCGCAGCTGCACCAGGGGCTCCAAAATCCCCGACGTTTCTCTGTGTCGCTGGCGATTACCACTGGGATACAACAGCCGCAATCAAAATTCAGCTTATATCATCATATCAAAGCAAATTTGAGAGACTTACTGTTTTCTTCTTAATGTCTCTCTTTCCCTACTTTTCGTTGCTTTTGGTTTTAATAGCACCATCTGCATTTTATGTGAGAAGCGAGTTCCCCGCTTTCAGCTTTCCTCTGGCGTGAACCCTTATGCCTGGCTGTGCCCTCACCATCCGCGGTGTGTCTTCTGTACCGGGACCCCCCTGCAGTGCTGCCTCCAGCTCCGGGGCACCAACAGCAGAAGGACACGGAGCTGTTGGAGCGGGGCCAGAGGAGGCCCCAGAGATGCTCCAAGGGCTGGAGCCCCTCTGCTGGGAGGACAGGCTGAGAGAGTTGGGGGGGTTCAGCCTGGAGAAGAGAAGGCTCCGGGGAGACCTTCCAGCCCCTGCCAGGCCCTAAAGGGGCTCCAGGAAAGCTGGGGAGGGACTCTGGAGCAGGGAGGGGAGCCATGGGACGAGGGGGAAGGGTTTTCCACTGAAAGAGGGGAGATTTAGATGAGATGTGGGGAAGAAATTGTTTGCTGTGAGGGTGGTGAGCCCCTGGCCCAGGTTGCCCAGAGAAGCTGTGGCTGCCCCATCCCTGGAGGGGTTCAAGGCCAGGTTGGACGGGGCTTGGAGCAACCTGGGCTGGTGGGAGGTGTCCCTGCCCAGGGCAAGGGGGTGGAATGAGATGGTCTTGAAGGTCCTTTCCAACCCAAACCGTTCTATGATTCCATGAAATTTCTCAGGACGTTCTGTGGATGACTGCAGGTTATTACCATGGGACAATATCCCCTGAGCAACAGTGTCCGTCCCGTGCCAGGGCTCAGGGGTTCAACCCAGAGAGCCCCTGCTCGCCTGCCCCGCCTTGCGCATGGTGGGCATCTCTCGCTGTGTGGTTAAAGGGTCTCTGACCAGGACACACACAAGTGTGTGTGCAAACCATGTGTTTGCCGAGGCCATTGGTTCCAGCCAGTCGTATAACAAAATTTGCCAGGATGACACAAAAAACGTCTCGCAGTGAGAAACTTTCTTCCTCTTTGTTTTCAACAGGAATTACTCTGAACTGATTTTGCAATAGGCAGGATCCCCCCAGATACAGTAGGTGGAAGGAAACATCCACCGGCCATGGTGGAAATCGTTAAATTGGAGTAGTTTCAGAAGAGAGCCGCGGGGACGATGGAGGAGCTTGCCTGATAATGAATGACGCCAGGAACTCAATTTGTTTTCCTTAACAAAAAGAAGGTTAAGAGAGGATCCACTTGCAGCCTCTAATTACTTCTGGAATTTAAATGTGATAATAGAGGGCTCCCCGGTCAGGCAGATGAAAATACGCACAGCCCGGTGCCTGCAAGATTCAAATTCAGGTTTGAATTAAAAGCACATTTTTAGTGGTGTAGTTATTAACCGCTGAAACAACCATTGAGAAATCTTCTGATTTGAAGAGGTATTTTTTTCTTTCAAAACCTAAAGCTTCAGTTCAAATAGAAAAAGTCCCCAGGCATGTTTTACACGGGAGTTCAGACTAGATAATCATTATGGCTTTTTCTATCCTTATAAAGTATTAATCTGCCATCACCCTTCTGCCCTCCTTTTATACTCTACTCATCAACCAATAATTTTTTTCAGTAAACACACCGAATTTCTTGGGCATGGTGTCAGCTAGGAGGTTATTAGCAATAACAAGTTGAGGACTGTATCCATACAACACCCTGGCTGAACGTGGTAGGAACCATCCGTGGCCGAGAGTGACAGCCCACTGCCGCCACATACCATGAATATTTCGCCTGTTGGCAAATCCCCACTGACACTGGAGTGATTTTTTCCACCTGGATATTGGAAGGAGATGCTGTAGTCAGCATGCCGGCTTGGTGGGACAGCGAGGGGTCGGTGGTCATCAGCTGGAGCCACGAGAAAGAGCCGAAGGACAGGGAAGGACTCGTCAGGCTTGCAGGAAAAGGAAGGCTAGAGAAAATCACATTTATAGCCTTTCCAGCTTTAAGCCTGAGCAGCCCGTGTCAGAGGCAGCCAATCCGCAGGGAACTCCGTCATTTGCCATGCTCTGCATTTATTTTTACAAAACTGCTGCATGCTGTAGTCGCGCAAGTTTAGATCCAGCGCTCGGGATCAACTCCTGACCTGTTAGGGTTTGAAGCCAGAATTTCACATTGCAACCTCCAAAATCCTTGAGTTTTATATCACCCTTTTGCACCCCTGCCTGTACAGTGCTGGAAGCAACCCAACATGACCAGGGCTTCTGTGTTGGGGTTTGCGTAATATACACCCAAAATGTGACCCTGGGTGCACAGGCAAACTCTGTCAGAGACTTTAACTTGGTGCATTTTTTTGTCTTGTTTCCTCGTAGTTCTTTTGCTGTAGAGCTCAAAAGTGGTAAAACGCGGATAATATGTTGGTATCATATTTGTTGCTGCAGGTTCTCAAGGCTGTTGTGATAGACATGACACCATTGACACGTGCGCCAGAAAACATCACCAAAGCTTGCCCTTCAGAGGAACAGAAATAATAAATTAAAAAAAAAAAAAAGCCCATAATGCTACAGGAGACTAGAGAGGTGAAATAAATTTCAGTTATGGATGTTGTGCATCTCCCGCCTCCAGTTGGGAAAAGCACATGGCCTCTGAAACGTGCCCCTTTGTGCTGCTTAATTCAGCAGTTTAAAACACGTCTCTCCTTCCCTTGAGCGTGGTGCGTTGGAAAGACGGCACTTGCTTTTCTCTGCTCCAGCATGATCCATTATGCTGGAGCATCAGACGACTGAAATCCATAATACAGAGCCAATTTCACTGAGTCTCACCCAGAAAATGCCACCGGAACATCTGATCTGTGGGTGCATCACCTCCAGCGAGGCCAAAACCTTACCTCGAGGTGGGTCAAACAGAGGTGCTGGGGATCCCCCACCTCTTTCGCAAGAAGGAGTTAAAGCAGGCACACAATCCCTGCTGCTAGATTGATTTCACACGGCTATTTCCAGTGTAGGAAACCAAATACCCAAACAACGAGCCAGCCCACCATCCAGGTGGTTTTCAACACTTCGGCCTGTGTTGGAAGCTCTGTGGGTCTTCCCAACAGCTGCCACTCACATGCTTTAGCAGCTCGTGTGAAGCCCACAGGATGGATAACAAAGCAACAGCGCATTTGTGGAAGACACTTGGACTTCCAGCGTGTCCTGGTTTCGGCTGGGATGGAGTTAATTTTCTTTCCAGTAGCTGCTGTGTTTTGGATTCAGCATGAGAAGAATGTTGATAACACTCACTGGTTTAGTTGTTGCTAAAACTTTTTCAGCTTCCCATAGAAGCTGAGAGGGAGCACAGGGGGGACAAGCCGGCCAAAGGAATATTCCATACCATAGGCGTCATGCTCAGTATATAAATGGGGGTCGGCTGGGGGAATCCATGATCGCTGTATTTTCCTCTTCCGTTACCGTTCTATTAAACTGTCTTTATCTCAGCCCACAAGGTTTTTTTCCTTTCCCCTCCTTTTCCCCCTCTTTTCCCTACCCTACTGAGGGGGGTGTGTTGTGAGCAACCTATTTTCTGGCTGGGGTTAAACCACGACACAGTGATATATAGATATAAACACATAGATACAGAGGGATACAGGTATATATATTCTGTAGCACGGAGCATCCATTTTCAGCTGCTTACCAATGGACTCGGTACTCCAGTTATTCACATGAGTGCCAGCTGAACACTTCATCTTCATGACATAGTCCTCAGGATTTTACTCTAAAGAAAACTCCTTTTTCTGCCCATTTTAATTACTTTGCGTCCCAGTTCACTTAATTCTCTCTCATTCTAGCGTATGAAAAAAAGAAAAAAAAAAAGCGGAGATTTTCCTTATCTGTTTTATCCCCTCCTGATATCTAAAATACCACGCTTTATCAAACATGTGCAATAAAACTAGCCCCATCTAGTTCAAATGCATATCATAAATCAATTCCTTCAACAAGGTGACAGCAAAAATACCCCAAAGCGTGTTTCTCACTTTGTCTTCCCCTTCCCCAAATGTCTCGGGACAGAGACATTACAACAATCTCTGAAAATCAAGTTGACATCCTCTATGTTATTCATTGTTTTATGTATTCTTTACATGCACACTTTATTTTGTCTCTTGTCCTTACCTCCTAGCTGTACTTATTCCCTCAAGGCCGTCACAGGCAGTATAAGCAGACAAATAATTTTCAGGTTGAATAAATTCTTTTAAAAGTAAAACCCATGTGTGAGAAGCTAAACTCAGAGCAACTTTTGTAGCTGAAACTGTCTTCCTCCCAACCTTACCTAGCTTCAAGTTGGTAAGTGTTTGCGCTAATGGCCTTGCCTTTACCCATGTTGCTTGGTGATGTTGTGCCACCACCACGCAAGGTGTCACCATGATGGAAGGTGCCACCACCACGCAAAGTGTCACCACGATGGAAGGTGCCACCACTATGCAAGGTGCTACCGTGATGGAAGGTGCCAGCCCCACACAAGGTGCTACCGTGATGGAAGGTGCTACCACCGTGCAAGGTGCTACCACAATGGAAGGTGCTATGATGATGAAATACAAAGGGTGCTACCATGACAGCAGGTGCTTGGCGAGCAGCTCTGGCAGCACTACGCTGAGAAAGCAGTGCCTGAGGACTGCCCTGCTGCTCAGAGGAGCAGATCAACGTCACCGTTGGTCCCAGCAAGAGCTGGAGCTGCCTTCAGACCTTCACTGCACCAGGATGGTTGCATCGCTTTCTGCACAGGGACTGCAACGTGGGGCAGGCAATAGGTTTGGCTCAATTATAACAGCTCCTCTCTCACACACCTGCAGTCCTGGCTCTGAACAGGCTGTTTCTCAGCAGAACACTGTTCCCATATGGCTATTTTAAAAATACATACGTAGAACATAAATCAACTGCAATTTCAAGAACTCTGGTCGTGTTTTATATTTTTCACACAGCGCAGCAGGCAGGATGGAGTGGCAGGGATGCTCAGAGGCTGCTTTCCCCACCAGTACACGCCATTTACTATCAGTTCAGTGATTTTGACCAGTGAAGGATGTGGTTGGGGAGGAATTACATAAAAATGACACCTCTGTGCACAGACCCATTTCCCTCTCCAGTAAAACACTGCTACTCCTTTTCATACCCAGCAGCGATCAGAGCCAACGCAGCTACGTGAGTCCAAAAAGCAGATTTGGCTCCTTTTCCCACAGACAAGTGGTGAGAAAGTTTAGTTTTCTATTCTGTTGATGCACAAAATCATCGCTCACGTTTCCATATATCAGATGTTTTGGATCCAGGCTGTGCAGCATTTACATCAGTGCCATTTATCTGTATTACCAAAAGCAGTGGAAACAATAGCCCTGTGGCTAGGACAGGTCTTACCCAAAGCTTACCCAATGTTTATCCAAACCAGTGAAGTTTCGCCAAGCTCTGCTTACCCAAGGCTAGCCTGGGAGCATGAAGAAGGCTCAAAAGCTTATTGAACAGCAGGATGGTCTGGTGTATTGGGTTTATAGCTTCTGTGAGAAGCTGCTAGAAACTTCCCCCATGTCCAGTAGAGCTAATGCCACCCATCTCCAAGGCACCCACCACTGGCCAAGGCTGAGCCCATCAGTGACGGTGGTGGGGCCTCTGGGATAACATAGTTAAGAAAGGGAAAAAAACAACCCCTGTGAAACAGCTATTGCAGCTGGAGAAAAGAGTGAGAATATGTGAGAGGAACAACTCTGCAGACACCAAGGTCAGTGAAGAAGGAGGAGGAGGAGGTGCTCCAGGCACTGGAGCAGAGGTTCCCCTGCAGCCCGTGGCGAAGACCATGGTGAGGCAGGTTGTCCCCCTGCAGCCCATGGAGGTCCATGGTGGAGCGGATATCAACCTGCAGCCCACAGAGGACCCGATGTCGGAGCAGGTGGATGCCCAAAGGCAGCTGTGACCCCATGGAGAGCCCACGCTGGAGCAGGCTCCTGGCAGGACCTGTGGACTGTGGAGAGAGGAGCCCACACTGGAGCAGGTTTTCTGGCAGGAATTGTGACCCCATGAGGGACCCACAATGGAGCAGTGGAGAAGTTCGTGGAGAACTGTCTCCCTTGGGAGGGACCCCACGCTGGAGCAGTTGGTGAAGAACTGCACCCCATGGAAGGACTCATGTTGGAGAAGTTTGGGACTACCTCCCATGGGAGGGACCCCACTATGGAGCAAGGGAAGAGTGTGAGGAGCCCTCCCCTGAGGAGGAAGGAGCGGCAGAGACAAGGTGTGATGGACTGACCACAGCCCCCATTCCCCATCCCCCTGCGCCACTGAGGGAGGAGGTGGAAAATGGGCAGTGAGGTTGAGCCGGGGAAGAAGGGAGGGGTGGGGGGAAGGTGTTTTATGGTCTAGTTTTTATTTCTCATTACCCTACTCTGATCGGATTGGTAATAAATTAAATTAATTTTCCCCAAGTCGAGTCTGTTTTGCCCGTGATGGTAATGGGGGAGTGATCTCCCCGTCCTTATCTCGACCCACGAGCCTCTCGTTATATTCCCTCTCCCTCGTCCAGCTGAGGAGGGGAGTGACAGAGCGGCTTTGGGGGGCACCTGGCGTCCAGCCAGGGTCAACCCAACTAGTTAAAGTACCAAAAAATGTGCTGTGAAGAGCAACCCACTCTGACAAATGGATTGCTGCGCTGCCTGCAGTTTCTCCTATCCGTGATTCACATTTTTCCTTTCTAGAGTTCTACTTTATTCATTTATTTTCTACACACTTCTTGTGCCTTTTATGTACATTTAATTACAATATTAATCAAAGAACTCAAAAGAAATTCCTATGCAAATGAAGTCATGAATTTGCGATTTGGGAAAATTTTAAAACCTATTCTTTCTATTTCTACTGAAATATTTTAATATATTTTTAATGCGCTGGCCCTGAAAAAATGCATTTTCATTCAAGCAAATAATATATTGAGTAAATATTATTCTCTCACATTTATTTCTTTGTCAAATAATTGATTTTTAAAAAAAAAAATCTTCTCCCACATTATAGATAGCATTACAGAAATTGCAGAGGGCAGATTTGTGCGGTTAACAGGCATTTTTCACATGATTATAACCTCATTTCTACAAAGCATACTTCTGCTGCCACAACGTTTCTTCAGTGCTCTTTTCAGAGGATTTACCATAAATCCACGTAACCGCATTTTATCTAATCGAGCAGTGTTATCTGCAATGAGGCCAAAATTCCGGTGGTTCTTGGTGCCCTGCACGAGAAAGCCCCTTCCCTCGCCTCTCCCGGCCCATTGGCAGCCTCGGCCCCGTGACTGCGTGGGTAGGACAATTTGCAGACATTTTTCTGGGCACAGTGGAAGCACTGCCCAAGGATCGATGCTGCGACGTGCTGATGGGGATGCTCGGGAGCACGGGAAAATGTTCTGCGCTGCTTAGAGAGGACCGGGTGGGTTAAGCACGAGGCACTTTGCAGAACAGCTATTAACCTCCTTAGAAGCACTAGTGGAGGTTGGGGACTGGCTATTTTTAACCCAAGCAAAGACTACAGGCATGTATAAAAATATTGCTAAATCATGCTTAAAATGCCCTCTCCCTGTCAATGCGCGGGTGCATGTATCTCACTGTTTCCAGCTAATTGCTTCCTGCTCCAAAGAAAAATCTCTGTTATTGTTCAAAAATAGCAAAGCGTAATTACCCCCATAACTTACTCCTCGATGGCCACACGCGGGCTCAGAGTTTGTCAGGGAAAAATAAATCTTTAAAAAGAACGACAAAAGTTTATGTGTGGACAGCAGTTTACCAGTCCAAGGTCTGAGACCAGGCTCAAGCTCAAGCCTACGTGGTGACAGCCACCTACGCGTGAGCTCCATGTAGGTTGGGGAGGTGCTGCTCAACGAGGAACGTAAAGCGAGCGGCACGTCCCCAGCCAAGCCCTGCCGATGAGCTGGTTGCCATCTCAGGAAAGGGACCTGTGCTGGACAAGCTGCCTTCTCAAAAGATGTCACTTTAGCAATAGGAAAAACAACAAACGGACAGAGACGGGAATGACGGCAGGGACCTTCTGGTGGCCTTGGTGCACCCACAGGCGGGACCAGGAAAGGGTGAGACAAATTAATGGAGAGTGACTTGTCCAAGGGTTGGTCTGGGCACAACTCATGGCGAAACGCTCGCTGCTGGAGGCTGGAAAAGATCGCAAAAGAAAAGGAGAATTTATTTTCTGACCCCACCGGCAGGAACCTGAGCGAGTGTCCCTCAGCGTGTCCCAGTCCTGCTCCTCCGACCCTGCCTCTTGCGCAGTTTCACAGCTGAGTTAGCTAAAAATACTCCTTTGTCTTGTACTTTCTAACTTCCTGCGCAGTTTCTCTTTAGACAAAAGTGGAGATCGCTGCCAAAATCAGATACTCAAGGAACTCTATTACTGACAAAAATCAACTAGTACCACGTGACAGCTGCAAACATCTGGAATCCATCTCTCCCTGGTACGCTCTCGCTCCGTGTGGGACTCGAGCATGCTCAAATATCAGCCTCGAGCAGAGTTTATGCAGCTTTCTCAAAACCGAAACAACTCCTGCAGAAAGTGTTTTGCAGATAATGAAAATTTCAGGGGGGGGAGGGGGGGGAAACAGAAAAAATTTAACATTGTCAAAACAAACAGGGAACAGAGAAGATTTTTAAACTCTTTAGTTATATTTCTTTTAATCCGAGGGAAGCGTTTTCCTTCCTTTTTCCTCCAAGTCAGATGTGGAGTGTTTCCCAAATGTGCGTTTGAAGCGAAGCACTGATCCCCAGCCACACCACGAGTTAACCCACGTCTCGAGCTGCTCCCCTGGGCCAGGCAGGACCTGAGCAGGAAACCTTCTCGGCAGGATATCTGCTGTCGTGGTGTCCGGAGCGGGGAACTGGTGCGAACACACCTGGGTCCCAGCGAGGTGCATGGCCATGTATCTCCACCAGCATCAGGAGGAGATCCGGCATCAGGGCAGCACAGGCACCCGCATGTCCCTGAGATGGGGGACACGGGGCTCCTGCATCATCCTCATAGGTCTCAGACCTCAAAGGGACGCTGGTTCCTCCTGAAGTGTGGGTTTTGGTCTGACGGTGGTGTCGGATGGTGATAATACAGGGATGCAGAGCCGAAGTGCAGAGAGCTGGTGCAGGTGGGACGGGAAACACCTCTGCGGTGGTGCACAGGCTCTTCTGATCTGCAGCGCTGTCCCTGTCCCTCTCGGGCAGCGCTAGCAATTTATGAGTGGATTCACTGATAGTCAGTATAGGTGATGCCCCTCTTCAGAGGGAATTGCCACCATGTAATCCACACATCAGCGTCAGGTTAACACATTGTTTTCATGCAGGAATATGGAGAGTAGAACTTTTGCCCCTAGCACACACTCACCGAGCATCACCCACACAGATTAGGCCTAAAAAATCCTTATATAATTTTATTGTGCAACACATTGGGGTGCAACCCGTCAAAGGGGATTGGCAGGGATACTCTGCTTTGATGAAAAGGGTGCAAACAACACTCTTGCCTGCTGGGACCTTCGTGTCCCGCACTCCGGTTACGTGGGCTGGCAGCGCGTTCCCTGCCGCTCCTGTGGCACCGATCCCAGCTCCTAAAATATCCGTGCCTGGGATTAGTCCTCTGTGGTCAGAAAGAGCAGAATTACACAATTATTGGTATCCAGTCTCTCTCTGACCAGTGAAAATGCAATAAATCTATATGGAGGAACAGCTCTATCACATGCAACTACGATGCTTTCCTTTTCCCTGCGTCGCGCTCACCAAGAGCATCCCCAGGGCACAGCTCCAAGCCCCCGCCCCTCTGCATAGGGAACTAAACAGGACTTTGGAGCAAGGTCTTCTTCCCTTTCCTTAACTTTGGAGTTTTTCTTTGTGCTCAGGCCCATCTCCTGCAGACCTCCCAGCTGACTGCGCGCAGCTGAATCGCTCTGGATGAAATATTCAGTGAGTCGGAGGAGGAAAGCACAGGAACAGCCAAGCAACCTCATGAGAGAGGCATGGGAAGAGAGAGGAGGAAGACACCTGCACTGCCGGCTGTATCCCAATTCATATTTAAACATTTTATACAGAGCTGGGACCTTCTTAGCAGAGCACTTTGGAAAAAAACTCAGCGGTGTTTTAATTCAGAGCCTCCTGAGCTCCCTGAGCAGGTTTTATGTGCACAGAGGCTTCTTCTCCCCTCCCCGGGCACAGCAACGAGTTCCTCCTCTTCAAATTATTCTCATACTAATTAGACTATGGTAAATTAAGAGAAGGATCAATGTGCAGTCCCGGCCTGAGATGTTTGGAGGCACTGAAGCTGGCAGGAGAAACAGCTCAGAAGGAGCCGTAGTCCCCAGGAGGCCACGCGTAGGAGGTTTGCTGAGGCTGAGCATGGGGCGCGTTCACAAGCTCCGTGCGGCACAAGAGCAGTTCCAAACTTGTAACCATTCACTTCATAGAAATGGCAGGGTTTTGCCCCATGCAGATTGCACCGAAAACCATATGAGAATTACGGGTTTCTTTTTCCCCAAGTCTTCCACCTGTAGATGACAAATGTCTGCTGATACGATAGCTGCCCGCCCTGCGGGTAAAGCAAACTCTTCTGCATCCAAACCCACTAAGAGGAGCTACATCATCAGGGCTTTTAATAGAATCATAGAATGTGTTGGGTTGGAAGGGACCTCTAAAGGCCATCTAGTCCAACCCCCCTGTAGTCAGCAGGGACACCTTTAACCAGATCAGGTCGCTCAGAGCCTCATCCAGCCTGGCCTTGAATGTCTCCAGGGATGGGGCCTCCACCACCTCTCCGGGCAACCTGGGCCAGTGTCTCACCACCCTCATTGTAAAGAACTTGTTCCTAATGTCTAGTCTAAACCTGCCCTGCTGTAGTTTAAAACCATCGCCCCTCGTCCCATCACTACATGCCCTTGCAAACAGCCCCTCCCCTTCCTCCATATGCACTGCGCTCCCCAAGCAATTCTTGCGCCCAGAGCTGCGTGGTTTTGGGGACATCACCCCATGCAAGAGGCACTGGGGCCATTCCCTGGGACACTGCCAGCCAGGTCAGGTCCCTGCTCTGACTTACTGCTTGCTACAGCATCTCCTCCCCATGAATTAAACCAGCAATGCTAAAAAAACCCCCGAGACACTGCCACAACGTACAGCCACCTTGCAGCTGCTGTCCCAGGAGCAGCTCGGCCTCTGGGCTTCACCTACAATACGACCCTGCATTTGCAGATCCCCCAATCTTTAACCCCAAACACAGCAAAAGCGGTCCCCATGCAAACAGCACTCCCAAATATTCAGAGATAGTTCATATTCCCATAGCACAAAAGCTTATTTTTTTATTTTATTTTATTTTATTTTGGTACAGTGGTTAGTTTAATCTTTCTTCCTGTCATATCATGTAACTTGTCACCGGAGGGGAACCGCTCTTCTCATTGTATCACGTTCGCAGGGAGCAACACCCTTGCGGCACGCCATGCTCTCAGCAGTCCAAAGCTACAGCTTCGCTCTGGTTTATATCCCCAAAAGCTATTTAAGAGTTTGCACATTCCTCCCCATAAAGTTTACCCTTTCAGTAATTTACGTCTCAGCTGGAGCAAGGGCTTTCAAAGAGCTGGAGCTGAACTGGTCGCTGTGCAGATGGGCGCTCACACCGACCTCCCCACCGCAGCGGCACGTTGTCCCGCTTTGAGCGACATAGGATTTATTTCTCTTCCAGTAATTTTACTTTTCAGTAAGGGCTCTTCTAATGCCTGGGAAAACTGCACTTTTAGAAGACTCTAGTGTCTGAATTGGTGAAAATATTTCCTTTAGAGTCAGCTCTGGGGCGCGGGTTTCAAGGTCTCGGTGTTTCCAAGCTCCCCAGGTGCGGGCACGAGGAGGAGCAAGACCCGGGCACTTGCCCCAAGCTGCCAACAGGGTTATTTCATACCATGAACAGTATGTTCCATAGAAATTAGAAAGTTTGCTGAGGAGTTCTGGTTCCTCCATGATGTCTGGGATCCTGAGCACCCCTCGCCCTGGTGCCGGAGCCCTGAGCCCTTCCCTTCCTCCCGCAGCCGCAGCGCTCGCAGGGTCCCACATCGGCTGTCCCTGCGGGGAGCACACGGCTTCTGCTGGGGAATGGGCTGGGTACAGTCCTGGGGTGTTGTATGTTGGGATTGGGATCAATACTGGTTCTTCAGTATTACTAATGTTAATTATTTAGCCTTATTCTATTAAATCTATTTATATTTCAACCCTCGGGTTTCCTTGTTTTTCCCGGTTCCCCTTCCTGGGTGGCGAGGGGTCATCACGTGGGAGAATAATCATCTAAACGACAATAAATTGTTGTGGGTTCCTCAACCCATAACACACATGCCACCAGCTGCACGGCCAACATCATTGCTTCCTCTTGAGAATAGGAAATTAGGACCTAATCCCCATTCAAGGAAAATCATCCCAGAAGGAACTGGGAAGACCATGGTCAAGCCCTGGTTGGTCTCCCCAGCGTCCCCCCCACTACAACCTCCTGCCCTACGCGCTGTGCAGCAGGGAAGGCGATAATCTGCCTTTCCAAAACCCTCTCCGTTTCACACAAATCGCAGATTATGTGCCCAAATTGTGCTGTAGGGAGGTTGTCTGGTTGCTCAGCAACTGTGTTTGTACGGAACAGAGCTCGGGGCGATGGGCAGCTGCCTGCAAACGGAAAGGGAACGGGGTCGAGATTTGGAGAAAGCTATTTAGATGGAGGAGGAAGCGCTGCTTACCAAGACTAGGCAAACTCCAGTTTATTTTAGTTAATAAAAATCAGCAGTAATGTGTTGCAGGAGGAGGGACATACACTGAAGTTTGCCAGCAGCAATGCTTTGAGTGGGAAAGTGTCGTGTTGTCTTCCCCATTCTTCGTTGCTCCGATTGGTTGTGAAAGGGAGGGGAATAAACAGCGCGGGACGATCCCGGACTGCTGTGGCAGCACAAGCGGCTGTGGCGCGGGGGCTTGGCCCGTGTCAGCCAGGGAAGCGTGAAATGGGGCACGGTCCCTGCTTCCCCCCGGAGAGCTGCTGACACCGTGAGAAGATCTGCTGCTGCATCCTACAACCACGAGTGGCACATTCAAGAGAGAAAAAACGCTTTTGCAGATTGAGGAATTCAGCTTTCTTGTAGACGTTAAATAAACAAAGAGGCCTTTGAGTGCAGGAAGATGCTGCCCAGCATGTGCTGTTGTTTTGCTTCCCCCTTGCTGCTGGTGGCCCCCATAATCCACGTCTCCTGCTCACCAAGGGTACCCCTCCAAGTTACTGCCCTGGAAGTGGCAATTAGGCTGATCCTGACATCACTTTACAGTTTACAGAATGTTCCCTTTAATTATTAAAGACAATATTTACAACTCATCACTCCAGATTCCCTTTCAAGTTGTTGCTGAGCTCTGAGCCCCTTCTCCAGCTGCCTGATCCTGGCACCTCCATCTGCAGAGCAGCTCCTGTTGACCAGCACCCGCAGGAACATGATCTGTGCACCCATCAGATCAGAGCTAAATTCTTGTCTTTCCCACCTATTCTTATCTTTCCAACCCAACCCTGGTCATTTTCTGGTTCCCCTTTCTTGCATTTAAGTAGGAATTACGTGCAATGGCTGCTGCTCTCCGTTATGTGGTGATGGATGTGCAAAAACATGAAGGAAGCACTCCTGATACTGTGGGATTTTTACTCTGAAAATGTGCTTTTTGAAGTCATAATATTTCAAAGCACATTTATAATATGTTTGCAATATGGGTAAAAAGATTACTTTAGTCTCCTGGAAAACGTAATTTTCCAGTAATTGGTGTTCTCCTACAGTATCTCATACACATGCACTAATCCCTCTCCTCCAGCCCTGCACGCATTTTTATCCTGTGTTTTACTGAAGTAGGCTGCTGAACTTCCCCAGTTGCTCTGACTTTTAAAATCCCAGTAACTCCTTGTAAAATCAGATTTCCACAAGGGCAGGGAGTTTCTAATTATCTGTTACACGCCCCGAGATTCGGTTCTATGCCCATAGCACAATTTTCAGCTTTTCTACAATTTGCAAAGCTGCCAGCTCCCCGCTCCTCACTTGCAGCAGATTTTCTGAAAACAAGTTAATATTTTCCTAAAAGGTTTCACCTTTGGGATAACAATGGTTTTGGGGGTGTGACGCACACATCCTTGAAGGTGAATTTATTTGTACTGTAATCACTATACGTCTATTATCTGCAAAATCAGAGTAACATTGTAAGACCTGGTGAGACTTTGCTTGTACGTACAGTCTGGACACTTGTGATTAATGCATCTCTACCGTCTCCGCGCTGAGGAAGAGACCTTTCTTCTGCTCCTTGGCCAAACAGATGAGGTTTTGGCGGGTTTTGTGTGATTCCCTGTTCAAACTTCAGTCCCACCAGGGCCTTTTTCTCCCAGCCTTACCCGTTCCAAGCCTGTGGCAGGAAATGGTAAGTATCTGCTGAAAATTTAATTGGTTCATCAAAAGCTTTGGGGTATTGTATTAATAATTAATTCAACATGAGTCAACGTAACTCAACGTAGTCATGTTTCATGGAATAATAAAACACAGAAATGGTAAAAATCTAGTAGTATACCTATGTCCTCCTGCTGTCTGTGCAGGATTGCTCCATGCAGGGTATATTTTTCTCCCCAGCATGTTTAATACTTGTTTTCCAGTACAATGCCTGATTGTAATACTTTGTATGCTATTTTTTATGTAAATGAGCAGTTTAATTTCTCTTGCATAAACAAATCTCCCACCTCCTGTATTGTAATATCTATGTTTTCCCCAGTAGTAAAAACTTTAACACTGAGCTGAGTTTATTCACCTCTCAGCACGGAGCCGGCACAAAGAACCCTCACCTCCACAGCACCTGGCAGTAAGTACCGCCACGTGTTAACATGCTCTGGCAAGAAACTTGAGGATGAGAGAAAGAAAAAAGGGGAAAAAGACAACCCAAGGAAATGAGAAGGTTCTGCATCCTATCATGATGGAAAGTCATATCAGGAAATATTCCAAAACTCACTGGTGTGTCTTCACCCGTAGATGAGCTGCCCATCCACCTCGATACTTTAATTTCATACACCACCAGTTTCTAAGCGAACAGATACAAGGATGTTCTGGAGTCCAAACATCCGAGTATATTTTCTCCTACTTGCTTCACCCCAACATCACTATAATATACTGCCATGCCAAGAGTTAGGGCTGAAAGAGTTTTCTTTTGTTTAAAAAAAACTTTAAGTCATGGCTGCTCCCCGCTGCCCGCCGTCCCTCCCGGCGTGCCGGGAAGCCAGGGGAGGTGGAGGAATCCCATCCTTACACATCACCCAGCTACTGCTCCAAAGCAAAGTCTTCAAAGGCAATTATCTTCTGCTTTAATCTCCAACAACCTCAGTTCAAAGGTCAGTGCCCAATAAATGAGATTTCTGCTCAATTCTCTAATCACCGTTAATCTTGTTAGAGTGATCTTCAGCTCCATCTGTTCTCCGACCCCTCTTACTTGCACTTTTCCCATTCCTTCTATCTTTCTTCCTCCTTTTCATTTCCTAGGGCTTCTCCAAGCACATTTACATATCTTTTCCTTTTGCTATATTTGGAATTCTCAACTCTTTCTTTTTTTTTTTTTTTTAAACAAAACTACATTTCAAATGCTTCCAGTTTCTGAATATCTCTTATTTAAGCTCCAACAAAATTGTGTCGAAAATGCTATTTGTTTTCAAATTGACTCCCTATATGTCCTAAATCTCTGCTAAATTTTCAAGAGCTCTTTTTTTCCTGTGTCCTTTGAATAACCCATTCTTAAGCTCTAACTCAAAAGAACCCAGATACAGAAACTCTTTCACCTTTCCCCTTTCCTCTCCATTATGTTTCCCTCTGCATTAAGTTTTTCTTTTGTTTTGGCCACTGCTTCAATCTCAGATATACTGACAGTCACTATTCATGCTCCTTTTTTTTTTGTTTTTTAACCTCTCCTGATTTTATACTGCCACAGGTGTTTATGAGCTTGTCCTTCATAAAAATAAGAAACTGCTCTCCAAAAAAAAAAAAAAAGGGAGCAGAATTGCGCAGTGCACGCTCTTTCGGTTTCAATAGTGTTGATTCAATCGATTGTCGATTGGGATTTTCTCCACTGCAGGAGAAAGAGATGCTTAAAGGGTAAAACAAAAAAGAAACCTTTGAAGCGGTGTGTAGAACAAAACTGGAAGTTTTGAATCGTCAGATATGTCATTTTTGTGTCAAATCGTAAAAATCCCAGGCATTATCCACCTGACAGTATACATGCATATGTTTCTATATTTAGCAGCTGGGAGATAAGCTTAATAGCTAGCTTGCATTTGCCATCAATAGGTCACGTGGCAGGCGTATGCATGGGACAATGCTCTGCTTCTACACCGCCAACTCCTCTTCCCTACTCCATTTCTTTTTAAAAAGATAAAAAAAATCGTAACTCAGATCTTAACTCACTTCTTTGAATGCCTGTCCTGCAAGTGTTCAAATTAAAGACATTTGGAGTTTCCTGCTGGCAGCTTTAGGGTTATTCTGTAGGAGGGAGGCAGGAGAAACAGTCTTAGTTACCCTGAGATGGCGTATAAAATATTAACAACTAGCAATATCCTTCTATCACAAAGACGCCAGTACCCGGTTCTCTTGTTATTACATTCAGTTCAAAGGATTGAAATCCTGTAATTCCTTTTCCCCCTGCCCCTGCTTTTCACGGAGGCAGGACCGGGAGCATGGGAGCCTCTTCCCTCAAGGCCAGACCTCTCCGAGCGGCTCTTCCACCGCCGGCTCCGTCGCTCGCTGTGGACACTCCATTAGATATGGGGAGTAACAAAGCATGATCCTAGAGACGTTTTCCTTCCCATTCTTTTCCTTCCCTCTTTTGTCTTCCTGGAATAGTTGTTTTCCTCAAAATTTTAAAGTTATGTTGTTTGTATCTAGCTAGTCTTCTTGCATAATGATTTTCTTGGGATAAAAAAATATTAGTGAAGCCTCAGCTGCTCGCTCCTGAGAGACACTGATCCATGGAAAGAGCACGCGGCCACTTTCTGCAGTTTCCTTTCTCACCCAGGCTGTTTCCATACGATGCCGTGATGAGAGGTGCCATCGGGCCAGGCAGGCTTGGACAGCAGTTGGCCCAATACTGTACTGGGAAGATGAGAAGTGGATTTTGCTGCTTAAAGCCCTCATCTTGACACGAGCTGAGCAGGAGCTGTGGGACTGGAGTACCCGGGAAGAGACGAGGAGCCTGATCACTTCTCAGCAGGGAAGAGGCAGGACCTGTATGTTAACAGAAACCGGAAGGGTGCCAAAACCCTGTCTTTTGCTTTTCTGCAAGTAGAATAACAACCACAATGAGATAAAAGCCCTGGGGAGATGCTGAGGCTGCTGCGTACACGAGCCCCAACCCGCATCCATGTCAGGGTTTATGCATGCAGGGACAGGAGACCCCTCTGCTCTCCATCCTTCTTCCATCCTCTTCCCCAGTCCTGGTTAAAGAGAGAAGAAAAGCTGCTGACATCCATGTTATCAAAATAGCATTGCATCCTCCAAATACACTGCTCGGCACTACGCAGATGTGCTGGCTGGCTCATCGCTCTCGCTAGGAAGAGCACATCGCTAATGCTCCCTGAGCTGGCAGGGACAGGATTTCACCCGTAACGCTTGTTGCGTTGAATTCAAGCCCTTCAGCAGTGGTCCCTTGCGATACAAATTCCCTTTCACTAACTAGGAAGATGAAGAAAGCCTTAATTAAAACATCAAATTTCAGGTAAACACAGTAAAGGCCATTCAGCGTTGAGGTTTGGATCTCTGTATAGCCAAACACCGACCACAGACATGACAGGTTGTGACTCTCACATCCTTTATGAGTGGAAGCACAATTACAGAGGGGTCTTTGGGTGATCAGCTGTTGGCCAGAGGCTGCCTTCCCCGAGGAAATGTCCGACAGTTGAACAAAACAAAGCACCAAGGTCATAAAAAAAAAATCAAGGTGTGAAGTACTGGCCTAGTACTGTCTGACTGGTCCCCAAGTACTGGTTTCTGACCTTGGAGGACAGGGGTTTCACTCGCATCAGGTGCTGCATTTAGCTCATCTAAATGGGGAAAAAAATTATCTGAAAACCACAAAAGACGTTTCTATCATTATTTCAATGAGCATTATTTGGGGGTTTTTTTTAGGAGGATGCTCCAGAAGAGGTAAACAGTGTCTGAATGGGCACAGAGAAGGGAAGGCTGACCTACTGTGGGTCCCACCGTTGGACCTGCCACGGGATCTGCAGTAGGGCCCACTGGGGGACGCACTGTTGGGCTGACCATGGGGCCCATGATGAGACCTCCTGCAGAACCTGCTGGAGAACCCCCTCTGGGACCCCAGTGAAACCTTCTGAGAGGGCAAGACAAGCGGCATGTCCTGGGACCCATCATTGGGCCTGCTGTGGGACGTGACAGACTCGGGGAGTGGGAGACCCAGAAAGGGTTGAGGCCATGGAAAAATGAGAGTCCCGAGGAAAACCTATTTGCGAGGCCGAGCGGGTACCTTGTTCACTAAGAGCTGGAAGCACACCAGAGCCCTCAGATGGCAGAAAATAAGGACAACCAGGGTCTGTGAGAACAGCCAGGCTGGCACACCTGGGTACGGTTATGCGCTCCTTGGACACACCATATGGGAAAACGCTATTTGCTGTGATTAAATTTTTTCTCTTTTTCCCCTCTATCTCCAAACTGTAGGTCAGAGCATACCCAGGGTTTTACTTTCTTGCCCCAAATGGCACATAAACATTGTAGTTTGAAGAGTTTTCTGCTTTAGCCTTTTTGTTCAGGGGCCTCATAAAGGGAACAAGGTGCAGCGTTGGGACGGGACCTTTCCTGCAACAGGGACAAAGGCCTGGGTTTGTGCTTTTTCACTCTTCTCTCTTGCTTTTAAAGTGCATTCCTCTCATGTTTACAACTATTTAGAGAAAAATACTCCATTTGCCCTAAGAGCTGGTTATGGGCTCGTAATGATGAAATAAAAAGCAGAATGATTTCATCCTGGCTATTGGGGATGGGCTCAGCCAGGCAGTAAAAAGGTCCCTGCGGTGCACGTGGGTTGAGCTGATGCAGAAGCAGACGCGAAGGTTAAGGCAGTCCTGGAAGAGAAAAGGACCATTTAAATAAGGGATAGATGCGGAAGCTTTTGGAGAAGGGGGAGATGAGAGCACCTCCTCCAGACCCTGGCTCAGGTCAACGATTTAGAAGCTGCAGGTGAAACCTGGGCCCAAGCAGAGGAGCAGCCCCCGAGCACACTCCTGCGCGGCTGAGAAAGGACAATTCCCATCGCTGCCAGTCCTACTGCAAGGGGAAGGGGCAGGGGAGGGAAAATGAGATATAATCAGATGAAAGATGTGATTACAGAGATTGCTGAGTTCCCTGACTAATTGGGAAAACGACATGGCCTGATTGCTGTACGGGGGAAAGAAAAAAAAAAAGAAAGATGAATGCCGGCATCAATGCTTTGGAAGGAATTAGAAGATGTATGGATGAGGGTATTATTAAACCTTACGTGGATACTTTGCCCATTACAGCAATACATCTATGTCACAACTGAGCTGGAATACAAGTTCTTGGGACACATCGCTACAGAAACCTTCAACGACAGCCAAGCAGAGGGATCAGCTGGCTCTGGAAAGCTGCAGAGCACAAAGCTCTGTGTCCTGACCTCTCATGGGCCTCACACTGTGCTAAATGTGCCTGCTGAGGTTCCAGCCCTGCAAGGAGTGGCTGTCTCTTATCCCTAAGGCTCTCTTGTGGCCAATATGCATTAGTTGTCCATTAGATCCACAGCCTCCAGATACCCTGTGTCCCACCATGGGGTGGTTTCTCACAGCATGCAGACACTGACACCCTGGGAAGGGGGTTTGGGGCACACCACCCCAAGTACAAATGCAGGGACCCCTGGCCCATCCTTCACCCCTTTCCCCCTTCCCCGTTCCTGGCTTGTGTTGCTGAGCCGGTGGCGAGGAGAGGTGGCAGCCTTGTCCCAAACCTCTTTGCCAGGCTTTGGTGTTCCAGAGCTCTCTCCCCACTCCAGCCTCGCCATTCCCAGCGGTGTGCCAGCTCTCCCTGTCCCCTCCAAGCCTTTGGCACCGGGCATTCCAAAACTGCTCCAAAAAACCAAAAAAGTTTCTCCCAATCCCTTCCTCAAAACAGTGAGACAAACACTCAGAGATGATGAAGCATCTATTATCGTGTTTGAAATGAAATTTGGGGCTCAGAGGGACCCTTGCACAGCCTGCGACCTTCACCAGTGGACTGTAAAAGGCCATCAGCTTCTCAAAAAGCCACACCCGTTCAAAAGAAAAGCCTTTCTGAAGGCCACAATGGCAGCTGAGCGGCTCTCAGGTTGGCTCATCATCTGGTTTGAAAGTCAACATTGATAAGGCCCCAATCCCAGAAAGTACTTAAGCAAAGTACTTGTGGTTAAGCACCCGTTTTGTCGGGGCTGAGTGAGCGCCAGAGGCCCAACTGCAGCCTGTTAACATGGAAATGACATTTTTCTGTTATTCTAAATGGAGCTCGGATAACTTTTTCCCCCCGTGCCTGACTCCGCAAGCCATAATAATGAAGAGCGGGAAGCACTGAAATTTCCACTTTTCTTTTTTTCCTCCGTCTAGGCAAAGGGGTCCAGCCCTTCCTCCACATCACCCCATGGCAAACCTGAGTGGTTTTGAGGGACTACAGCACAGGTCCCACCCAGAACTCATTTGCCTTCAAAAGGCAGACTTTGGGACTACTCCATGGTCTGGGACCATTTCAGGCAAGGATTTCAGCTCCTTGCCGTCAGTCAGACCTCTGCAGGGGAAAAAAAAAAAGATCTTCTGACATTTAACCGAATTTATCAGTTTCACCATGCCCCAGGTGGCCTCAGCTCTCAGCCCCACATGTTCAGACCTGGATATCAGTCTTAAATCTATCCCACCCTGAACTGGGGGACAATCTCCAGCAGCGTACTGGTGAGGATGGCCCCAGAAATACCTTCTCAGCAAAATGTCAAGCTTCGCCTCTCTCCGATAATACCTGCATACAAAGAAATTACATCAGAAATGACTTCCCTCAATCTCAGTAAAAGCACATTAGGAAAAACTTCCATTTCTAGGAAAAAGACTTGACAGCTGTGTTGAAATTACCTCTGGTAATTTTAACTGAGTGGAAGCTTTTATATTCGATTGCACCAAAAATGTAAAGCGTGTCACTTATTAAGCTTTTATGTCTGACATTCAGTCTGGTACCTGACGACATCTTTCTAGCAATCTGGAGATCATGCAGCTAATGTACTTGGAAATGGTAGAATTAGGTACGGTGGAAAGTCATTAAATTTGGAATTAAATGGGCTCTCTTGGTTCTTGAGGGTAATCTTGAAAAAAAAAAATAGTGCCTGTGCAGAAGTCAAAAAACATCTCCCATATTAACTGTCTGAGCTTTCTTTTTCTTCCTTTAATAGCGACAATTAGTTGACTTGAGTATCACACCGGCTTCGCTGTGATCCAAGGCGGAGGAATCTGCAGACTCCCACAAAAATGAAGCATTGAGTCCTCCTGGCCGTTGGCGCCAGCCAGAGCCCCTGTCTTTGTCTGAACATTTTTAGCCCCATTTCAAAGGTTCAACAAAAATGCCACGCAAGTGGTGTGATGCTCTGGCAAGCCAAGCTATTTTCTACCCAAGGCTTTTTAAGTGAGAAACATCTAACAGTACATCATAAGGCTGCCTTTAAGGGGCAATTGCAGGGAGGGGCAAAAATCGCACTTAGACTAGTCTATTAAAATCCACATAAAAATAAAAATACAAAAATAGCTGAAGGACAAAGGCCTGTAAAGTGTTTAGGCCAAATTAAACAGCCTAGAAATGCTT
The DNA here is from genome assembly GCA_013396915.1 of Stercorarius parasiticus. Taxonomy (NCBI): domain Eukaryota; kingdom Metazoa; phylum Chordata; class Aves; order Charadriiformes; family Stercorariidae; genus Stercorarius; species Stercorarius parasiticus. The sequence continues at coordinate 155,077 of VWZL01002573.1, read as the reverse complement.
GAAAGAGTGTTGCCATGGTTTCGTACTCCAGCAGGATGCTCTGCCATCTATACTCTGCGTTCTTCCCCGGGATCTGGGAATCCCAGCCCCGTAGAAGGTGATGGGCATGAGATGGAGGGGCTGGTTCCTCACCCCCATGGCTCAGCCCAGCGCTCCCATAGCACACCTGGGCATGTTTCCAGCATCAACCTACCTGGGCAGACTCCCACGGCATCCACTCCTCTGCAGGAGCCTGATGGGTGACCGCACGGTGTTAGAGGTGTAAGTGCCACAAGATGAACCCCCCCAGATGCCTCCACTCACCACTCTGGGACTCTCAGATCAGCCATGCTCTGGCATTAGGAAGCAGCGCCAGTGGCTTGTAGAGATCTTTGGAAAATCTTGGTTCCCACCTTACGGCTGTGCTCACCCGAGCATACGCGTCCCGTGATTCATTAACGTGGTAACGATCGCCGAGCGAACATTAACGGTCTTTGTGCGAGTATAAAATGATGCATCGCTGCCAAATATCTGGCTGCGGTTTAACAGCTTCAACTCTAAAGGTAAGCACTGCGGAGGAAAATATAAATGCGTTATTAAAAAACAAAAAAACAAAAAAACACAACCCTCTCAAAATAAACCTTGAAGAACAATAAAAACAAACCGGCTACAATATAAACACCCCCTTTTGTGCCGCTCTGCTGTAGCACAGACCGCAGAACAGATGGGCTATAAGATCACCCACGGACCAGTGGTTCCTGCACGGGCTAACGGTAACCGGAGATGGGGAATAGCGAGACGCGGTTTCCTTTACTGCCGCTACCATGGGCTCCTTCTGCGTTTCACGTGGCTCTCGCCCCCGTAAGGAGGGCTCCAAACCACCAACCACCCTCATTAACAGTGCAGGCCATCAAAACAGACACATCCTGACCAAGAGAGGGAGAACAGGTGAGTCGGCTGTACCTGAGCACAACCGTGGGACCTGCTGGAAACCCCACTCCTGAAGTTATTCGGCTGGAATGAACGTTGGTGGGGCACAAAGGCTGCGTCCCCGTGCCCTGTGCCAGCCCTGCTGTCTGCGGGGCGCCCGCAGCGCCCTGGCGGGGAGACACCGGGCACATCTGGGAGGACGCAGCCTCATAAAACCTGCTTTGATTTGTTTAACGAGCTGCTTAGTGACAAAGATGAAAGAAAGGAGTGCGGCAGCTAACAAACCTGGAAAGTGCCATTAATGTTGTTTTCTAGCACTTCTTGATGGAAAAAAAGCTATGTTTCTTGGCTTTATACACAAGCTCACTGTCTGCAGGCTCTGTAAAGCAGGGGGTCCCAAAGGCCTGGGATACCATGTCGGGAAGGGTACCCAGAGGACGTGGTGTCCCAGCCGTATCCATCCATCCTCCTGCCTCCCACCTGCAAAGTCCTGTAGCACAGGTACTGGGGGAGGTCCTGCAGCACCACCATCCGCAGCAGGGAAGGGGCCAAGAGGGAGAGCCTGTTGGTTACATCATTAGCTGCCATCCAATTAATCACAATAACAGTTATAAAAACGATACTATAGAGCTGAGATGGGCCATTCCCGATTTCCCCAATCGCTACAGACCCTACGATTCAGTTCAAACAGAAAAATCCGGATAGATGTACAACCCTCCACACCCTTGCAGGTCCCCTTCAGAACCTCACAGCCTCCACGTCCCCATTCCCATGGCGAGCAACGGCTGAAATCCAGACTTAAAAAACGGCCCCGCACCAGAGCGGTGATGCTCAGGGACCCCGGGGCTCCAGCCGCTCGCCCCGAAATGCCAGGGGGTCTCATTAGCCCTTTTCCGCGCTCTCTGGAAGCCAAACAAATCCCCCGGATCCCGTGGCAGGAGAGGGCGGCGTAACGAGCTCTGCGTGCGAGGCTCCGCAAAGCTGCCGACGGCTGCAGAGGTAATTTAAATGGTGTACGTTTGAAGTGCAGTTCACATTTAAGTACCAGCAGGTAGTAAAATACTTCTAATTATTCCCATGTCCCTAAGTTTTCGCACCTCCATTTTTTTTTTATACTCAATTCCCCTGCTTTCTTTTTTGGAGTTAATTCTTTTTTCAGGCAAAGAGGAGCAGAAGCACGGTTTGTTACACCAAATAAACTGACAGGCTCTGCCATTTGGCTACAAAATATGCGGGTTTTGGGAATGGCACATACAGCACACTGCATAAAAACACGTTTTCACAAGGGGCCACCTCAGACACAGCAGTTCCTTTCCTTAAAAAGAAGTCGTGTTTGCTAAGTCAGTTTTACTTCTTTGGTTAGGCAGGTGGTTTCAAAATTCTACATTTCTTTTCAATTTAGACAATTCTCACGAAGTATTTTCCAGCTCCATGAACTGCCCAAAGCACAAGCTGCAAAAGCAGAGAGCTGACTACGGATGGCAGAAAAAGTCTGAAGGTGAATCTGAAAACCCCGCAGCACCTGGTGAATTTGTCCCCAGGCGTCCCCTGCTCGCGCTCAGCCGCCTTCAGCGCCAGCGTAACACGGTTTTCTGGCTCTCACAACATTATCGTGAGCCACAACAATCCTCTGCTCTTTTTCTTAAGGCACCGACTTCAGATCCTGCAAATACACGAGGTCCTCAGCAGTCGTTATTTTCATTATTTCCAATTATTTTCATTTTCAGGTTTTTAATCTGCTTTTCAATCTGCTTTTCAGTTAAAGGGCTGGAAATATGCACCTGCAAAAGGCAGAGAGCTCGCATGGAGGGGTTTAGGAATAAAAACATGGCATGGGGCCGCTCGTCCCATGCTTCCCGAATGCTGGAGGCTGACAAAGTGTTAATATTTCTTTGGCCTGACCTTCGTGCGTTATCGTCAATTTTTATTCTCCTATGGAATGCGTAGCCTCAGGCAAGCATTTGCCCTCTTTGCCTCAAATTTTCAATCTATAAAATAACAGAGAAATTACAATAGTTTGACAGGTATGAAAACACATGACATTTATACTCATTTTACATAATGCTTACTTTTCAAAAAATGGATGCATTGCCTCGAATTTCCCGTTAAGGCAGTGGACTATCACGGAAATATATCTCCAGAGGCAAAGAGAAATAGTATAAAGTTCGTGGCAGGTGGGACCACAACTTCACAGCGTGAGGCTGTAGCCAATCCCCTGCTCCTGAGGAACACCAAATCACATTATACCAGGAGCCCGACCGAACCGAAGAACGTTATCGCTTCAGCTATTCAAAATTTCCTAAGCCCAAGGTGCCATAAACACATTTATATGAATGATTTTAGACTAGATAGATGTCTTAATATTTAAGATGTCAGATGGAGTAATATGTAAGTAATTATATTTTGCCTTTCATTCCGTCTTTGTCAGGGGTACAGACTGATGGCCCTGGAGATTGAAGGCTTCTGTCTAGATAGTGAAAATACTCATTTTTAACGCAACGAGCGCAAGCTTTCCTTGCCGTGCTTTCCCAAAGGGGCCAAAAGCGGGACCGATCTGCTCAGCTGTGGTTGAACCTTGCCCAGAAGAGAGCCCTCCCAGATTTGCTTGAGCCGAGGGGGTTCAGCTATTCCAGCGGGAAAGCAGAGCAGCGGGAAACTACTGATAAATGGACCCAAAAACAGAGGTAATGAAGATGATTTTGAGCGAGGTCTCCATGGGGAGTGAGGGAGGTACTGGTGGAGGTGCCGAGTCAATCCACACCAGAGGAGAATGAGAGCATGAGAGCCTTCCTGCTTGGCCAAACATGACCGAGCCCTGAGGATTCACATAAGACCTCGCTTTTGGGAAGGCGGCTGCATCCCTGGCGATCTGCGTCCTCCTGGGGGATGCGCCCTGTCGTCGCACAGCCTGGACTGGCACAAGCTGCTGAAGGGCAGACCTTTTTCAAATCGCTCTACCAGTTTTCCCTATGTTTGATACAGGCCTGCATTGGTGCCCACCAAAACCCACGCATCCCAGGACAGAGGATGAAGCCCCAGCTCCTTTTGAGGTGATGGGAAACTGGGGCTGACCCCAGCAGCAGGGACTTCTGCTCCCGATCTGCTGCTGTTCCCATGCTCCAGCCATGCCTGTATTTATTGCCTATTCATACAACAGCACAAATTCAAGTATAAATTCAGCACAGAACACCATTCATCCCCTAGCCGTTAGCAGCGTTGCACATGGGCGTGCAAACCAGGTTCAAAATAGCAGGACTACTAATATCTACTCACCGACGCAACCACTAAGATGAACGACCATCACAATTTTATCTGTTCCCTTTTAGCTGTTGCCAGCCCAGTGCTGGTTGTGAAGAATCTGCAACTTAGCAGCAATATTTGACAACCCTGCTTTATTTCGCCCAGCTTCCCTATTAAAGAGCGCCAGTTATTTGCAAAGTAATTTGGGAAAATGTGAATATGCCACCTGAAGGGAATGAAACCATTTCTCAAACTCCCATGCCCACTCCAGACCTGCAAAAATTAATTCATCTTGTGAAAAAAAAAAAAGTTTCATTGATCTGCATGATATAAAAATGTGTTTCTTCCAGAAACTCAGAAACACACTTCTCTCTGCTTTTTCCCTCCCTGATGTGGCTGTTTTGCCCCAGTTTGCCCTCTCCTGGCAGAACCCATTCCAGGTGTCACCGTTACCTGGTTGAATTACCAACAATCCACAGTAAATATTTAAAAGGAAAAACTCCACAGCGTGATGACCAGACTTTTGCAAGCTGGCATAATAACAGTAGGAGAAACAAAACCCTCGAAGAAATACCAGTAAGAATTATCAAAGGGTCTTTGGGTCTCACGTGCCAGAGCCACAGCTACAACTGCGCGCAGGCACCGCGTTTTGCTGATCTTGAGGCTCATTAGTGGAAACACAGCTGTTTTCTCCAGGAAATTGTCAGCCTCTTGATGTAATACCGCCTTGGTGGGGGGAAGCTGTTTTAATTACCACCTGGAAACAGACAGCAAGTGTTTACAAGTTGCAATAGGCTCTCCCCTGGGGAAGAACACAGAGCTTTCTTAACTCTTTAGTGCTGTGACCCAGGTATTTATTTACTTCTGTTTGTGTTTGCACAAAGCCTGGGAGTGGTGATGGATATGCCTCGGGACTGGCTGACACAGAAGCAGCAGAAATGTCAGTTGACATGAAGATATGAGCTCAAGAGCTGATGGGCTCAGGCTGAGGTGCTGAGCAAACCGAGCGCAGCTGACTTGCAAGGCCTCTGGTGTGCTCATTTTTAACACTTTGGCTTGGTGGCACTCTCAGCACGCAGTATTTGTCACTGAGCAAAACGGATCAGGAGCATGAACACCTGATTGGGAAGGTCTCTATCAGATACCAGGGCAGTTGCTCTGCCCCACTCTGGGGAGACCCCCCTGCAGTGCTGCCTCCAGCTCTGGGGCACCAACAGCAGAAGGACACGGAGCTGCTGGAGCGGGGCCAGAGGAGGCCCCAGAGATGCTCCAAGGGCTGGAGCCCCTCTGCTGGGAGGACAGGCTGAGAGAGTTGGGGGGGTTCAGCCTGGAGAAGAGAAGGCTCCGGGGAGACCTTCCAGCCCCTGCCAGGCCCTAAAGGGGCTCCAGCAAAGCTGGGGAGGGACTCTGGAGCAGGGAGGGGAGCCATGGGACAAGGGGGAACAGTTTTCCACTGCAAGAGGGGAGATTTAGGTGAGATGTGGGGAAGAAATTGTTTGCTGTGAGGGTGGTGAGCCCCTGGCCCAGGGTGCCCAGAGAAGCTGTGGCTGCCCCATCCCTGGAGGGGTTCAAGGCCAGGTTGGACGGGGCTTGGAGCAACCTGGGCTGGTGGGAGGTGTCCCTGCCCAGGGCAGGGGGTTGGAACAAGATGATCTTTAAGGTCCCTTCCAACCCAAACCATTCTATGATTCTTGAGGATCTCTTATTTGATTAGATATTCAATATGTGATTGCTATGGCAGTACTGCAAGTCTGGAGGCTCTTCAGGGTTACCCACATTAAAAAACTGAGAACATAAAAAAAGCTAAAAATGTAACCCAGGCCCCAAATCAGCAAGACTTTAAATACCTTCTGAGGCTGATGACATTGCACGCTGAGTTCAGCACTGTGAGTGTCTGGTACCTAAACATCTACAGCCAGCAAAGAGGAGGGGTGGTGTGAAAGCTGGCCTTGTTTCTGCACCATCACTGCTGCGTGCTCCAGAAAGCCAAGCAGAGCTCTGGGGCGCTTCATGTGCTTTAACAGGAATGCAAAGTGGTGTGGGAAGAAGGCGAGGGAGCCAAGCAGCTGGCTTCAATTAATCATCAGCTCTCTTGGAGGCTGGGAGGATGACTCCTGGGCGGTGAATGCCAGACCTCATTGGCTGTGGAGAGGCACCGAGGAGAGGTGGGTAGTGTGGGCAGCCTGCGGTGTGTTGGGGACAACCTCGGTGTGCGTTGCTTGGGCATGTTGGGGAGCAGCGATGGGGGGCAGAGGGACAGCTCTGCAAATAGCATCGAGCCAACAACTAGATAAATAGTTATTTTGGGTTTGGCTTCAGGAGAGTTTGTGAGGGAGGGTTGATAACTGTAGTTTTATAAATGCTGTTATTTTCTGGATTTTCTTAGTCGTTCCATCTTCAAGTTCTCTTCTGTTCCTTTCCTCCATAGCTAATTCACCCTCATTTGCTCTCGGGAGCTCTGCTCGCAGTGGGATAGCTGGTGTAGCTGAACTCCAACAGCTCCACATGTGGGGAAAAATCCTCCAGCTGCCACCAAGAACAGCATTTACGACCGTGTTTTTAAGTGTGTTTTTGGAAGCCCAGGTAAAACCTTCCCTATGTAAGACTGCGCTCCCAGTTCCTGTCCCTTTTGCATCTAAATGAGACCCCACCCCTGAAGGAACATCTCTCCTCCATGTAAATGACATCGCGCTTCCCCTGAAGGCCTGTCTCTACCCTATGTAAATAAAATCGCAGCCCCCTCCAGGCCTGTCAGTGCGAGGCATTAATGAGCCTGCAAAATCGTTTCTTCTCTCATTTGGTTTGGCAGTGCAGATGCTTCAGTCTCTCAATGTGTTATTCAGAAAGTTTGGAAAATGTAAAGTATGCCTGCGAGAAATGCCAAATCCCTTAACTCACGGGGGAAGCGTTCGGATAACTTCGAGGGGGAAAAGCACTCTCAGTGGTGTTTACTGTGTGCATTAACGTTTTCCAGTTGTTAAGAACTGTCTGTATCTGCTAATAAACAGAAGCACTCAGACAACGGTAAAAATGGCGAGTTTCTGCAAATTAATGCCCCATGTGCAGGCCAGGCAGAACGCATCTATTTGCAACAACGAGATGTTGCTTTTATTACAATGCTAGGAAAGACTTGCCAGAATCCATGCCAAAGTGGAAGGATTTTTTTTTTTTTTATATTTTGTTTTGTTTTTTAAAGTGTGTCTGAACTGAAAGTCAAACCCTTGGATATGTACCACCACTGCCCACTGACTTCAGTGCCAGCCGCTCCAGGAGATGGGATGGGTGATTCTTATGTGCAGGAAGGGTTAAATTCCCATATGCAGCAATGGCTTTGAGCTGGTGTTTCTCCTCCAAAGCCCTTGTACTTGGTGGGATCTGGAGGAGACCAGGAGCCCCCGAGCAGTGCAGGTAAGCTGCAATCCAAGCGCAGCTTTCCACGGCAGGTCCTCACCTCCAGAGGATGGGGGTTATTGGGGAGCATCACCCCCAGAGAGCAGAACTGCTGGCTTTCGCCTGCTCTTCTTTCTGGTCACTCCCTTTGTCTCAGAGTAGTGGTAACGGGGTGGTCACCCCCCCCACAGGTGAGCACCGAGGTGATCCGCCCTGCATGGTGTCACGTTGTGCTCACCTGGTTCAGGGCTCTGCGAGCTGAAGTAATGATGTTTAACAAGGGATTAACTACAACAGCGCTTGGCCTTCTGGTCATCTAATCCATCCATAATTTCAGTGTGAAATCAGTGAAGTGCTCCATTTCCTTACCCATTTTTATATAACCTTGAAAGAAGGTGATGTAAGAGCACCTCCTGAGTGAAGAAGGACTGGAAGGGACCACTCCCAACATCTGCTCCAGGCAAACATGACCTGAGCTCCACTTCCACCAGCTAAGGGACAGAGCAGGACCTGCTTCTAGCATCTCCTCCTTCCCAGGCTGCCGTTGGGCAGGACCCCAGCGGAGACTTTAGGATTTCAGCTCCAAAGCATCTGGCTCCCTCTTGTGCTCCCTGTGTTTATGGCAGGAGAAGTCGATGGGACAAAGTCCAGCTGGTGGAACCCTCTAGGGAAGGTGGCCCCTGCTCATCTCCTCGTGTCCAGCCCAAGAAGTAGATCACATCAGTAGCTGTTAGTCAGGACCTGACCTGATATGGACCATCTCCATGTTCCGGCACCCTTGAGCTTGCCAGGAAATACCAAGCTGTTCCTGGAGCACAGCTACAGAATAGGGTGTGCAGCTCCATATGCACTACGCACAGCCTCACAGCCTGCTGCTTATAGCTTTATCGGGGATGAGTTGTGACTGTCAGCCATGGCTTCCACCTTGGAGAAAATCCCCCTTTCTTCTGCGCAATTCAGTCCCAGCGACAGCACTGCCATCTGTACGTACCGCGCTCGGCATGCCATGTGTTCCCTCCTCGTCCGTGGTGTCAAGGATTTAAGGAGTATGTAAAGATTTCACCTGTACAAAGATAATAGAACTTTGTTTTTTCCAGTATTTTATACAGCTGGGTTTTTCTGGTAAAGTACTCTGTGTAGCAGGTCCTGATCCATGCTGCTCCTGTCACAAAGGTGGTAGCAGTAACGAGTGGGGGAAATCCAGCTGAAAAATGGCCTTAATGCAATGCTCCAGCAGCAGTGGCCGCTGCCATTAGAGGTAGTATTTCTTTTTAACGGAGTTACTTTTAGAAGCTTTCTTTAAAGGTCATTAATGGGTGTCAGGAGACAAAGGAAAGCTGTGTTAGGCGAAGGAGAAAAAGGGACTTGCTTTCCAGCAGATGTTCTGCAACTTAATAGCTAAGGAAAAAGTAAGTACAACCAGACCAGGTTCTGTCAGTTCTGAACTGTGCGGTTTTGACTCAATTTTTCTGTTTTGTTGTGTTTTTTAAATTAATAATTAAAATTATTATGAATTATTCTTTTTCTCTTAGCCAAACTGCCTGTTTATCTTCAGCAGCCTGCTGCAGAAATCAGGGAAGACTCCCATCCTCTAACGCTAGGTGAAAACGGTAAAGCAGCTACATGTGATTTCACTATGCTCTTAGTTTAAAAGAGAGGGATGGAAAGGGTCCTTTCATCAGTAACTGCAGTAGAGCGAAAGGCAGAAGCCCAAAGGACAAGAAATGAGTTATTTTGAATTAAATTGGACAGAAGCCACGTATCCCGCAAACACCCACACGCCACACAATGCGAGGGAAGAAGTCACCGCAGAAGTGTTGTGCAATGGAGAAGGAATTTCCCCCGCGTGAGCTCGGCCCTGGTCTACAGCTGCTTTTCTCTTGCACAAGATGCGCAACAAAACAGGACCGTGTGTGTTTGTTTATGGAAGCTTCCCAAGAGCGGAAGCGGAGCCAAGCGAAGAGCCTCGGCTCCTCCGGATACACAGACTGCAGAACTCATCTCCTCTCGGCCCCATCCCACCCCCGCGGGTTACAGGTACCAACTCACCCACCACCCTCCGTCCTCGGCTGACGGCTTATGGCTGTTTTCATCTGTGTTTTATGGTTCTGCGTCTCCAGCATGGCTGGATGAAGAAGTAAGCCTAAAAATTGTCTTAAAGAATGAATCATTTGCTCGTAATGCTGTTTATTTTTCCTGCGCATCATTTGGTTGTTGGTTTTTTTGGTTTTTTTTTTAAATAAGAGACACGGCTTCCAAAAGGAGCAAGAAAATGTTGCTTTGACATCGCAGTCTTTCAGGAGACCTGCCAGGTCTTTTGTAGGATGTGCTTTTTTTAAGAAATGCCCAGAGAAAGTCTCAATGCAACTTGAAGGTGGCAGAAGCAGTTTGGATGACAACAATTAAGCCCACGGGAACGGCTTTTTTTCCTACTGGAACAACCTCCTTCCTGCAGGAATTGAATTAACCTTTTACATTTCATTAGTTGCACAGGTACAATGGGGAGTACAGGAGGTTTTGTCCCTCTCTTTGCCCCACCAGAGCAGCGCTTTGTGCCAGTGATAGCAAAAGGACTTAAATAAGTCTTTGTTCCTCCATCCCCTCTGGTCAACAAGGAGATTGCTTTTGCCTCCAAAATACACAATATTTTCCTGATAAGGGATGTCAAATTGTTTCTTGAGCCCTCAGGCTGTCGGGCAACAGAAAAAGGTGTTTACCCCACTGACCGTAGTGGGGGACAACCAGGAACTGGGCTCAGGTTCTACTGCTATTTGTGACTTTTTAAAATTTTTTTATTTTTTAGGCTTTGTCAGTCAGAGTTGCGCCTGAAGTCAAAATTAGGCTTAGTATTTTTACAACGTGAACTGTTATGTATTCCCTTCTGGTGAAGGGCAGCAAGCGTTGGCACAGCAATAAGGACAAATATTTTGTTGAGGTCCCACGAGCAAGTTCTCTATTCAAAATTAAAAGTGCAAACCCAACGCTGAGAATACTGAGTCAGCACCACTAGTTTAGATCTAGGAAAAACATCCGATACGGTTTCCCGGATATTTTCCAATATACACAAATACCGAATGCCTTTGTCAAGTGGAATTTAATAGATACAGCAGTGCTTTGCTTGCCATAAAAATAACTGTGAGAATAAGAGCTGGCAAGTCTCTTACCGGACCTAAGACCGATTTGTTTTGTTGTATTTAAGTATTCATGGTAATGACAAAATCGGACTTTCATTTTTTCCTAAACATCTATTGTTTTCTGTGGTATCTGCATCATGAAGGAAGGAACAAATGCCTGTTTTGCTTATGATGTTATTCTCCTGAAACGCCGTTTATGTTTTACAGCAAACACTGGTCTATCCTAGTGGACCACAGCTTTTTTCTTTCCTGCTGCTGGGGTTAAATCTTAGAGTAGCTCCATCAGCCACAGGCCGTAGGTGGAACAGCCTCTCTACTATCACTAGGAAAGACCCTGCCCTTGCACAGCCACAAGGAACCATCAGAGGTGACAAAGGTGGCACATTCCTGGCCAAGGCTGCTGCAAATCAAACGTGAAAAACCAGCCCCATAAAGCCTGGAGCATAACAACAGCTACTATTTGCTTCTCTACCCCAGATCCAGATCCCTATTTACTAGGCACTCCATAAACACAAACCAACCAACGCAAAGCTCTTTTTTGTCTAAATAAATTACATTCTTAGTATGAGACCACAGACGGCAGATGGGAGAGCACCGGGAAACAATGAAACAACACTGGTTGGGGGCGAGAAACAGCCCCAGCACTCGGCAGCCGAGCACTGCCAAGGACGTGGCGGCAAAGGGGCGTTCAGCAAGTGAATCAGACGAGCTGCTGCAACTGAACCAGGATTCAACAACGCAATTTTATCCAACTGTGATGTTTTCAAGATTTTCAGGTTTTGACTGAAAAGCATTCAGTGAAAACCACTTGCTTGCCAGGCAATGAGACCTGAGTGACACCTGTACCACTGCTGCAAGCTCTTCTGTCGTCAAACTTGACTCAAAAAGTGACACTCAGCCAGTAGTAACCAGTCAGGATTCAAACTGACGCCAGTGCCACTGGTTTACCAGCCTAGCCCTAAACATTTATTGACGTGAACAGGAAATACTCAATGCTATGAATCGGAAAGAAATGGGGCTCTTCAGGAAAGAGACGGGAAGACCAATCCAGACATTAGTGAAGAGCACTAATTTCATTACAGGATTATCCTTCTTAGAGGATTTTCTCTTTTACAACGTTGAAAAACTTCCCATCTTTGCTTAAGCTCTGTTGGGAGCACCCAAAAGAGACCAGTGCTGGAGGGGAGCACAAGAAGGGCTCTTCCAGGGCCTGACTCCAGGCACCCATCTTCAGCCCCATCTCTGACACCCTCGGTGAACTGATGAGCTGCCCAGGAACTTTGAAGAGATTAATTCTTTAAATACTACTCCCCCCACTTCCAATTCAGCAAAGTGCTTAAGCTCATCATCTTCCCATTTTGACAGTGTATTTTAATACAGACCACTGGCACTAGTTTAACAATTTTATCTTTCACTGGCATAACTGCAACGGATAATCAGTCCTGAAAAGAAAATGCCTAAAGCATTTCTTAGGCTTTAGGTTTGGGCTTCTAACCAAAAGAACGCAGACACGGTATTTTGTATAACTAATTTCTTTAATGGCATAAAAAAATAAAACTTTTCCTGCACATAAAAGAGCTGGTGCTCTCAATGTTTCGACAAAGTATCCTGAACACACTGATATCATCAAGTAAGCTATTTTCTAAATAGGTTTATAAAAAGCCTAAATTAGGATAGCCATTTAGACCCTTGTAATGGATATATAAACAGACTTGCATAAACTGAATCTGATTCGAAAGTCTAAATGTCCCAAGATTGTCCCATCAAAACTTTGGATATACTTTCATGTCTAAATAACATGCTGTTAAGGGATGCTGCAAATGCCGTTACAGCTGCAAAAAACCCCATTACTGCTCTTATGAAAACAAACTCACTTATTTTCTACTGTCAAGAACTTCCAATGCCATCTTCTAAGGTCTTTCTCAGGACATGACAAGCCTGTAAGTTTAATAAAACATTCCATCCCCTCAAGTGTCAAAGCTCTATCTTATTCATGCATCCCAATGACGAGAACTTCCTTCTGCTGATTAAAGGCAACAGAAAAAGGCCACTATTCCTGTTTTCAGCCGTCGTCTCCCAGCACAAAGAAACACAACTCAACTTCAACGCAGTATGTCATATCAGATTGGCTCGCCCAGCTTTGTCAGTGTGAATTCTTATGCTAATGGAAACTATTAAAAAAAATCCTCTTTTCTTATCATATGCTCCCTGACAGCAAGATGAGATGAGTGCGTGTGCGCCAAGAACGCAGCTAACAAAAGGAAAAAGGTGGCTATATCTGGACAGACGAGGCCTAACTTCTTCGGCCTCTAAGCTCATGAGAGCTACAGAGATCACTGGTTTCCTGTTCTGAAGTTAATCTGGAATTTCGGGGGAATGGGCTTTTTCACCCTCATATGCAGACTTCCCCTTCCGAGCCTGTGAGTGGGAGGAATGTGACGGATCTGCAGGGACACAGAGGTGCACAGGTTGCACCAGTACGGTCTGTGTGAGAAGCACAATGTGTTAAAAAGCATGAACACTAATTTCCTACCTGGTTTGAAGCGGGCTCTAAATCTTATTGCTCACTTCCTTTATAAATTCAAAAATCTCAGAAGAATTTCCTACAACATCAACGTGAGTATCGTAAGGAATGATCAAAACATGAGGGTAACGGGGTTTTAGACTTTCACACACCCGTTTATATCTCCGCTTTTCATCTCCAGTTTGTTCCTGAAAGTAAATCCTTTCTTTACGTAAAGCATTATGGAGTTTGAGAGACCGATTTTCAATTTTCTCTTTGACTCTTAGTACCTGTTCAGCATCAGACCTACTTCCAGCTTTCTCAATATACACTGTAGTTATATCACCATCAGTAATGTTCGAAATTACAACATCATCATTTACTAGGAATGTCCTGGGATAAAAGTACTTCATGTAGTGATATATATCTGTGTCAAGAACAACCACTTGTCTTTCCCCATCTGCATCATAAACTAAATTACTTGTCTCGGTGGTAAGTCTGTGTTGCTGTAGCCTCCTCCTTGGTCTCTGAAGGGACTTACTTTCTTCTCCTTTGTCCTTCTCTGAAAGGGATTTTGCTTTTAGTAAGAGAGAGTCTCTTAGCAATTTGATTGCTGGAAATGACCCTTGAACAGAAATATGCCCATTGGATTGCAAAGGACCAAAGCTCAAAGCTGTGCTCTTCTTTTTAAGTTCTTGTATCAGATCTTCTAAAACACACTGATCTTTGAAAACAGACATATTGAGGACAGACGTGACAGAGCTGAAGACCTAGAATTTTGAATTAGAGAAGTTACGTAATGGTCAACATAGCAATGGAAGTACAACTAGGTAAATTCTGAATGCGCTTACGTGTTCACAGTAACGGGTTACTTTCAGCGGATAGCATCTGGACAACCTCTTGTCTTCTAGTCGATGTTCATCCTTCTTTAGAACGCTCTCTACAACTAAAGAGAAAGCCAGATTCACTTGTTGCACAGTAAGATAATGTGCCATTGCCAGTCTGATGGCAGAACACTCCACAGGTGGTTTTCTCTTGATGTTTTCCCTAACAATTTCCATACATACACGCAGGCAATTCAATACTCTTGCCTAATATTTTATGTATTAGTCAAAATTGTGGAGAGAGAGATAGAAGCCTGTCTTCTTAGAACACTAATTGGCAGAGATTTATTCTCAAAGACCTGACTACAAAAATCATGTATGTTATGCATGATATAAATTTATTCCTAAAAACAAACATAACAAACACTTTGCACAAAGCCTGTTCAGAGTCATGTCTTCACTGACCAGAAATAAAAACCTAAAGCTTTGACTGACTAAAAGAGAGGTGTTAGTCTCCCAGTTCTATAAAATCCCAGTACCAGTAAACAATCTAAAATTATTTGGTTTAGAGCTAAGATTCTAGGGCAAATTCTTTGGGAAACAGCTACATTTCATGTATTAACCTAAATACCTTCTTGATCTTCAAAAGTTACATATGCAACTCCTTTTTCCATTGTTGGATACAGTACTTCTTCCACATCTCCACCGTTATTCTTGGACATTTGGAAGTGAATCACCAGTATGTCAGTCATGACATCATCGTGCAGAAGGCCATCTGGAACACCAGTGATGACAACTGTCCTTGCTGATTTAGCAGCTTGTCCTGTTGCCTGCGCACAGAGACATGGCACAATGTAAACGCAGGGAGTACCGGTGAGCTCCCGTAGAGGTTACCCCGATTCACCCAGATCTCGCTGAAGTGACTCCCCTTCCCTTTGCACAGTGAACATGCACATTTAGTAGGTAATTAAAAAGACTGCTGAATCAGATGTCTGTGAATGCCAGGCTCCCTCAGGCACCTTTGCTGCAGTAAAAAATGGCCTGGCTCTTAAGTGTAATTTACACCCTCTCAGTATCTTCTTTTCTTAACGCAGTAAAAATTACAGCTAAATTTAACAGCTTCTCAAATGAAAGGTCCAGTGTCACACTGATAAGGTTGTTTTCTCTGATTCTAATATTCAAAATTTGAAGAGAATGAAAAATTGTAATTGCATGTACTGTTCAGTAAGGATTGTCTGTTCAGAGTGGAAGGGTCAGATTCGGACTGTCCTTACTTATTAAATTGATGAGAGCCGGGATATGGGGTTGTGCTCTGACTCATCTCTCTCCACTTCCTGAATGGATAACCTTGTTAAATTGGAGGAACATAATCCCAGTCATTTGAGACTTGCAGTGCGTATAACAACTAACTACACACATGATTTTCATCAGAGACAAACCTCCCAATGCTGCAAACATGAAATCCATCCTAAATAGGCTTTGCATCCATGTCTTGTTAAGAAAAGCATATTTTCTCTCCATTCTTATTACACAGACATAAACAGAAACGTTTCACTGGGAGTATCACAGCAAAATTACTGTAAATGGTGGAACACTGAGTACATTTTGTAACAGTTCATTGACTTTTTGGAGGAAAGAAAACAACTTGGTATGTCTGCATGGCAGCGTTCATGGGAACGAACTGTCAGTAACTTCACAGCGACTGTACTCGAGGCCAGACACTCCCATCTACATTCTTTAGACCTCTCTTTCTTACAAAGTTTCTTCTGGAC
Source organism: Stercorarius parasiticus (assembly GCA_013396915.1). Classification (NCBI taxonomy): domain Eukaryota; kingdom Metazoa; phylum Chordata; class Aves; order Charadriiformes; family Stercorariidae; genus Stercorarius; species Stercorarius parasiticus. The sequence goes on along the minus strand of VWZL01002573.1, from coordinate 139,305 downwards.
CTGGGCTGCATAAAACATTAGGGCCAGCAGAGCAGTTACAGAGCCTGCAGAATGTGCCGCTGGGGGCGAATGCTTCATCAACCCACGTCCAAAGCCTTATAGACCACCACCGCAGTGTTTCTGAAGGGACTGAGGGGACATTCAATTCAACTGTGCCACCATGCAAGCTTTTAATTCGTAAAAGCATGAGGCCTTTTTTTTAATCACCCATCAAATTTACAGAGCCAGCAGGTTTAACTGTATTAGGCAATTATGTTGGTGGTAACGTTTGTGCGAAAGCAAGTTTCTGCATTAATGAGACAACATGAAGAGAATATAAACAGGGTGCTCCCGAGATTGCCAGAGCTTTATGCAGGATTTTCTCAGGCTTCGCGCAGCCGACGCAGCCCCTGCACGAGCGGGAGCACTCCGCTGCCAGACAGCATCTCACACCTTGCCAGCTGGTATTTTGGAACAACACTCATGCCTACTATTGGGGTTAGGAAAAAAAAAAAACAAAACAACAAAAAAACCCCACGAAGACACAATTCGTTTGTGCTGAATCACTTCTGAGACATGGCTGCGTTAGCCGCCAGACGGGACGGCGGAGGTGCAGTGGGGACACGGGCAGGGAGAGGAGCACTGCGATGCTGGGCCACTGGCGCCCATTTGCCCTTTCTTGGCAAATCTGCTACACGGGTCAAGGCTGGCAAGCGATGAGATGTGAAGACTTACCCATAGGCCTCATCGGTTATCCCTATTATTAAAAAACTGAAGTATTAATGTTAGTGAGAGGGAAATCGGTGCCGCTGCTAACCCTACAGGAGGCCCAGAACAGCAGGCCGCGGCAGCCTGGGAACGCAGTGTTTCTTCAGTGCGGGAACCGAGCGACGGGCGGACGCGACTCGCTTCCTTCCCTCATGGCGCCGTTACTTTTAACCCCCCGAGGCTTTTCACCAGCGATGCAGGAGACGGCCGCTCCTTCCACCCCGCTGTGAGGGGGCTCCGGAGGGAGAAGAGGGCCGGCGGGAAGCCCCGGGCTCTCCCCCGCCCTCAGCATCCCCGGAACCTCCCGGCAAAACCGACCCGTCCTCTCTAAGGACCGCCGCCTCCCGCCGCCGCGGCGCTCCCCTCACGGCCGCGGCACTCCCCTCACGGCCCCGCCGCTCCCCTCACGGCCCCGCCGCTCCCCTCACGGCCTTGCCCGCCCGCCCGCTGTCGGCACTTGCCATGGCCGCCGCTCCGCTGAGGTGAGGCTTCCGCTAGCGTCCCGGGCGACGGGCAGCCACCTCCCTCCGCGGGGAGGAGCGGGAGCGCTCGGTGGGCCCCCGCCGGGCGGGGAAAGCGAAGGGAAATGGCGGCCGCGGCGCTCCAGGAGCCCCGCGGCCGGAACAGGGGGGCCCTTCCCCGGGCCGCCTCCCGCCGGCCTCGCGCTGAGGAAGCTCGAGAAGGAGCAATAACCCCATTTTCACAATTAGTGAAATTCCGCAGGGGCTGTGGGACTGAGTCGGCATGGAGGCTCGGCTCAGGGTGGGAGCGGCATCAGTGAGGCAGTAAAGTACTTGTAGGCAGTACGGGCATGGAAAAAGTTCATACAGCTCTTCTTCAAACTTCAAAGGTAACTTCAGTCCAGTAGGTAGAAAAAGGGATGTTGCCATTTGTAGAAACATCACCTAAATTCTGTATTCTCGTTTTTCATCATTAAAACTGGTACAGTTAAAATTCATGACATTTTTTACCTTCACCAGGTTTCCCCCCATTTCTAAGGCATCTGATCTTATCAAGATTTTAAGACTGTTACATGCAAAAGTACACAATCTCCATAAATACTCCAGTAGTACTGCTTTTTTTTATTATTATTTCATAATTTTCAGGTAATCAATCCGAGCCTTTGCACGCACTAGACAGTAAGAGGTGCTGCAGTCACATGTATCTCACCCAACAGTAAATTCACAGTAAAAATTAAGTGTGGTGCTGGCAGCCTTTTCGTTTCCCATATTGAACGCTACCTATTGCCTACTTACAGCATCTCTAGAATAATAATAATAATTAGAATAATAATAGAATAAAATAGATATACCTGAGGTATATCAGGTATACCTGAGGTGTATATAATAGGTATACCTGAGGATATATCTGAGGTATATCTGAGTTTGGTGCATTGTCCTCTTCCTGCATACCAAGATGTCAAATACTATGAAAATAAATTATTTTTAATGTTAAAGCTGTGCTACTTTGAAGTTAAGTTGCCAAAACATTTCAACCCCCGACAGTAGCAAATAAAAAGGCTGACAGCAGAACAGGAAAAACAGCCCTCCTTGGAAAATAATCCACCCCCAACTTTGCACTTCCATTTTATTTCAAAGATCTTTTAGAACAACTAGAAGGATGAACTGGAAACAAAAGGGGGACTTTACATGCTGAAAAATTAAGTTGTCCTTAACACTATATGCCTTTTTCCAACTGACCCATCCCTCCATACACTCCCAGAGCCAGCAGTCTGGCCAGTCACATGCAATAAACCCCATCAGGCTGTTTCCCGGACCTTGTTACAAAATAATCTGGTTTAGGTAAAGAATCATCTCAACTCTTAACTTTAATATTTTAAAGTAAGCAAAATCATGAACAAAAATAATGAAAAAATGTCATTGTAGAAACCAATATTAAAAGTAAACAATAAACCAGGCTATAATCTTACGGGATTACATATGGCTTTTGTAACAAAAATGTAAGAAGGAATAGATTTATCCCACTTGGGAGTGACCTATCTAAAATGTGCAAGATACAAAATCTGCAAATGTGCAGAAAGCAATCTGAGGTTTAAGTTTCAAGTGCTGGTAAAGGCTTTTAGTGACTTTAGGTAAGGTAAAAGCTTTGTGACTTTAATCAAGAACCTCTGGAACACCAAGCAGTGAGTTTTACTGAATTTCTATGCAGTCTGTGCTGTTACACAAATCAGAAAGACAGGCTGTTCCTCTTTTTCAAGTATAAATTTCAGAACATTAAAGCACGAGGTACATAACTTTCCATGCCTCTGATGACATGAAAACTTGGAACTTCATGAGTTCAACCTACAATTTCCTCTATGGCACGCTAAGCATCCTCCTCAAAACAAACCCATGTTACTCCTTTTGATACATATTTGATATTCTCTATTTCCCCGCCGCCATTACTAGGCTTTTGAAAATGAATTTCAATCATGTCCTGTACACTTTCCTCATCATCTTCTGTCTCTTGAATTCCTTTCAACAGAATGGTCTTCTTAGAAATCCCGCAATAGAGCTAGTGAGGAAAGAAAAACAAACTTGTATTACACATCAGCTGTTGCATGTACATGTAAAGGAAGTAAACATATCCTTGATCAGATATGGCTAGGATCTTTGATGACATTTTAAGACTTTGGATGGTATGGTATATTTCTATCACTGAATATAGCAGGAGTTCTGAACTCTATATACCGAGTTCAATAGGCAAAGCACCCAGCCTCCTCAACTGGTGTGTCCTCCAGTCCTCCAGACAGCGTCACTCCATAAAAACCCATGCCAATACATGATACACACCTGCAGAGAATGCTGTTGTATCTCACAAACGCACACACTCTAGTCAATGCTTTAATTATAAAGGCCTGATTATATACACAATACTGACTTGATTACAATCTATTCATACAAAGTAAAAGACAATTTCAGTGAGAATACAATGAGCAAGCAGACTAGCGTTACAGGAAAAGAAGTCATTATTTGGGTTGAATGAATGAATGAAAAATATGAACGAGCAAACGTTTCACAGAACAACAAGGGTCTCTGCTGAGACTATCAACAAGGCCTCTCATTAGGGATGCATATGACAGTGCTTTGTGACTTGGAAAAACGTGTCTACTATTAACCTACTTCACAAACAGTTCAGTATCTGCCTCCTGTCTAGCACAGACATTATGGTAAGTAATGATATAATTTGATCAAGGAAAGACATGCACACCATTTAAAAATAAATTACAGTTTTCACACTGCAAAACATAAGATTATCAGCAGAGCAGCATATTGCGGACTCACGTTTGCTATTAAGTTTCACAAAGTGCATGACACAAAAGCTTCTGCAGTCCTCAGAACTGCAAATTCTGCTCATATCTCCTATTTCCCACATATCTCTTCTATTGAGGGGTTAGCCTGGGCTAGATTCTTTTACCTGAAACTTTTCCAAGTGTATGTCGGTGTCTGGGGACACAGAAAGCCTATAGCACCTTCCATTTACAAAGAAAGGATATTTAGTACAGCTCACAAAGCCGTTAGCTGCTGTAATGGAGAATAAGAGGAGTAAGAGTACATATAATCTAAAATGCATTTTGTAAGCATATCAAAGAACAGACTAATCTTTCTTATATGCATTTAGAAACTAAAATACGATAACACACTTGTAGATTCTTCATATGCATTTTGAAAAAAGTTTATCTGGCATTTCCAAAAAAGCAAAATCATTAAATACCCACAAAAGCTTCTGCAATAAATCTAAAGCAGCTGCTCTGAATAGATGTGGCTCCACTGATCTTCACAGAATTTCGTACAGTTGGGCAATCTGAATGCCTGTCTAACTTCATTGTCATGAAACAAGAGCTAAAATCAGACACATTTTCCTAATTTTCTTTTTGCAATATAAGTGTCTAGCAATGCAAAGAAAAAATAGTTTTTTGACAAAGTTAAGAAAGAAAGAAAGCTCACAAGCTGCCTATCAGGTCATGTTTGATCAAAAAGGAGTATGATGAAATACTGCTTTATTTACAGATGTGTGGGCGAACCCACATCTTTTCCTGATCTACTTAACTCTCCGTGGGAAGAATTTGCTACATTCAGTGGTTAACTTAACACAGAATATAATATGGAATGGAATGGAATGCAGAATGGACAATATGGCTTGTACATCTAGCTAAGAAAATATCACATACTATACCTCTAGGTCTGAGGAACGTAATAACGGCTGTTCTAGACTGCTTGTCATAGCTCACATTTTCTACTTCTCCTCCTCCGCCCTGTTCAGATTTATAGAAGTTCAGCTCTAATTTGTCTCTCACCCAGTCTTCAGGAATGGATAGGTCAGGTACTTCTGAAACATTGATCTTCTTTCCAGACATAGTGACATGGAGCTAAAAAAATAATTTTGTGCACTTTGTGACTGAAAACACCCAAAACCCCTGAACTTAAAGCTTTTTAAGAACTGCAAGTTCGTATCTTTACAGTTTCATATTTCAGTTGATTACCTCAAATTTGATTCCCATTTCAAGTGTAAAAGGCTTCACACTCACATCTGCTATTTTGTTGTCCAGGTTCACAGTATGCTTACCCATTTTTACCAGTCTCTGGGCAACTAAAGAAAATCACAAGTTTTCAGATATGAAAAGCTTTGTTTAATCATTATAAAACCAAAATTATTCCCCAGCCTCATAAGCAAAATGTCCTTTTGCATCAATAAAGGAGAAATAAATAACAGTTAGGCAATCACATCCCACTGTCCATGTCTTCAGGCATGTCTGTTTCCATAAAGTCTCACTGGCTATAGGCAACAGGTAAAATATTGTATTGTCTTTAGAATAGTGCAATAGAATGGTATAGAATAGCACAGAATAGAATAATATAGAATTTTTACGCTGTCAGAAGATGCTCTCACTGTATCAAAGATCAAGTAGATGAAAACCACATCACTAGCTTTGTACCTGAAATATACTTGCGTATATGTACCTGGAATATACTCAGTGGGCGAGTTACCCACCGAGCAGAGCCTGCAGGCTCCTTGTGGGCAGGCACCAGACTGGCCAAACAGCAACTGTCCCAGTGGGAAGCCGGCAAGGTACAGACCACACCATCCCTGTGTCTCATATCTACCCATCATCTGACGTGTACACTTAACCAACATAACTGCTGTCAGAATAAGGTACTGCCCAGAGTAAAGAAAAAAAATCAAATTCTGCTGTCAAAACATTTTGAATCATTCTTGACAATACTCTGTAACGTAGAAACATATTCCTAGTTTCAGACATCAAGCATTGTTTGTATTAGCTGAGAGCAGAAATCTGGTAATCCAACAAAGACAGGCAGAGGGCTTGCAAGAAACTTTTTCTACTGATTGGTATCATAATAGTGAAAGGTTCTCTGTGTATTCTTTCTTTGGCTGTTGTTGATTTTTTTTTTCCAAAACGTTTATGTAAATCTTTTCCTTTTGGCAATGAAATACATCAGAGACATTAATTTTATACTTAAAATATGCATCATACCTTCTTCATCTTCAAAAGTAAGCAGTGCCTGGTTTTGATTCAGTCTGAATGGGATTTTTGTAGTTGCACCAAAGACACAGTGAGTATCCATATCTGGATAATCATCCCTCATGTCTTCCATGTGAGTGAACTTCAGTTTCATTCCTGCCACCTTTCTTTTAATCTAGTATTTTAGAATCGAGATAAGGGAAAAAAATAATTCTGTAATTTATTGCAGAACAGAAAAACGAACAGTAGTCTTTCCTTGAAGTGCTACATATATTTTGTATTTTGAAAGTTTAACAGTCAAGCAGATTGAAGTCATGGCTGGTAAAACAGGTATAACTCTTCTAACTAAACTGACTAGTTCTACTTGTCTATTCCTGGGATTTTTGTCAGTGGGATGGGCTTTTTGTCTTCTCTTTGATTATCCTCGAACTTAAACTTGACCTTATACAGTAAAAATTCAACTGAAGTCCACACTTCCACCTGCAGAAGTATACTACTTTTGGTATGTAAAATTTGCAAAATGCAAGTATCAATCTCATTTGTGTTGCTATTTATTTTTGCCTAATTGCATCGCTGCTCCACAGCAATGGGAAGTCTGCTAATAAACAGCCTTCGATGTTGCCATCTCAGTAAAATAGTTAAGAATATCTTATCCCTATATATATAGTTACTTTATAACTAGGAATATCTATATAGTTATTTTTTAACTAGGATAGATTAAAACTCTTCATGAAAATGTTGGTTAGGAAAGGCTGCTTTGATAAACTTGAGGGAGTTTCAGATAACTCTTTTTTCCCCTTTACGTAACTATTTCAAAATAAAACCCTGCGTAGAAGAAAAATACTGTTTGCTTCAAGATAAAATAACCAGAGTAATGAAAGCATTCCTGGTACCTATCTTCAAAACTAGCATCTTATCTATGAGCCCGCTTTCTTTCCATTCCCTCCACTGCCAAGGGAAAGAGAGATATTCTTCCGAACGATAATTCAGAGACTGGGTGTCTGAATTCACACTGAATCTCCTTCTAGAGGAGCCTTGCCCTGTCCAGTGACTGCATAGGCTGAACTTAACTGACATCTTCTAAACTTAGAAATGGAATTTAGAAAGCTAAAACTAATATTACAATATTGCTAATATTAAACAAGGTAACACTTGGATAGAGTTTCAATCTCTGTATAAACAAAAAATGATCACAGTTTTCATTTTACTGTAAATTCCCCAAAATATTTGGTTTTGTTCCAATTCAGAATGAAAATGGGTTTTTAAAAGCTGAAATTTCCACAAGGGAAGTTCCAATTTCTGAGCACCTACAAATCAGTAGCAGTTTCACCAAAAGACACTTTGGATCCTAAGTTTAAATCTATTTGGTATCGCTAATATTCATTTCGCTGCAAATTGAGTTACTTCTGATTTGGAGTAATATGAGAAAAACTATAATCAAATCAAGGTCAATACAGGCTAAAATAAATGCTACATTTGCCATATAATTGACACATTCCCTTTCTTCCATCCTCTTGCCCAATAAGTATAACAGTACTTGAAAATTACTAATGCTATGTGTATTTTTTATTCCAGTGTCTTCCATGTAATAATTTTCTGCTTTTCTTCGTTCCTCTCATGTTTTCAGTATCTCACATACTTGTTTCCGTATCCTTAGCCTGCTTCACGTTATCTTTCCAGGTAAACTAAGAAAATAAAACTTCAAGCTGTATTTTATATTGAAATCAGTAGAGGTTCACATGCTGAACAACTGGCCCCAGCTGTCTAGAACTGACAAAATAAAAATGTGCACTTCCGAAAGACAAATTGCAAAATATTTCAAACTTTACCTGACTATCCTGCAAAGGCACTGAACTACATTCTGCAAGGTTTTCTTTGAGCTTTTCAATCTCTCTCTTCAGCTCAGCGTTTTCTTGCTTTAGTACACTGAGTTCTCTCTACAACCCAAAAAATATTACATGTAAAATTAAAAATACAGAAGACAAAAATATATTTCAGCAAAATCTGTAGACATTAGAAATGGTTTCAACTTTTAATTATTCTACATGACAGCCAAGCACAATACATTTTTTGCATTGCTTTAACTATCTGCAAGGTAAATTCACTCACTGAGGAGCAGTTTCAGTCAAAGTAAATTACAGCAAGAGGGGTTCTGAAATGAGTGTTTCCAAGCACACACAGTGTATCATAAATCGCACAGGGCTTTCCATAGTTATGTCAGTTCCTTATACATGCAAGGTCAGAACCTATGTCAACACAAAAGCATTCTGGTTTTTGTACCACATGTGATCCTAGTAAGTGTTATCACCTTTTCTGAAAGGTTTAGCAGGTGAGGACAGTTCCTGACACGCTGCTGCTCTTCCCTCTTTATACTTTTTCAGAAAGGAAGAGGGAACACCTCTTCTACCTCCCATCTGCTATGTACTTCCTCCACACCAATGAATCCTAAATGGCCATAAAGCCCATGTAACTAAATCCAGTATTTCCTGGAATGACAAGGACACACTGCAGATGTAGTCAGCTCCAGCCATCCACAATTACAAGATGGCTCCTTTAAAGTTATTAACCATTTGACACATTTAGACCAGTTCGCATCAGCTGAAGATAATGTAAAACAAAAGCCAGATGATGATAAGGACCTCTTCTGTCTATAAAATCCAAATATTTATGATTGGAGAACCAAAACCAACTTTCAGAAAATCTCACGCTAACCTGAATGTGCTTAACCTATTAATTATATTTTAATAGCTTGTAATATTGAAGCCATAATTTCTCATCGGTGATTTACGGGCCAAACCAAACTTCACTGAAACCACCTCCATGACAGCCTATGGAAACCTCTATTACTGTACCAGTGATTGCACCTGGCACGCTGAGGTAATGAACCAATTCATTCTAGGACCAAGTAGTCCTAGCAAGAACAGCCCTCTTCAGGCTCTTGCTCAGCTCAGCGTCACTTAAGAAATCCCTTGGGTGCTGTAACGTCTTGTAAGATGGGCTGGGAGTTGACAAAGCAGTGGAATCAACCCGTTCAATTTTACCTCCATCACACAAAATTGAAACTCATCTGTTAGTGGAGAATCCTGGAAGAGGAAGGCTGGTTTTGTCAGTCTTCATCTTCTATACAAAATAGGTCTCAGTTTTGCCTTCACTCTTGCAACATTGCCCTAGGACTTATTTTATTGCACTGGTTTATCTGCCACTGAAAAGCTATGTGTAGAACATTCTACTCATATAGTCTGCAAACTAGTAAAGCCATTTAAACTGAAAAGGAGATATTACTCTTATTTTCTCTAACCAACACCTCCTTCACAACTCCCCAGATACTAAGAGCTCTAAGAAATCCTGCTCCATACCTCCTGGGTGTCCCTAGACATAATAATGTCCTTATGCTGTTTCTCTTGAAAGTCCTTGAGCTTCTTCAGCTCCTCCTCTGCTTTAATGCACTCCTCATTGGCACTGAATTCACAGAGAAGAAGGTCAGCTTTTACTTTTTCAGCTTTTTCAACTCTTTCCTGGACAGTAAAAAGAAAAAAAGATTTTTGATTTTTTTTTCTTCCACAGGAACAAACAAAACCTTAAGTAAGCCCTTTATATTTATTTATTTTTAACACTTTGGATATTTTTCTTAGACTTATAAATGTACTTACCACTGAGCTCAACACAAGCATGTACCACTGAAGAACAGAGAACAAGTTAGACAAACATGTTATAATTGGGGGAGAGTTGATTTGGTTTTAGAAGGATGGACTAAAGGTCTTCCAAGTATCATTCAGCTAATTTCCACAAATCTATGTGCTTTATAGAACTTGCCTTCCACTTCTTCAGTTCTTCTTTAAGTTTTTCCATCTCATCTTCTGATGTGCCAACAGGGTTGGGGCTTACGATACTCTGGAGAGAAAAAAGGAGGCGCACACAGATTTTCCCCTCCATTAGGCAAAAACTGAGACACACCAAACAATTCAAATGAGGCTTCAGAATAAAAAAAGAAATAAACCCTCTGCAGTTGGATGAATCATTTCGCCATGGCAGATTTCAATGTATGGCCATTAATGAAAGTCCAATGTATTTTGCCTGTGTGCCCATTTGCTGTTTTTCTCCAATTATGTAGGCAAAATATGTGGTGAGTCAAGAGACCGATTGTATTTCATAATTAAATCTTCCTAGAATCTGCACGCCAGAGGATAGCATATACCACATAATTTTTGAAAAATGCATTCAGGCACTCAGGCCAAATCATTGAACTATTTAATGGCTGGATAGGACAAAAATCTAAGAAAATGCATCCTGGTCAGTAATCATTATTTGCTAACTATCCAACTGAAAATATTCACAGGCTAATATTTTCACAAATAATAAAAGCAAGTTGTCTCTATGTTCTTCTACAGGGAACTAAGCCCCTCAAACCCACAAATTTTTATCTATATGCTTTCTCAGCAGTTCCTCTAAGAGAATGTATAAAGAATATGCAGGCCTAATGAGAAAAAAAAATTCAAAATGGGATGCTTCCAAACTCAGGGAGATTGGACAATAAAAGATAACATCAAGCAGGAGGAAGATGATGAAAGAAGCATTTCATAATTGAAGTACATCAGGGCAGAAGTTCACAAGCACGGGAAAGCTACAACTGGATAAAGCCCAAGAAGAGAGAAAATTTTCTGTTCTGTTTTGTTTCTATGGCTGCAATATTCTGCAGAAAAGAAAAAAAAATCCAAAGAGACCTGCTGAAACAATCCCTCCCTTTTACTTAAGATTACATAAAACTTGAATGTGAACCATGAAATTTAGGCATGGCAAAGGTCTAAATTAGATAATCTCGTCAATTCTCTCGGTAAGGCTGGGTATTTCCTAAAAACAATAAAATATAAAATAATTTTTTCCACTACTTTGTCCAGTTTCAAATGCCTATTAAGCAACAGGGAAATCCCCATCCGTGTATAACTTAAAACTGGAAAAAAATCCCTTTGCTCAAGGGACTGAGTGCAGGAAAGCAGAAGGATGCACGTGCCACAGCTGGAAGCTGGTAAGAAAGAATGCCTGTTTTTTACTGAAAAATTGTCTATGACAACAGTTTTCAACCTGAAATAAAGAAAAAAATAAGAAGGAAACCACAAGAAATTCCGGGGGAAGACCCATCCAAATTACTTGCCACACTGCAGGAACTGAATCCAGGGAGGCACCAGGAAAAAGGAAATTCCCCTAAGAAACCTCCAGAGAGATGGATGAGCAAGCGAGGCAGGACAGGAAAATTCTCCCAGAATCTGTAATGCAGACACGTTGGAATGGGACTCTCCCAGTGGAAAGAGGAGGCGGGATTGGGGAATGTCCGAAGTATGAAAGGATGGAAGAAGGTGAGACAAGAAGTTTCAGAAGCACTGTCCTAGCAGCCCTAGCACAAACCTTCACTCAGCGGTACTATTGTCAAATACAGATTTTTTTTTCCAGGCAGCACATCAGGAAATACTTACAAAACCATTATCTTGTAAAGATAGTGGGGGACTTGTGAAATCCATTGAAACCTGAGGGAACAAGAAAAGAAATCAGAACATTGTGTGTATTGGCTTTTTTTTTGCAGCAGCAGCAGAACAGAATAGCAGAAGCCATGTTGAGCTAAAAGAATTTTTAAATGTAAATGTTGTACCATTTTATAGGCAAAAGTGATATATATTGGATATCTGAAGCTTCCTTCCTTACTAAGCATAAACGCCAGAGACACGTGAGGAATTCTGCATTGCATGATGTAATTTTTCAGTCCTGAAACTTTACGTACTTAACCTTTACACTGCTTTTGTACTGTGATACATGTTTAACATCCTGTGTGCTCTGTGCTTAATGGATACAACCCTTAAACCTGCTTAACACAACTGAAAATCACTTCCTTTACACAGATAGTGTAAAATCTGGAATCTGTTGCCACAACATTTAGTGGAGGGAGATAAAAAGGAATTTAGAGAAGTTGATGGGCCACAGATCCGCAAACAGATCCAAAAGGTGCAGGTTCCCAAGCCTATGGATGCTGGGGCAAGTGCGAGGGTTTGGCATGGCAGGTGAGAGAGTCTCTAAGTGCCACTGACAACTGCCAGGCCCCGGGCAGCAGTGTCCCAACCCAGGCGGACATCTCGCACGTTCTCACCTGGAAATCCCGAGCTTGGTTCTTACCCAACACCACCATCCCCGCTGCATTCAACAACGCGGTTCAGCGTTGAGGCCATCTTTGGCCAATGATGCAGGAATCCCTTTCTGCTTTACATTAAGTAACCCAAAATTTACTCACTTATGTACCCATTCCTGACTTGGGAAAGTGCATAACTGGAAAACTCCTTCGCTTGGCTTCTCCACAGGCTGCCAGCCGAGGTCTACCTCTGCACTGCCACGCCTTCTCTTGTGGTCCCCTTCTCTTGTGGACCCAAAACACGGCTCTCCAGCAGCCCAACCACCGGCTCCAGCCCCTCGCCTCCCCGGACGAGCCCGTCCCAGCCCCCCTCTGCGGTGCGGGGAGGCCGGTCCCGCCGGGAAGGCCGCACCAGGCCCAGCGCCCCGGCCTGAGGGGGGCGAGCGGGGCCTCACACAACTTACAGCGGCCGCGGGTCCCTGCGGCGGCGGCCAGCCGCGCCCCGACGAGCGGTCCCCCGCACAGTCCTGCGCAGCGCCGGGCTCCCCACAGCCCCTCTGGCCGCCGCCGAGACACCTCCCTCCGCCACCGGCGATTTCGCTTTCGCTTTCCGCCTGGCCGAGGAGCGGCTGCCAGGCACCCCTCCCCTCCCCGGTGCCCTTCCCCGGGTCCCCGCGGGCGACGCCGGCTCCTCTTCCTCGAAGTGACGTGCAGGAAGGTGTCGCCGGCCGCTGCCTCAGCGGAGGGCAGCCCGCCCGGACCCCTCCCCGCGGCAGCAGCGCGGCCTCCCGCCCGCCCCTTGCCCCTGGGGCGGCCTGAGGGGCGTCCCGCCGCCTCCCTCCGGTAACGGGGCCTGGGCTGCGGGGCCCTGGGGCACCCCCGGGGAACGGCCCCTGGGCAGCACCCGCGGGTAGCGCCCTGCGGAAAATGGGGAAATCCCAGAAAAGGTGGGGAGCGGGCGGGCTGGGAATGGGTCAGGGATGGCACGAAGGCGTCCAGGCGGCCATCGCCTCCCTGCTATTTCACTTCTTTTTCGCCCGTCTCTTAACTTGGCTGGAAGCTTCTGGTTTGGCCGCTGGATTTTTATGTGAAGTAAAGTGTCTAAAACCTGGCGTCCTCAAGCTAATTTTGGTGAATTTGTTTTATGTATTTATTTGTTTGTTTTCAACCACATTCTCTGTGGTTATGTGTTTGTGTTATAAGGAATAGGTATTCCTTTGCTGGGCTGTGGCAAAAGACGTAAGACATTCAGTGACAGAAAGACCCTTTGCTGATGGAGGTGCCCCGTTAAAAAAAATAATTTCTGGAAAAAGTCTGGAAGATGTAGTGGCAGATGGTTGCCATGTGGCCCTTTCCTAGGGACAGCAGCAGCTCCCCATCTCGGAGGGAGCCCGCCATCTTGGAGAGAGTCCTCCACCTCTGAAGAAGCCCCCCATTTCAGAGGGAACCCCCCCGTCGCTGAGGGGGGCCCCCCATCTCATAGGGAGCCCCCTGTCTCATAGGGAGCCCCCCATCTCATAGGGAGACCCCATCTCAGAGGGAGCCCCCCATTTTAGAGGGAGCCCGCCATCTTGGGTCAGGGGGATGAGGTGGGGCCTTGGGTCAGGGGGTGGCAGCCACCTCTCATCAAGCAGAGGCCTTCATCCTCCGTCCTAGAGGCACATCGTTGATTTTATAAATGGGTTTGATTTATAAATGTGTATATAGATTCATAAAAATGATCCATGGCAGACACACCTAGAATTGGGCTGCAAAGTCATTGATGGGCAGTCTATAGGCAATGCCAGCTTCATTCTGTGGTGAGTGTTTAAGGTATCTTGAGGTTTTTTTCAAGTCCTTTGAGTGGCCATAGTGTGTGCTTGGTGGGTTGGATTGGAGCACCGATCCAACAGCTACCTCCTTTTTGCCCCTCACAAAAAAGCCCCATCAGTTCCTAGGTCTGTGATGACAACTGCTAATGCCAGCACAGGGAAAGAAGGGGAGGAGAGCTTCGGCACGCATGTAAGTCATCTCAGAGAAGTCATGAAATGTGGACTGGTGTGAAGTGACTGATAGTTGCAAACATCCACTGTGTTAGCCAGCAGGCACTCATTTTCTAAAGAGATTTCAGGGAAGAGCTGCTTCTGGGAAAGACAGGCTTAGATTTCCATGATGATCCGTTTGAGGAAGAGAAAGCACTGGCTCCCCCTTGAAGGGGAGAGTGAAAGGCTTTGGTGACTGAATGATCCTTCTTCATGTGTGTAACTAAAGGAAAGAATCTCTTATGGATCCTGAGAGCGCTGGTGTGACTCACTTTGTCATACAGATTATGTTGCTAAGACAGACTGGACTTCTCCTGACAGGAGCTGTCAGTTGGCAGGTATAAAGTGTGCCTGTGCCTAAGCATGGGTGGGTGAAAGAAAAGAACCACACACATCTTTCACTTGGATTCAGGAGCAGACAATGCATCCAAGATTGTAGCCAAGCAGCCAGATGCAGCTGATTGAATTCAAGACTTACTGTCTATTTAGATACTCATAATAGATGCATTTCAGTCATGAACAAAATTTGTGCAATGTCTGTGTCCTAGACCAAAAAGAAAAGAAAGCATATTCATAGAATTGCTTTCAGGTTTCCTTTAAAACTAACTGATCTTTTAAATGTCACCCTCAAAATTGGAAACAGACTCATACTCATTGACTGAAGTATTTTGTATGGTTAGCAGTCAATCAGCACTGACTGTTAAAGAAATTAATCCTCAAAAATTCAAAATATGCCAGATAGTTGGAGAAAGAGTAGAATCTGACTTTGCCACTTAGCAGATGTGGACTTCTACTTTCAGAGGAAAGCAGGAGGAGCTGTGTAGCAGTGAAGCATCGCAGTGAAATCGGTTGGGCTCCGCGTGCACGCTTGAGGAGGCCTGCGCAAGAGCAGCCAGATAAGGTTTTCAGAACTTTTGCTTTCATTGGCTATACAAAGGGCATCCTGGATTGCACCCTGCTTGGATAGCAATCACCTTGTGCCACTGAATTCAGTGGGAGTTTTACCCATGGGGTAATTATTATGGCAGTTTCAAATGCCGTTTATCTGGTTTTTAAGATAAGTGGATGAAACTATGACCCTGTATTTGAGATATTTTTTTAATTATTTTCTGCCTTGACAGTGGATAACTCTGTTTACTATTGCTTTATAAACACAAAGTTGGTTACTAATGAGATGAGTAAAAGGGAGAGGTTTAGCTGGAGTAGCCAGGGAGGAGGAGGTGATTATGTTATGACCTAAGTACATCAGATTTCAGATTTAAATGTCAGAGTGGCAGGCTGCTCTCCAGTAACCATGGTCATGTTGGGAAGTCACTGCTGATCTGAAAGTGCCTTATTTTTCTAAACTCCGGGGAATGCAGCAACACCAGTCTGTTTACATGGCCTGCTTTGGGATTTGAGCAGAACAGTGTGTTTGTGCTTGTTTGGTGAAGGAAATTTATTGGAGATGCTGAACTGGGCAAAGTTCCTTAACTGAAATGGAATTGACTTGGAGTTGATATGTTCATTGATTTCTATTTGTTGTGAATTTATAGTGTTAACCACATATGAATCAGAGAAAAGGGAAAAGCATTGATTTCAAAACTCTAGAAGAATCTAGCTAAAGGGGAAAATCAAGGAGTAAAATATAGCGTAAGAGTACAAGAAGCCTTAAAACTCTCAAGAGTTCTCTGAGCAGTCAGCATTGATAGCAAACTTGTTCTTCAGGAGTCTGAAAAACTCTTGATAAGCCTAGAAAGCTGAACTGGAAACTTCAAAAGAAAACCACGACCCTTCTGGCAGTGTAGGATTAGGACTCGTCTACATCAGGAAATACTCTGATTAAGCTGGAAGAAAGTTTACAGCCATAAGCTTACCTTTTATTGGTACCAAAACAATTTGACCATAACTCAGCTCCTGGACCATAGCTGTTAAGAATCTCATGGCATTGCCTTCAGAGGGAGAGTATTCTTTTAAAGTTAGACCAGGTCCAAAGAAGGAAGTAAATGGAATTTAGGTGCTTAGATCATAACTGTCATAATGAAAACGCTGCTCAGTGCCTGTCTGATCTTTGAGGTACCCTGGCTGCAAAGGAGCCTGGTTCTCCAGCCGGGTCTAGTATCACCTGAATGTTGGCAGTTCTGAATGCTTGAGTCTGATAATGCTTGGAAGCCACATTCAACCACTGACGTGTTCTGATGGCATGTATGGTACTTTCATACTCCAACAGAATCATGTGCCATGGCATTGCAGGTTTTTTTGTGCTTTCTTTCAAAACCTGACCAACAGAGGCTAGTGATGCCTTCCCTGCTTGTCTTCAAGATTTGCAGTCTGGAAAATTGTGTATGCTTTTGTAGAATGTTAGTGCCTGGAAAAAAGGAAATAAAATTTCAGGTTCTTCTTTAAGGACCTGCTCATGTATTCTGTCAGCACATTATCACACAAATACATTCCTTGATAAGCAGGACACAATCATGATTCCTGTTTACCAATGCTTTTTTTCTAGTGTTCTTTGAGAACTTTTCACACATTCTGAGAGAGAGAACAGAGACTCCATGTTCCAGAGCAACCAGTATTGTGCGGTCAGAGCACTGTTCCAGCAACTGGGAGAAGTGGGTTTGACCTCTCTTCAGTGTCCCAGTCCCTTGCACTTTGTCCAGCAGCTAGCCTGGCCAAAGGGAATGATTAATGCTGTACCACCTCCCATCCTTAGTGATCTCTACTCAGTTATTGGGAAAAAAAACCAACCTACAAACCATGGACAAACAGAAATTTCTTCTTTCTATCCTTGGTGCAATGCCAGGCCCTGGAGAGGAGCAGATCTGAATCTTACATTTATTGTATTTTCAGTAACTGGAGGTGATATCTTACGCAGTGCGCAGACTTCTAAGCAGCATCAAAAATTACCATGATGATAGTTCTGGATCTCACTGCTGAGATACCATAGTCTGTAGTTCATCAGACCTTGATGTCAAGGAGATACCAAGAACACACAGATGGTGGTGTCTTTAAAGAAACTGTCATATCAACCTGTCATTCCCTTGTTTCTCCCGTATCCTGAGTGCTTATGCAGCCACATGGCAATCTTGACTGGGAAACGAACGAGCTTAAAAACTAGCCCAGAACAAAGTTGGTTTTAGCTGGCTCATTTCTCCAGTCCAGTTCATCCTGTGGTCAAAAAACAGTGTGCCATCCCAGGAGGGGGTGGCATGCAGCAGGATCAGTAGACTCAGCAGGGGTGAATAAAAGCTGATTTTGGTGGTGGTGCCAGAGTAACATGGCTTAAAGCACTGGTCAAAATACAGCCTCATTGTCTGGTGTGGTATAGGGTGCCTCAGTGCCATAGAGGGGGTTCCAGATTTTGTTTCAAGGGACCTACATTTTAGGCATCACAAAACATAGTCCTTTTTTCAGTCATTTTTTCTAGCGTGGCAGAAGAGAAAAATATACCTGACAATGAACATCTAGCACCTTTAGATGTCAAATATCTGCCTCTTGTAAATGTACAAGTCCATTTCCAACACAAGCAGAATTATGAAATAAATACTCTATACCAATCTACTTTTTTTACCGGAAGGATTCTGAAATGTGTCCAGCAAGACTTGGGAATGTTTCAGCTTCCCTAAGATGTGTGTCCCAGAACGCAGTGCTATGAGGCAATGCAGTGGTTCGGTAAATAGTCCCAGCACGACCGCTAGAAAGCAAACAATGAAACAGAAATCATCTAAGATGCACGTTGTTAGGCTTGAATCACATTCCAGTTCTTTGGCTATAAATCACTGCATGTTAATGAAAGACTTCTTTCAAATAACATTGTTAGTGTTTCAGTGAGGATTGTTGGTTTATATAGGCAGAATAAATTCTAGCGTGCAGGCCATTTGAGAAGACATAAATGAGAGGGAAGGGAGAGTAGGAGAAGGGATGGAGGAGATGTGCCTGTCAATAGTATTAGTCTATGCTTTTATTTTATGTGATGAAGGAATAGAAATTGATTGTTTGTATCCCTTAGGAATAAAAAACATTGTCATTGAAAATCCCAGGTGCGTCCCAGAGTAACCACTGGCCGTAGCATAGACTGTAACAGTAGGCAAAATGCTTCTTTGGTCTGGCTCTAGCCTGAATGACAGATTCTGAAATTGTCCATATGAAAAAAAGGTCTTTTCTGTTTCTTGCCAAACTTTGTAGTCAGCAGGATTTCTGAATGAGTACTCTATCAACATAATCTTTTGGGGAATGTTTAAATAAGTGCCTTAGTCTCTGAAAATGCTTTTTGAAAGAGATTGTGAAGTTACCGCCTTTTTTTAATTTCCAAAAATTATTTAATTACATACCATTCTTCATGAAAGAAACATTTACTGAGTGTAAAGCATAGAAGGCCCTATCTTAAATGGAAAGCTATGGTACGGCTGAGACAAATTTAAAAGTAAATACGTGTAAGTTAAAACATGAGAATTGCTTATGTAGAGGATATCTCTGGGAAGTAAAATAATCCCAGTATATATAGCTTTGGCCTTGACATATTACTGGAAAAACTCAGAACTCTAAATGGTGAAGGAAGGTCACTTTGCCTGTGGGCTGGTTTTGGCTGGGATAGAGTTAATTTTCTTCATAGAAGCGAGTATGAGGCTGTTTGGGATTTGTGCTGGAAACAGTGTTGATAACCCAGGGATGTTTTAGTTACTGCTGGGCAGTGCTTACACAGCCTCAAGGCTGCTCCTTTTTCTGCTCCTCACCCCACCAGCGAGCAGGCTGGGGGGCACAAGGAGCTGGCAGGGGACACAACCGGGACAGCTGACCCCAACTGACCAAAGGGATGTCCCATCCCACATGGCATCGTGCTCGGCATAGAAACCTGGGGGAAGAAGGAGGAAGAGGGGGATGTTTGGAGCAATGGCGTTTGTCTTTCCAAGTCACTGTTATGTGTGATGGAGCCCGGCTTTCCTGGGGATGGCTGAGCACCTGCCTGCCCGCGGGGAGCAGGGAATGAATTCCTTGTTTTGCTTTGCTTGTGTCCTTTTGCTCTACCTATTAAACTGTCTTTATCTCAACCCACGAGGTTTCTCACTTTTACCCTTCTGATTCTCTCCCGCACCCTGCCATAGAGTGAGCGAGCGGATGTGTGGGGCTTAGCTGCTGGCTGGGCTTAAACCATGACAGCCTGAAAAACAGAGACTTGAATGTACTAAGTTTTGTTTATTAACACCACTGTTTTGGTCAGTTCATCTCAATCCACAGTTCAGACAAACCCTAGGATTTAATAAATTATATACCGATATTGCAAGTCTTGTCTTCTGTAAGCTTTAATAAACCTAACAAAACTGGGAAAATTGTTAAGTAAGTAAAAATCAAAAGCTCTCATTTTTAGAGAATGCAGCTTCTCTTTCCAACTTCTGCCTTCGTCCTTAAGTCTTTTGTCAGAGCCCAAGTTGCAGAATGTTGAATAGACTGCCTGCAGGTATTTGCATGTGCTTCATTTTCTTTTACCCGTTTTTTATTGAAAGGCCCAATGTGAAGCCAAGGATTGACTAATGGCTGCCTCTTCTGTAGAAATCCCACTTCCTTATCCACAGACAGGCCCACCAGGTTTTTCTTTTTGNTTTTCTTTCTCTTTCTCTTTTTCTTTTTTCTTTTTCTTTCTCTTTCTCTTTTTCTTTCTCTTTCTCTTTTTCTTTTTCCTTCTCCTTCTCCTTCTCCTTCTCCTTCTCCTTCTCCTTCTCCTTCTCCTTCTCCTTCAAAATAACCTGGGGTTTAATTGTTTTGAATGAACTTGTGTTTCAGTTTCTTCCTGTGCTTGTGCACATAAAGCACTCTTTTGAAGATAAAGACACAACAGCTGTTGACCCAGCTCATTTCCAAGTGAAGTGTTACTAACTCTTAAGAGCTCTGTTTAGTTTTTGCAGGGTTTTTTTTTAAACGTGGGGGTTTTATGCCACTAATTCTGGCTGAAGATATTTTGCTGTGTCCAATTCTCAAATAAGTGTCTCATATTCCCTGATACTCTGTTTCAGATCTGACAAGTCATCATGTTTACATGTTAAATCAACATTAAAAATGTCTAGTGTGATGTTATGCACAGCTGAAGGCAGCCTTAGAATACAGAGAATGAATTTGTATTTTTATTATTTCATGACAGAAAACTGACTTACCAGTTTTAGGGAGGAGAAAACTATTAATTGATCTGGGTATAAAACAGTCATGGCAAGAAAGAAAATATATTGAAGGAGCTCAAATATTTGTTTCAGCTCTTTCAAAGTGTAACCATTTGATTTTTCATTTCAGACCTTTTGGAAAATAGCCATATATCCTAATTAAATTTTTTTAAAACCTGAAATTTAAAGTACTTCAAATCAATCAAAGTTTAAAACTTGACCCCAAATCAGTCTGTTTCACTAAAAAATCACTTTCAATTTTGAAATAACAGACAAATTTATTCCTTTTCATCTTTTCTTCTTTGTGTTTGGCCAGCAAATAGAAAATTCATGGGTTTTATTTCTTTACTTGGCTCTCTGCACCAATGTTTCTCAGTGATTACCTTTCCCTGTATGAGTGTGCAGGCAATAACGGTCTTGCATCAAAGAGTAAGATATTCAACATGCAGTAAAATTTCGGTAAGATTTTTATCATCCTAGCTTTTGGGGAAAGATGATTCATTCAGCTCTACAGCTTCATTACAGTGCTCTAAATTTGGGATATTGGGGTTTTTATTTGATGCAGCTGTTAATATTCAGAGAGGACAGAGCATAGGGTTTCTGGAATGACAGCCAGCAGTCCTTCTGCTTACACTGCCAGCTTGATAGCTTTTAAAATACGGTGCTAAAGTTGGGCTGGGATTCCTAGAAGATACTTGGAGCTGTTCTGCAAACAACTGAGTATCAAACCCCACACATATTCCACCTGTATGGAAGCACATCTATGAAAAAAATGAGGAAAGCTTGAGTAACAAAAAAGCAAACAAAAATTAGCCTAATTTTCATTAGGGTAATCCATTGTGGCAATGCTATCAAGGACAGCCTTTGATTATTTTTTTCCCCGCAGGCTGAATTTGTATACTTAAAGATACTGAATTATAGACTGAAGATTCATCTTGCTTTTGGCCCAGACACAGATGACAGTTTTATCACTTGAATCAGCTGCACCAGGTTTGTGATAGTGCAAAGTTTTTCTAAAATTGTATACTCATGTATATACATTTTAAGTGCAGAAATTCATATGCCAGTAAGGCACTTTCTGTAGCACTATTTAAAGACTCCTTACACTGAGAAAATAAATCTTTCTGACTTATTTGTTCATTAGATTTGCAAGAAAACCCTTATTACCTTCTCATCTTCAAGTGGCAAGAAGTTCTAATTTTCCATTTATATTCCTGTTTCTATATTTTTTTCTGCAGTGCCTGGAGTCGCATTTAGTAATATTTACTGTTGTTTTTTTCTTAGCAAGATAAATATCAAATTAATATCAATTATATTGAAAATAACAGGTAAACACAGCAGCAGTTATAACATTGCTGAAGCCTCAGAAAGACTAAGAATGTTTAACAGCAATTGGCTGGGTTCTCTTTATCCATTTTTGACACATTGTATATGATTTTGGTTTAAAAGAACTATAGTTCATAGACGTATTTGTACAATTCAATTAATCTCCTCTGAAAGGGATTGCTTTGCCTATTTGAGCTGTTATTTAGGAGTGAAGTATTCTAATGGCGTGGTAGATGGCCCAAAACTGGGAGCTGGCAGAATAATAGAAGCACAGTCAGAGCATGAAAAACAAGGACAAATAAATACTGTAAAAATAAATTTGATAAGTTACAATCTGCCAAGTATGTGAACAAAGCAAAATGGCACTTTTCATAAACACGTAAAGAGAAGGAGGTTGAGACCACAATCATGTAAAAATGACTTAATTGAGAGATGTTACTATGGGATAGGATAGTCCATTTTCTTCCATAATGAGAAAGATGACAAAGAAAATATACCTTAAATAAAGAAGTAAAGCAAAGATAATACCAACTCCATAAAAACACACGTACATCAAAGTAATCTGGGAAGAAGACAGTCACTCACAGCCACAGGAAATAAATAAACGTATAAAACACAGAATGATTAGAAGAGGGAAGTGAGATGTTTTCCACAGCAGATAACTTCCATGGTAGTATTGTACATCTGGTGCAAAAGCTGGGGATTGCCTCTTTTATAGGTCTAGGCTGCACACAGGTCATTCGTTAACAAAGATGCTGATGGTGATTATCACTGACTACCTAGAGGAAAGACTCTGTTTAACATCTTTGCTGGCGACATGGACAGTGGGATCGAGCACACCCTCAGCATGTTTGCTGACAACACCAAGCTGAGTGGAGCAGTTGACACGCTGGAGGGAACGGATGCCATCCAGAGGGACCTGGACAGGCTTGAGAAGTGGGCCTGTGCAGACCTTATGAAGTTCAACAAAGCCAAGTGCAAGGTCCTGCAGGTGGGTTGGGCCAATCCCAAACACAAATACAGGTTGGGTGGAGAACGGATGGAGAGCAGCCCTGAGGAGGAGGACTTGGGAGTGTTGATTGATGAGAAGCTCAACATGAGCCAGCAACATGCTGCATCCCCAGCAGCGTGGGCAGCAGGGCGAGGTGGGGATTCTGCCCCTCTGCTCCACTCTGGGGAGACCCCCCTGCAGTGCTGCCTCCAGCTCTGGGGCCACCAACAGCAGAAGGACACGGAGCTGTTGGAGCGGGGCCAGAGGAGGCCCCGGAGATGCTGGGAGGGCTGGAGCCCCTCTGCTGGGAGGACAGGCTGAGAGAGCTGGGGGGGTTCAGCCTGGAGAAGGCTCTGGGGAGACCTTCCNAAGGTCCCTTCCAACCCAAACCATTCTATGATTCTATGACTCCAAGCGTTGTCATTTCAGAAGCAGTAGGAATAATCCATACCATTATAAAAAATTTTCCAGCCAACTTGTGCAACTGGGCATTTCCAGGATTATGATGCAATGTCAAGAATATTAGTTAGCACCGTACTGAATTCTGTAATCATGGTATTGCATGCGTAAGGCAATGATCAGAGACACCAGCTTGTTTCTCACAGGATGTGAACGGTGCCCACGCATATACTCAAACCCATAACCTAACTCTCCACAGAAGGTTAGAAAATGGGTGACAGAGATCTAATACATCATACTAAATGAAATAAAATAAAACACAAAAAAAGCTGATAAAATACTGAGTCACCATGGCATTAGGAAAAGACAGAAAATTGATTTCCTCAGAAGCTGAAGCAGACAGCAGGAGGGAGGAGAGAAAATGAATGTGCAGTGGGCTAGGAAATGACTGTTGCAGACATAAATGGACATCTTAAGCAATGACGGCTGAGACTAATCCACTGAGTATGTTATCACCATATTCATCTATCTGGGTTTCAGAAAGGAATTTAGCATAACACTGCAAAGCAGATTAATGTGGATGGTTAGCTTTTATGGGACCGGAGGTACTGCCCTTGAGCTAACAAGGCGCCTGTAAGACCAAGGGCAGATTCTGCCACTGCCGTGCCAGTGTCCAGGATGTTGAGCTAACATTTGGTTTACTAAAGGACATCCCTGTGGAATATCTCTGTATTCAATTAGAAAATCTGACATACCACACAAAATGAAGAGTGAGGTAATAAGAAAGCAAATGACAAGTAATAGAGGGAGAAGTAGAGAGAAGGAGTAATAATGGCTGATGGCTTTTGGAAACAGGAACGTGCAGAACGCTGAAGCTGTCCAGATGAGAGACGGGGTTTGACTCCAGCGCGTATCTGAAGGGAGTACCAGTGCCTGGGGAGCCTGGTGATGGGCTTCCTGGGACACCAGCCTGGGACACAGCATCGGGAGAGGTTTGTCCCAAACCATAAACATCCTTTTCCAGATCGAGGGCATTAGTCTGAGCCCTGTCCAGTTGGGATTCACAGCGTGGGTGGACACCCTGGGCACTGGTATGCGAGCTTCTGAAGAGGAAAGCAGACCTTAGCCTGGTTTTTGTGAAAACAGCTGCTGGTGGTGTGGTAACGCTGCAACCCGGGGCAGCAAGAAGGCATTAGACTCAAGGAGTCTGAAGGAAATAGCGGAAGAAAAGAGCCTGAACATGTAGCCCCTAGTGAATTAGGGATTTTCCCGTTGCCCTGGATTCTATGCCCTTCCCCAGACTCTTTATGCATTTTACATAGCTGTATTTCTGTAGCCACTGGATAAAACAAGTGATGAGTTCAGTGGCCTCCAGGTTTTCCGAAGTGCTGAGTTTAGGGAGGAGTGATGCACTGCTGGGCTATTCACTTCAGTTCCACCCTGGGTCTAATAAATTCCTTTTTAAATCTGTCTACCAGGAGTATTGATCAGAAAAAATGCATTAAGAACACAGAGCAGGAAACATTTTGATGACCGCTTATAAGGCCAATTTTTCCAAAGTGTTTAGGTAACTGGCAAGATTTTCACAAGTATTTGTGCACAAACTCATGGCAGTATTTTGCTTCTGAAAATTCACTGCCTGCCTATGTACATCTTAGGGTATGAAAACAACTTTTAAGATCTAAGATGTTATGAGATGGACAAATGAATGGGGTTTAAAGTAAAAGAGGTGAAAACCAGCGGTCGGATATTCAGCATGTATATGCTCTGAATGCCTGTTAGAGGCTCACTTAATGGAAAGTCTCTTAATTCACACACTTAAATTAGATGCTTAGAGTTAGATAGTGTGAATACCTGTGCTATATTGTAAGCCAATGAAATAATTATAAATATAGGAGACTAAAACAAGCCCTTATGAATGCTTATTTACTTTAATTATGAGGAAAAAAATAATTAAAATAGTGACAATAAGTGTTTTCTTTGTAGGCAATACTCTCAATTTTGCAACAACTTATTTGCAATAATTTGCAATTATGCAATATCTCACTGAAAATGTAATGTGAGTAATGTGAATTTTTGCTGTGTTCTTTAATTTAGTTATTAGTTCATTGTGTCGACTTGGTGTATTTTAACTGTTGCCAGGACAGGAATCACTCTCACAGTGCCACAAAACTGAGTAGTCACATAATTAGTGTAGATACATAAACCGGCAGAGAGAAAAAATATTTTTTCCTTTTTGCTGAAGTAATTACTCACTGCAGCTTATTAACCGCCCTTGGTAGGCATAAATAATAATCCTTGCTATTTCACACATGGTACGATTTCTTAGAATTACCCATTTTTTAAAGCAAATACACTTACAGGAATGTTTATTTCCCCGAACTGCTTGAACACAAAGTCTTCCTTGCAAAAATTGTCTCCATGTGGTTGAATGAGCACCAGCGATTTGGCTCTCATCTTGCTTTCACCAATGTAAAAATAGTTAATATACAATGTTTTTAAAAAACCTTGTAATGTAAATACTAGATGTTTCATATCAGTTTGCCAGACACTAGTATTTTTATGGACATGCTTACTAAAAAGAAGCCCGTCATCTTTTAAACCTCTGATTGTTTTGTCTTTTCTGTAGGTATTACAGGCATGTATGTATCCTTAAAATCTTCTTAATGTCTGAGCACATCCTGGTGCTCAGCATAAATGTTGAGTTGATGGGATAAAGCAATATTTTGGTGGGCAGGTTTTCTTCTGGGAACCAAAATGTTTGTCTTTTGAGGTCAGATGTGACTTCAGTGTGACCAGCTGCAGGAACACGGAGCAGCAGAACCCTCCCCAGGATCTTCCTCTGAAGCAAGTTCCGTTTCCCAGCAGGCAAGAAGACTTTTCTGTAGTGGCACCGCTGGATAACAGCTTCCGAAACATAGGTTCAACATTTTCATCTGCTTGAAGGTATTTGAACATACACAGCTTAGTCGCAAAGGGCATGTGCCAGTCAGCAGTCCATAGATATATTGTGATAACTCTCTTTTAGCATTTCCCTTTAAAGCTGCTCCACTTTGGCTAGAAAACTAAACACTCCTTCTATCTGAGAGAAGGAAAAAAGCATTCTTCTAAGAACGCTGGAAGAACAAGGCCTGGGTCATGTTTTTTACTACATTGGCTGTTTGATATGTGGTATTCAGTGGACAAAACTCAAGCGTCTTAACTATGGTCCTAAGGGACCAAATTCTGTACATCTGACTCTTCACGTACATTAATTTGGCAATTGAATATTAATATCTTCACATACACACACACAAACACCCCAAAAGTTGTTGCAGTTTGCTTTGCGATGGCTGGAGTTGCAAGGTATTTTTTCTTTTAGGAGTTTCTTGGCAATCTTTGGAGCCTGTTTGTCTTGGCATCCCCCTACCATATTACCCGTTCTTCAGTATCAGATTCTAAAAACTGTGTTTACAACATTTTGTGATTTTTCAATATATTTGTGTAGTTTTAAAATGTAAACATAGAAGAACATAACGAGACACTTGTAAATTTTATATCCGTATATATTTTTAATTTTGATAGGTTCAACTGTTTTATTTAGAACTACTGTCACTATAGGATTTCAACTGACAAATATTTTAACTTGGCAAATGTTCAGATTTTTTATAAGTGAATCCATTATACTCTCCTAACATCTGCTTTTAATAATCCCAAACGTTTTTGGTTTGTTCTACTTTCACATGAAGTTTTTTGTTTGCTTTTTTTTAACTAAAGCACCATTACACAGCACGGTTGTTTCTTATCTCATTGATGTGCTGATAAAAATTGGCATTGATTTCAATGAGAATTAGACCAGAAGACAAAGGAGAGTAAGTTTTAAAATAGTTATAATACAAAATACTCTCTGAAAGATTAACTTAGCGCTGTGACAATAAATAGTAAAATCATTGGCCAAATAAGTTCTCATGTTATAAAAGTCTTCTAAAATTGCATCATCTGAAGCATATAGGGGAGAGGAAAAGTTAGGAAATTTCATTAGAAATTCCTTCCGTCTTTAAGTACAACAAATGTGCGACAATTTAGAAAACCTGTTTTGTAAATTCATCATGAAGTGAGTTTCTCACTAGTCCAAAACATAAATGTAAGAGTTCCCTCAACTCTTTTCCACGACACACCATTTCTGTAACACTTTTCAGCTTTCACTTAAACAGAAAGCATACAAGAAAAGAGAGACTGGAAAAGCAGATTAATATACTCAAGTAGGCCTACCAAATCTCATCGGTTCCTTTCATTTTGGATGCATTTTCACACTTAAAGCATCTTCTTTTCAAAGGCATTTTACATGAAATAGGTATTTTTAAAAACTATTTATTTTTAAAGGAAATTTCACTAACAGCAAATGTCAAACTAGGATTTTGTATAAACCAAAATGTCATCTGGAAAATATATGACGCAATTCTGCGCTATCTGACGTGGCAGAGTCTTTTGTTGGAGTATTGTGTTTAGTTTTGGCATGACACTTCAAGAAGGATGCCAGACACCTGGAAGGAGTACAGGGGAGAGGAACAAGAATGATCAAGAGTCTAGAAAATATGAGCTACAGGAAAGATGAGAAGAACAGCCTGTTTATTTTTCAGGAGAGACCTGAAGCGAGATAGAGGAACAGTTGTAACATAACTTTCCTTCTACAAAGAGGCAGTAAAGAATCCATGACTTTAAGTCTGATGAAGCAAAAAGAAGAAATAGGCCAAAGTTGCAGCAGGAAACATTTTAGTTAATACAAGATGTTTTGATTAAGGATGGTATTTAAAACGTTAGGAAGAGTTAAGTCCCAGGAGGCTGTGGAATTGCCACCACCGTGGGTTCATAAGAACAGGCTACACAAGTATCTGCCAGGAATAATTCAGGTGTAATTATTTCTGCCATGTGGCAGATGGTTGGGATCTGATGGTTCTTAAGGTCCCCATGGAGGTTCTGGAGTGTGGGACAATCCTTCAACTTGTACCTTGACAGCTTCGGTTCATGAAAAAAAAAAAAGTTTAAAATAAGATGAAATTTATTTAAAATGAGCTAAAAATAAGATAGCACTGGGAGCGGCCTTCTTTCAAAGAACATCATCCAAGCTCCTGCTCAAACATAATCTCAAAATAAGTTAAGTGTTCTGTTTGTTTGGCTGTTCTGAAACTTCTCTGGTCTTACGGTTTGAAATTGACTTCTGCTTTTCAGCCTAAATTTAACTCTATATGGGATGAGATGGGATGATATTGTTGTTGGGCTAACATTTTCCTTTCTTTCTTTAGGTTAAATACCTCTTTTTCCATTCTCAGGTTTCCCACTAAGTAAATTCAGTCAGTGTAGTAATATTCCCCCTTTCACATCAGCTATTTTAGGTTTTTTTCTCATAAGAAAAACCTAGCTTTAATTGTTTTACTATCTTTTTCCCTGCATCCCTTTTTCCTACACTTTCCACCAAGTACTTTTTTCTGAATGAGATTACAGTTTCTTGCAAAAAAAACCTCCCAATGAAAGGCTCTTCACTGCATGCCTTTCCATTTAAATACATCATTCTTGGTGTCATCCTCAAAGCTATAAACAATATAATTGTAATGTATTCTATATCACTGATAGTAATATGTGAATCTTAGAATACAAAAGCTAGAAATATTTTCATCATTTTTGTTCATTTATAAATAGAAAAGTGAAAAGTTTAGGTGCTTAATATTTAAATTAATGCAAAAGAGATTCGTGACCCACATACACTGCTGTTTTTTTTTATATTCCTTCATCCTCAGTGGTTCATCCATTAAGCTACTGGATTGTTTTTTCTTTGTGTCATTGCAATTAGTTTTATATCACTGCGGGCTTCCCATGACAGTTTGAGAACTACCAAGTTAGGTCTTCACTTCGAACGCTAATCAAAACCACAGAATAACTTTCAAACAGTATTTCTTAACATATGTATGTGTGGAAAGAGTTAAGGAAAGCCATCTCCCTCTCCCCCCACAATTTATATAAGATTTGTCTGGGGTATATTTAAATGTGGAAAACTTGGAAGAAAACTTAAGAAAATACTGTCAGATGAATGTCTGGAAGTGCCCATGTACAGCTGTGGAATATCTTCTTCTTGGTGAGGGGTTCTGCTAGGATTTGCAGATGAAAACTTTCCTTCCCAGCTCACTTGGGAGGCAGATGTGTAGGACTGAGTGTCTGAATGTGTTACTTTATTGCCGCTGCAAGTTGCACAGACTTATGCCTGGGCTGAATCTGAAGCATATGTCTAATGTTAATACAACACAATAGCAAACATTAAGTTGTTTCCTCAGGTATGAAAATATTCACCCTACCCAATTCCTTGTCACTATAAAACATGTACTGAACCCTGTAAAGCTTTTGTCACCGTCCCACAAATGAATTTGAGGGATTATTCAGAGGATATTATAATAGACATCTGAATTCTGACTTCAAGATTGGATGACCTCTCGTGATCTTCAGTTATTCTGTGATTCATAAGCCATTGTATTTCTTTGGACTTATTAGATAGTCTTGTTTCTCCAGGGAGGTATGTATTCATTCAAACATTAGACCTTGTATAAATCAAGAGATGCTGTCAGATGCTGTCATTATTAGAACTGTTTGTTACTTTATGTCCTTTATTTATTAAGTTGCTTTTTCTAATTGAAGGCTTTCACCATTAGCAGTTAACTTCAGTAAAAAAATATTTTTTATTCATTATTGCATGTCTTTCTCAAGAATTTCAGTATGGTGGTCTATCACAAATCATCTCCAAGTTGGTGTTCACTCCTTGCTTTTATGAGTTAGTCACTACTAACACATTTTTGTGATCTTGTGGGATTGGGACGCGCCCACCACAGAACAGAACAGTCCCCTGTGGTGTAGACATCTGGCTCTGATAGAAGATCGTTAAGCTATCAACTCACGTTGCAATATCATCCAGAGGAGTTTGCAGGGAATGGCAGAGAGAAA
Organism: Stercorarius parasiticus; assembly: GCA_013396915.1. Lineage (NCBI taxonomy): Eukaryota > Metazoa > Chordata > Aves > Charadriiformes > Stercorariidae > Stercorarius > Stercorarius parasiticus. The sequence continues at coordinate 109,133 of VWZL01002573.1, read as the reverse complement.
AGGTGGCCTGTGCAGAGAGAGACATCCATGTCATACTTCTTTCAGAAAGAAAAATCTTTGCATCAGCCTAAGAGGATTCTCTTTGCCTGAATTTGTCTTTTTAGATTACCAGTGAATGATATTGCTGTTGGATTTTCACTTTCCTTTGGTTTCCATTGCTTCCCTCATGCCTCTTTATTGTTTCTAGGTTCCCAGAAGATACCATGAATGTGTCACAACTCCAAACCAGCAAAGGACAAGTGCCAGTCTCCTTCAGCTAATGAGAAACGAATGCTCCAGAGCAACACACTCAGCACTGTCTCCTCCACTCACCGCCCCCCCATAAGTTTATACTGTCATCTTAGCAACTCCTATCCCAGGTAACCTCAGATACATGTCTGGGATGTTGATGTTTAGAAAGCAACAGACTTCTACCAATATGCTTTCACAGAATAATGTCAACTTAGGTCTCATTCAAAAAGCTTGGACTCTTATCTCTTGGGCATTAAGATAGAAAACAAGTACAAATAAAGCACCAAGCCTTGTATCTAGGAAGAAGAAACGGAGTAGGGCTCCTACCTCTATGCAATGAGACAAGTCATTAGGACAAGAGGAAATGGCCTCAAGTTGCGCCAGGGGAGATTTAAATTAGATATTAGGAAAAATCTTTACACTGAAAGGGCTGTCAAGCATTGGAACAGGCTGCCCAGGGAAATGGTGGAATTGTCATCCCTGGAGGTATTTACAAACCGGGCAGATGTGATGCTGAGGGACATGGGGTAGTGGTGGCTTTGTCAGTGTTGGGTTGATGGTTGGACTCGAGGACCTGAAACGTCCCTTCCAACCTAAACAATTCTATGATTCTATGATTCTAAGTCTCTGAAGTGCTTTCTTGTTTTGGTGACAGGAGCTGTAACGTGATGGGACAAGCAGTGTGGTGGGACCATCAGTGTGGTAGAGACTGGTGAACAAACTGGCAGGCAATATCCCTAGTCCCAGCATCCCGCTCTGTGATAGCTCACCAGCACAGGAAAGAGGACAATAAGCCACTAAGCCCGGAATGTCCCAGGATACTCAGAAAGAACCAGCAGGCTGTCATCAGCTTTCTGGGATACCTGAGTGGAAAGTCCCAGTGCCAGGCCTTGACATCAGTGCACATGAGCTTTGCTGGGAACGAGAAGACATGTATAGATTGTACACCTACTGCTGCACACCGCAGGTTCAAACCGAGTGGGTAAGGCATAGGTGTGCACAGCAAGAATGTATGATAGGTGAACTTTATTGGAAGAACGGGTTTGCTGTCATCAGTGAGTGCTGAAGAGTGACAGGTCAAGACATCGGTAGTTTGGTGGAAGGTGCTTTGCTGCTGTGACGCAAGGGAAAGGCTCTCTCTCAACTCCTTTTGCCCACAGCTCTCCCCTTCAGCATCTGCCTGAGTTGTAGGTGGGAGGAATACGTGTGTGTGTGTGTCTGTGTATGCAGCGTAGCTAGGCATTCATCACTTTATGTTCAGACTGGTGTGGTGAAGAATATCTTCCTCATTGGTACAACAGTCATCTATGTAAAATATTTTTGAGTAGGCACAGAGTCCTCCACCCTTTCCTTTTCATTTATTTTAATTTGATTGTCTTCGTGGTTGTGAGCACAACTTCTTCTATAGCTCCTGACTCAGAAGTTACGAATGTTATCAGAACCGGAGAGCAGTGTCTTCCAATGGCTGCTCAGGAGCGTGGAGCACCAGACCATTTTCCATACTCTCATCTTTCCCCCTTTCTACTCTCCCACTCATCCACAAGGAACAGCTGCAGTAGTCACTTTCAGCCAGAAGGGAAGACAGGCAGACAGCTGTCACGCTATGAATCAGATTTTAAACTGTGGTTTGGAGGGGAAGATTTTAGCTTTATTTCCCACTTGCAGAACAAAGAGCATCTGTTTTTGACACTTGCAGTTTTATGCTGATCTGGGAGTTTGACTTGCAATTACAGATTCTATGTCGGGAAACTCAATTCGGATAGCCAATGCAAAATATTCTCATTACATTTTTTCATTGATTAGGTCACTGTGAAATTAAATCCAAATTACACATGAAAGAATGGAATGCTTAAATGAGAATAAGAGGTACTATGTGTGATTCTCTTCAGTCCTGTAAATGGTGTGACTAGAAACTCTACAAGCAGATAGACTCGTTATTAGTTTTATTGTTTTATGGAATTTGAAGACAGTGAGTGCTGAAGAATGAACAGACTTTGGCTTGCAAAGTGTTCATGTGTGCTGCAGTAGTGAGGGATAGAATGGTTTCTTGGACACGCTGGGAATGGAGGGAGCCAAAAGTGAGTCACATGGACGACTGCAGACATCACATTTAATTGTGTAATAATACTACAGCAAGCACAATTGGAGCAGGCTTGCTGACCTCACAGCTGAAAGCACTATTTAAGATCTGGCTACCAGATGTTCCAATAGGATCTAGCCAGCAGCTAGCAGAGGTTACCCTGAGTGTTTTAACAGGGAATATTTACAGCCTAATAGTTCGGAAGAGATGATTGCACTAATTTTCGTTTCTGCCCTGCTGTGGGACAAGGCTCAAGCATGGGGATTCAAGGACGGAGTGCTGCATAACTCCATTTGGTTAGGTAAGAAATAATTTAATCATGAATGTTTTGCTGCAAAAGCCACCGTGTTTGCCTAACAGTATAAAGATGAGCACCTAGCAGTACAAAATTGAATCCTGCATTAATATTAGCAAAATCCTTTTGTTATTTTATCATTTTATCTAAGTAGCGACTGTAAGTTTTGTCCTTATGAGCTTACTATTTTTACTATTTCTCTGAAGTGCAGGGAAAAGTAGTTATGGAATATTTCATCTGAATGTATTTTCCTACAGCATGAAGTAAAGTGAAAACAGCATTAAATAGTAGTTGCTTCTAATGAAGGAAAATGAGTATGAAAAGAAGCATTTGCCAAAGGAATTAATTACTTTCTGCATGAACATACTTCAAATGCCTGGGGTCCTACATATGAAACTAAATGATCTGGAAATAATAGCGATAATATTTCCTAAGTTTCTAGGAAAGTACAGAAATGTATATGTTTTGGCCGTTGGTTTGTTCACATCATTAAACAGCGGAGAGAATATTCCAAAAGGGCTATAGAAAATTCTGTGGGAATAGTTTCTTATACTTCAAGTGGGTTTAAATAGCTCTTAGGGTTCCTTTATAGATCTTTATAATTATGCAATGCAACAGAAAAACATATCCAGAATATAGTCACGTAAAGGATGCCAAAACAAGAACATACACTGAGTGCTCCATTTTATAGACAAATATTTGCAAGCTCCTTTTTCCTCTCTAGGATGTTGTGTATTTCTTTAAGGATTTTAAGGAACTCCTGTAGCCGGTACTGTTTCTGTTGTGATTAGATGTTTCATGAGGGACTGGGGCCATGCTCTATTAGCTGGTGCAGCAACCACGTGACTCCGGTCCCTTCTCAGAGGACCACGTAAACTAACAGGAACATAAATGAGACGGAGAAGTGATCTATATTGTTTTCCATTTGACTGCACATTTTTAATGACTTCTCTTTCCTTCTAAACTTGGAACGCGTCTGCTGTGTCCCATAGTTGCTGAAGGTGCTCAGGTGGGGGAGAGCTCCGAGGGAGGACAGCTTGGCAGCTTCATGCACCGCCACCTCAAGGGGCTGCCCCTCAAAAAAATGATGACAGAGAAGAGGTTTGTGGGAGAAACAAGCAAAGCTTGTATTTTTGGCTGGAATAACAAGAAAGAGACACAGAAGATAAGTAGGACTGAGGCTGTGTTAAGCCCTGATAGCAGGAGCAGAGAAGTTGAATTTGATACAGGCTGTGATGGGTGTTCTCGTATAGGTAGGATGTGGTCGGAGCAATGAGCAAAGGGGCTTGCTGGGTCAGGCCATGGTTTTTCTGTAGCTGGTACAGGCTGTCCCTGCACGAGTAGTTGGACTTGGTGATCTGAAAGGTCCCTTCCAACCTAGACAATTCTACAGTTCTGTGATTCTAAGTGAGGAGTACATGGCCAAGCACAGGTCCTGTCTGTGGTTTAACCATCCTCACGCTCCCTGGCACAGTTTTGCTCTGAGCCAGCCACTGGTCTGCTAGAGGGTACTCCAGTGCAGTGCCAGGGAGAGCTGGACCACGGACTGTCCCTGGATGAGACCCCCCTGATGGCGGGGAAGAGAGCTCAGGCACACGCCATGCCACTTGCGCTCGTGGCCAGAGAATGGGGCCTGGGCGTTTTATTTACAAATATTGGCATATCCACATGAGCGTGGCAATCAGCCACCCTGGATGGCGCCCTTAGGGGCTTCTACAACATCAATGTGTATTTGTGATAACAGTGATCATTTAAGCAGTTTTATGAATTGAAGTCAATTTGAAGAAAAAGATTGCTATTTCTTTAAAATGAAGAAACAGAGTGCTAACTGGAATGCATAATAAAATTATGCTTTGCTACACCTTTAGCATTTACCATAAGAGTAAATAAAAATAAACCCTGGGGTAAAGACTTGCTCTAAATAAACAAACACATGGAAAATCTGGAAGCGCGGTGTGCAACTTTGAAATAATCACTCTGCTTTATCATCTCCAGGACTCTCTTGAAGCCCCTTTAGAAATGCACCATTGAGTGTAACTACAGGAACAAAGTTATTGAAACAAAGCTCAAAATGCAGTTAATTGAATTACCAATGGAATTCAATGACATTATATATAAATATAGGAAGAAAAAATTGGCAAAATCACAGCCATGCAATTTATGCATCTTTGTATTTAAAAAAAAAAAAAAAAAGGTGTAACGTGAACAATAAAACCAGTAAGCCCAATCTCATACTCACTATGCATGAGTATTAAGGCAAGACCCTCTCCCCTGAATAAAATCTAGGAATGCACAGTGACATCTGAGCTTTGCTTATCTCCTCTTCTGATAAAGCATTATCAAGGCCAAACTGAAAATGGAGGGAGTTTTCCATTTTACCTTTCTTCCTCAGCAAATCATTAGCACAAATATAAAATCTTCAGTTAATGCCAGTCAGAAATGCTTGTGTCTTTTACTTTTTTCCTTGTTACAAAGCATCTTTTGTTTTCTCAGTGAGCGTGCAGCGCTGCTGCAGCTGACACTGTTGCCTTCCTGTTAGTGTCTTTCCTGTGTGAATGGAACTTTATGGTTGCTCATTTTTGACACAAGCGTATTATAACCGAAGGTTTATTGTAAACTGATGAGAGGATCAGAACAGTCTTGCCCAAATATGCTCGTATGTTTAGTCGAGTGCCAGTTCTTAGTGCCACAAAGTAGGTTTCCCAGGACAGCTGCTGCGCTTTTTGGGTTCAGAATTTCATCCCCGTTTGCACATTCCCATGTGTCGGTGCGGTTTAGAGGCCATACCTACCCCATTTGGTAGGGGGTTGGAACGAGATGATCTTCAAGGTCCCTTCCAACCTAAACAGTTCTATGATTCTATGATTTGGTGGAGTACTCCTGAGTATCACTGTGAGCATTAGCAGAGGCCTGTGCTGGTAACTCTATGTGGCCATCCCCTGCTTAAAAATTAAATATTTCTTTTTATTTAGTATTTTGTATTTGTGTCATGCGTATTGAGGGAACTGTATTAGGCCAAATTTCATTCTTACTGTGTTTGTGCGGAAGAGATTGGCTACATATTACCATCTCCCATGCTGTGGGTGAGTAGAGGGTCACTGTCCTTGCAGGATCCTGCTGTCTCTGGACTTCAAGGAGAGATTTTAAGAAATGTGAGTTGGAAGAAACATGCCCTGTCAGCCAGGTAACCCACGATCTTTTGAGTAAGAACCAAAGAAGAAAAGTGGGTGGAGAAATCCCTGAGACAACAGTCCCAATATGCAGGTTTTCAGGCAAAGAAAGAACAAACTGCTGAAAGTTCTCCCTGTTGCCCAGGAGGAGATTTCTGGCAGGTCAGATAAAGAGAGCAGCCTTCAAGCAGAGTCCCCATCAGAGAAGATGCCGAGCTGAGGCTGGGGCACGTCGTACTCTGTAGCGTTGGCCCCATGGTGTATGAACAGTTACTGCATCTACAGCGGTAGGTGCGCACTTGGGCTCGCAAGTAAAGGCAGAATTTCATGCAGGTTTATCTGCGCGGCCATGATATCGCCTCCATAAAGACTTGCAGTAATTTGTGTGTGTGTGTGTGTTCATGTATGACTGTGAATATTTGTATATATGTATACAGATGTATAAATATGTGAATTTATATTAATTGTTAATAAGTGCAATGCTTTGACCTAGGTCTGTTTTTGCTGATGCAGTTTATCTTTCTGCACAGCCCCTAATGTAATTAAGAGGGAGGGGAAAAAAACGCCCGATCAGTTAGATACAAAAAGATCTGATGAGTTAATTAGGATATACCTTTAGGGAGTACTGTATCATTAAACTGTGACACACCGAACCAGCATCAAATTGCAAAGCTTGGCAGAGTACGTGCGTGTGGTCTGTATCTTTCCAAAGGCTACTTTTGTCACTTTACAAAGGAGTGAGAGAGATACAGATTGGAGTATCCACACCGCCCGGAGTGTGGAGTGAGGCTAAATGGTGCGCTCTTTTCCCTAGTACTCAGATTTTCAATTCAGGCACACTGAATCCAATACAGTTGTACTGTAAAGAAGCAGTGAGTGGATTTACCAGGTTAGACATGATAGGCTACTGAATGAATGAAAAATAACACTTCCTACGAATAATTTTTTAATTAAAATAGATTTTTTTTTTTTAATATAACATACCATTATTCCACAGCTGTTAGTTTTTGTGACTCTTCTTTGCAATGGAGCTGGATTCGTCAGAAAGATTAAGATTTTTCCGGGGACTATATATTATCCCATGCCCATGCCAGTGACATTCCCAGTGATGCTACAAAAAGCAGCTCTCAGTCTCCGAGACTCTCGTCAGCAATATCATTTACTTCACTGGGCCTGAGGCCAGTGACTGTGTGGGTCCAAAAACTACATTGGCAAACGTCATTCTGTATCTAGCGAGGGTTCTCACCATTGCTAACCACAATTCAGTGGTGACTTTATTTTTTTTTAAAAATGTCCTAACCTAGCCAAAACTACTGACTCTAAGTATGTCCCTAGAAAAGACATTCTTTTTTTCCCATGATACAAATAACTACTGTGAAAACTCCTTCCTGTTTTGCGTCTTTTTTTAGTCATTTTGACTAGTGATAGCTACAGACAGCCATTTCTCTCAGATTATACTAAATATAAGAAACATCTAAACACAAATGCCATTCAGATTAGATATGCAGATTGGTTCTGAGACAGATTTCCATACATATGGCATCAGACAAGCGAAACACAAAAAGATTATAAAACTTGCAGTAGTACTGACAGTTTCTAGGTTTCCCTGGAAAGCTGCTTTATATTGTACTTGCAACAGCAAAGAAATAAATAATGAAGAAAGTGTATTAATTTTCTGTGCAGCAAAAATGTCAGCCAGCAATTGTTCTGGTCCTGCCCTTTGTGACACAAGCTCAGATATTTTTATTTCACATTTTTATTCCCTTCGGTTTCTGCCTCTCCTCTATCCAAGTAGCTCCGATTTAACTTCTCTGGAGATTCAAAACAAAGCTCTGATTCATCTTACAAAGGCACTTATAGTTACATCCAAAAGAATGCTGTGATAGCAATCCAGAAGGAGCTTCCCCTGAGTCAGGACACACAGAACTAGTGATGCTGACAGCAGCCGATCGTTCCCATAACTACTGCCTTCTGAGTAGTCCTAGGGGAGTCCTTCCCTGCGTTTGTTGATTTTCTGTTGTTCAAAAACTCACCAAGCTCTGACTAGCTCTGTTGTTCAAAACTTTCCCCCAAAAAAACATACCTTTGGGTTGCAAGAACATGTCTTTGGGTTGGGAGGGACATATTTTCCTGACACTTGCCAAGTGGCACAGCCACTAGCTGAACATTTTGTTTGTCATCTCACCTGGGCAGTAGCCCAAAGTGCAGGTCTGGGGGAAACTGCTGGAGGCAGTGAGAGCGCCCCAGGGGATGGGCCAGCTGGGATACAATACTGAAATCATTTATTGCTTTGGTCCCACAGAACGAGCAGCTGGAGTGTATCACAGGGAGGCACGCTCTGGGAAGTACCAGCTCACCTATGCAGAAGCAAAAGCCGTCTGTGAATACGAGGGAGGACACCTAGCCACGTATCAGCAGCTGGAGGCAGCAAGAAAAATAGGTTGGAAAAAAATCACGGCTGTTTGCTTTTCACCTCGCTCATTCATAATGTTGCCGGTCTTGTATTTTCATGAATGTTATGAACTCTGGGACTGGGAGACTTGTAAACTCCCTGGATTTTTGCCCAAGTTCCATGCGATTTCCCCCGCAGTAACAGCGCATGACTGCACTACCTACGGAGCTGTCGGGGATAACGTCTGCACACACCGCATGCCCCTGAGCTCTGGGCGCAGCGCAGTCCCGGAACCAGTAACACCCAGCGGAGAGCTGTTTGGCTGAGCTGGGAAGCAATGGTACCTCCCCAGGTACAGCACCTGGGGGCTGCTGGGGGCTGCAGGGGAAGGCATTTATCCCCAGGGAGCTTCTACAGTAAATGTGCGTTGCTATTTTTCATATCATCAGTCAAGATGTTGTCATAATGTTTATTCCAGCCGTATTTGCTCTGAGAGACAGTGGTGTGCTTGAATTGAAAAGCGGAGCTGAGTGAGGGCTCTACTGTATTCCTATCTGATTCCTAATAAGAAATTATGAATTCATTCAGAGCATTGGGAAAACAATGGAAAATATCCTCCGCTCTAAAAATTTGCAGGCTACGCCGTTGAGTCAGAAGCTGGCTCTCAGCACCAGCACACATGTAAAAAGGGTACTTTTGTCTTTTCTGAGTAGCTCATAGTCCTAGGGCGCCACAAATATGTTCCAGTCCGTCTCCGTGAAAACATTGAATTGGTCTCTATCAGACAGCAAATAACATTGCATTCTTTGGCTATTGTTGTTAAGTTCTCAGCCACAAAATGCATTAACAGGATTTTTTTGTTTAGCGAGAAATACTTGAGGTATTTCAGGTATTTAAATTTAAAGTGTTTTAAGTAAAAACTTTGCTTTCTTAGCTCTCTCTTGTATGTATGATTTTATTCACTCTCAGAGCTTAATGCTGCAAACTCTTGAGATACAATGACTTCAAAAGGGAGCTGAAGAACACACTTATATAACTCATCCAACATATAATTTGATTACAAATGCTGGTACGGCACTTAAAACTCACTACCCGAGAAACTACATAGTCCATCTGCATCTGACTTCTGTTTTCAAATGAAGAACCAATAATCATATTGTGGAGAACACAATGCAATTTTATATTCTGTGTTTAAAATTATCCTCTCAAAGTACTGTTCTTTCCCGAAGTTCAATTTCTTTTAGGCCAATTACACCCAAGTCATTGATCGGCTTGAGTAAGGCTTTACTTACTAGAATAAAAAGCAGAGTTTCTTCCCTAGGACGCATTTATCACATCCATGTCGCATTTTCTCCCTGTTGCAGGTTTCCATGTGTGTGCTGCTGGCTGGATGGCAAAGGGCAGAGTTGGTTACCCCATAGTAAAAGCTGGTGCCAACTGTGGCTTTGGAAAAACGGGTATTGTTGATTACGGGTTTCGCCTCAACAGAAGTGAGAGATGGGATGCCTACTGCTACAACCCTAACGGTGTGTTTAAAAACAACCCATTGCTCTTCGGGTCTAAGATTATGACTACACGCCATGCTATCTGGCTGTGCAAAGGCACACCAGCTCTGCATGAATTAGCTGCAATGCCATAAATATGCTGGCTGAGGAGGGGAGTGTATTGATAGAAATGTATTTGGAGCCTTGCACCAAGCCCCCTCTGCCGTTACCTGCAGCTGATCTGGCTTGCTCAGCGCTCCGTGTCTCTGCGCTGCATTGCACCACATATAACTGGGCCTAAGCAAAGTCCTTTCAGAAACTAAAAATACAGTGATATGCTGTTGTTGATTAAAAAGGTAAGTAACATTTCCGTGTGATGTGTGAATGCCTTGTTTTCTATAAGAGTGTTTGCAATTAGCCTACATTTTCATCTAAGTAATCTGAATTGTTTAACATGGGAACCATTTTCCAGATATTTTGCCTGTAAACAGGCTAAATTTAGCGTTAACCCTTATTTCTCCCTTTTTGTGCCTGAGATAGAACAACTTTTGAAAATGCATGCTATGTCTGGGACTGAAATACCTGACAGATCCAGCTCCCAGCAGGTGTGTGGGGGCGTGTGTGTGGGGGTGTGTGTCAACTCTGTGCGCTGCTTGGCTCTCCTGCTCCTGCAAGCGCACTACCCTGCCTGGCAGAGCCAAAAGTTGGAGTTGTCCGTGACGTCTGTACAGCTGTGCACATTTTGTTTGTGCTCAGAGGGCTCAAGCTTGTTTATGTTAGCAGGGCAGTTGTTAATCAAATAGCTCTGTGGGGTGGGGGACACTCACAGATGTTCAGCATACAAAGAGAACTGCAAGAGGGACTACTGCATTCGCTATTAGTGCATGTAAGCTGTCAGCCCGACTTTCTCCTTTGTCAGCCGCCTCCTCTGGGCTGAGAGGTAGTTAGTTTCCAAATGCGCTGTTTGGTTAGAGGACAAAAGGAAACCAGAACTGCCAACACTCAGCAGCTTGAGTCACCCCCATGAAGGATATGTATTCACGCTTGATGGACACCCTGCTAAAAAAAGGCCTGGCAGAGTTGTCTGCTTTGCAGGTGGGAGACAAGTAGCCTGGGGGAACAAAGACAAACCCCTGCTTGAATTGAGCCAGTGTTCTTCTCTAGGATGCTAAAGATGTCAAGAGGAACTTGTGGAACTGTTTGTGTGTTTGAAATCTATATCCAAGCTAGCAATGATCTGCAGCTGAAAAGTACAGGACAATGTACAGACTGAGGTTTAATCACACTATCCAGCCTAAGGGACCTCACTCAGGAGCCCTGAATCACCCTTAGAAAGCATCTCCCTCTCCCCCAGGTCTGAACATAGGCAACTATGACAAATCCTAAAGTCAGGCCGTGTGAGGTCCCCAGATTGGTTTGTCCCACCGTCAGGGAGCTGTTAGAGTTCAAATGGCCACTGAATCAAACCAGAATGAGTGTTTTCCATCCCAAAGGAGACATTCCAAAGGGAGTGAAGAGCTGCGGCAATAACAGGAGTACAATGCAATGTGTGTGATAACTAGCCTTTATACATTTTCTTGTGAAATACACACTTTCAAGAGGTTTTTGAAGAAGAAGGGATGAAACTGAATGCCAGGGTGACTTGGAAGTACAGCTGTAAAGCTTACAGTTTGACATAGCCAGAAACCCCAAATGCCTTTTACATAAAACACTTAGCTCTGGCCCAAAGTCTGCTGAAGTCCATGAAAGCTTTTCCTCTGAATTGAGTGAGTTTTGGATCATGCCTCTTGTTTCCAAGATACCAGCTCCCAAAAGCTAGCAATGACTGACATTTCTTGTGAATGCTGGGTGCTTAAATATATGAAAAGTGCTATCACCCCAGATGTTCCTATGTGATTTTCTAGGGATCTTCTGGGCCAAAGTGCACAAAGATTTAAACCATAGCCATATCCAGAAGGAATGCTTAAGCTCTGATGTTTTTATTTTTCTCTTAGGAAAAGAATGTGGTGGAGTCTTCACAGATTCAAAACATGTTTTTAAGTCACCGGGCTACCCAAATGAGTATGAAAATGAGCAAATTTGCTACTGGCATATTAGAGTAAAGTATGGACAACGTATTCATCTACAGTTTCTAGAGTTTGATGTTGAAGACGACACTGCTTGTATGGCTGATTTCTTGGAGGTCTATGATAGCTATGATGATATCAATGGCTTTGTGGGCAGGTAAAGCAATTCCAGCTTTAATATGCAAATAATCAAATGATTTAATTTTTTTTCCCAGAACGTTACTTCAGAAGAACACGGTATTGCCTTATCCCATTGCCACCTCCGATAGGCCCATAACACTTGTAGCAATAGCACCTGATTTACCTTCCCTGGCAATTTACTGTCATTAACACAGGCCTGTAAAGAGTTTCAGAGAATCGCACTTTGCCCTTTTCTGCTTTGTTAAATGACATGAAAGAAAACTGCAGGAGTTTTTCTTAACTGCTTATCATAATTCTCTATCATTATACAGGAATAACTCCTAGCAATCTCAAACAGTATTTTGTATTTGCTTTAATTGAAAGGAAGGAGGCAGGGTGTTAAACTGTTAGCAAACTGTATTTAATTTAAATTACTATTTGCTACAGAAGTATAATATTTTCTAACAAAATTGCAACAGAACAAGTGTTATATATCATCTCTCTTAATAGATTTAGTTTTCCTCTTTGCTTAATTCTCACTTTCTTTTCTTCAGTGTCATCTTTTTGCTTGTTCTTTAGCAGTCATATTTTGGTGTGAAGTACCTCAATTTTCCAGAACAAAGAGTAAACCAGAAAAAGTGATAAAAAACTCTTCCCAATCCCTGCCACTTTTCACATCCTCTCTGCAAATCATGTGTAGCAAACCAAGGATATAATCCATTTGTTTTGCCTTTACAGATAAATTTGAAATGTTTTTCCTTTCTTAGCCTTGGGCCATTGTTCTTTTCCTTAGCGTCTTGTTAAATTGCTCTTTCTCTTGTTTTGTATCATTCACTTCCCGCATATATTGAAAAATGTTTCCTGCATTTTTCCCTCCCCTTAACCTTACTATAAGATAATGACAAAAATTCTTTAGGCAATTGCTTTAACATATAGCAGAGAATTAAAGACACTGCATACCTATAACCACTTTAGCCCCATAAGCCACAGCTCCAAAGCAGAGTACAGCCTGAGCGCCACCAGAGGTGCGGCATATTTCCTCGGCCGTTTAGTCATGTCCATTTATATTTTCTTCCAGGTTTTGTGGAGATGAGTTGCCAGACGACATCATTAGCACAGGTAATATATTTGCGCTCTTTATGGTTAAAAAAAAATAATCAGCCAAAAGCACCTTTTCTCCCTACTTTCTGATAATATAAGGTTAAGATGCCCAAAGACACAATCTCTGCTTCATGTCATAAATTGCTATTCAAAACTGCCGGTGTGCTCTTTCATCAAGGCAATTACTTCTAAATAAACGTAAAAGTAAAAAAAAAGCTAGTTAGAAGATAACCAGGGTGCATCCTGCTGGCCTTAGAGAGGTAGTACATCTACGCACATTACTGAGTTTTCACACAGATCTGTCATTAGTAACGGAGCCCTACCTATGCACACAGTCTTCATGCACCAGTTTTTCCCATTTCAAGAGCAAGGATTGCAAGAACAGTTCCAAAGCCGGTTATAAACATTATTCTTTGTGTATGTTTAAACAGCAGGTCGAGGTCTGATTACATGTAAATCGAAGCCACTTTTACCTCCCTTTGCTCAAGCGTCACAAAGTCGCTGTAGCACAAATGTGACATGAGCCACCCGTGCAGGGAAGTAGCCGTGTTCCCTGGGACAGTCTAGGGACAGTCTGTGCTGAAACTTGCGTTACCACACTCCAGCCACAGCTGTAATCAGCAGAAAGAGAATAGAAAAGTTGAATTGTGCCATCCCTGATCTCCCCGTTGCCTGGTGGAGATGGGCAGATGACACTCATGGGGGAGCGATGCAGCAACTGCACCCCTGTGTCACCTAGGGATGCATGAGGCTCTATGCCAGCTGTGTCTCACACATGAAGTGTGACATTTCACAGGTAGAGTGAAGTAGAGCAGCATTTTAAAGAACAGGAAATGCTTTGCAGAAAGCACAGCAAAACTTTATCAACCTCTGGGCTCTGCAAACAAAGAAAACTGGTGAGAATCTGCCTGGTTTTCCATGGGGCTAATGGAACCAGACTCCTCCCAGCTCGGAAGTAGACAGACCAGGGGGATTGCTCTAAAGATCTCAGAAGCAAGCAAGAAAGAGCACTTTAAAAATAATTCTGAAATATGCCACCTGAAAACCTAACCTTTGTTTTGCTTTTTCTTGTCCCAGGCAATGTTATGACCTTGAAGTTTTTGACAGATGCTTCAGTGACTGCTGGTGGATTTCAAATTAGATATATGACTATGGACATGCCTTCAAAGTCCAGCGATGGAAAGAATACAACATCCCAAGGGAAAACAAACTTCTTATCTGGGAAATTTGGTATTATGTGAGCGGAGTAATGAGATACACTCATTAAGAAACATGTTTTAGAACCCAATTCAGATACCTGTTTCTTCAGATAAGACATTTTCTTCATATCTTTCTGACTTTTTATTTTCTGCTTTTATATAAGTTTTGTTAATAAAGTATACTAGGAAATAAATTATAAAATATACTTACATGAATAATAGAAGACTATTTTTTCATTACAAGTACTGTAAAAATCTGAAGAATTCATTGTTACCAAAGATTTTAAAAATATTTTTCTATATAAACTGCTCCTCCTTCTCATTTCCTGCACCATTTGAACAAAATTTTTGTGTGACTGTTTCAATTTCTTTTTTTAATTTCATTTGCTGTTCTATTCCTATTTTCCTTTAGAGTAAGCTTATTTTTAAAATACATAAATTCATCTTGTGGATGGCCTAGAAGCCACCCATGTGATTGTCTGAAGTCAGAAGATTGGGAAGCAGCATGAAAAGCACAGAATCAATTATATTGTCATCATAATTTTGTTGTGAGATGAATCAGAAACTACTCAATGAATTTTGTCGGGGTTTCCTCATCCAGAGAAGAGATGTTCAAGTCCTTTTACTTCTCTGATTTCACTTGGTAAAGAATCAAATGAAATTGCATCAGAAGCAATTGCTAATGAAGTACCAGCAAATCTGTTCGGAAGATCCTGTCGATATGCTGTATGTTGTTTACACGGGTTTTAAAAAGACTGTACTATTTTGAATTCATGAACATAAATCATTCTCCGTATGTTTTTAACTTCAGTTTAAATTCCTCAGTCTGAAGCAGCATTAAAGCTACCTCTGTTTTAATTGTGTCCTGAGTTTCCAATGAATTCTTTTTATTTCTTGAGAACTTTTCATACTTTAAAACATTTTTCTTGATTTAAAGCAGTAAATAAATTTTAAGAGTTTCTTTCTTTCGCTCTGAATGGTTTCCTGACCCCAGATCTGCTGAAGTCTAATGCCCGCTGAGAATCTCCCTGTGAACTATATTTTTGTTTGGAGCACTGTGAATTCCTCACACAGTTTTACACAAGAGGAGGAGAATCTTAAGCTAGTAAGACCCATCTTTGCTTTATTTATTCTAATTCTCATTTCTTTAAATTTATTTCATCTTTGAGATTTTATTGTTGTAATTTCACTGGGAATACAATCCTGCTTCCCAGCTGTACTGGAGAACAATGTTGCAGTTTG
The DNA here is from genome assembly GCA_013396915.1 of Stercorarius parasiticus. NCBI lineage: Eukaryota > Metazoa > Chordata > Aves > Charadriiformes > Stercorariidae > Stercorarius > Stercorarius parasiticus. The sequence goes on along the minus strand of VWZL01002573.1, from coordinate 93,753 downwards.
CACAGCAGCTTTTCTCCCTGCCATTTCCAAGACTTTATTGATGTTTTATATAATGCTATTATTTCCTGTGAGCGCCAGGAAATAAAGTTTGTATCGCTAGGTTTAATGGGATCAAGCTGCACCTAAAATCTACGGGCGCTTTTTAATCCTGTCAGCAGGTGGACTGAATAAACCTGTTCACATCCTCCCGTTATAAAATGTCATTCCAGTTCTCCAAGATCAGCAAAAGTGTTTTTCATAAGGAAAACACATGAAGAGAACTGTTAACATTTTTTTTTTATGACCTAGGATGTTTTTTTCATTGGTTTTGGAGTTGTTCTGTTGTTTCTTTAATTGAGAAGCAACAGGCCTTGAACGGGTATGGATCAGAACCAAGGGGTGTACAGGGAATATCTGCCTGTCCAGAAAGCCCCATGGAGCTGGAGGGGTGACGCTGTTTGGGGAAGAGTTTCTTTCCAGGACAGGCACTCCCGCTAAGCATCTCCAACGCCATGACGACGCCCTGCGGGTGACTAAGAAAGACTCAGCCATTAACGTTAGTGCTCAGGCCCATCACTACCCCTGAGAAAATGGGCTTCTCCACACTTCAGATTTGCTGCCACTGCCATTATTTCATACTACACCCACAAATGCCCCAAGCTAATTCATCACATGTCCGTTACTTGTCCCCTCTGAGTGGCTTTACCGTGAGGTGGCAATTACTGTGCACAGCCAGGCACTAACGTCTCTCACCCAGAGATGATGACAGCAGATGTTGGGCAGCGTGTGCTGCCGCAGCCATGGTAGGGAGTGAAGACCCAAGGACGATTTTCCCTGACATTTGGAAACCCTGCACCTACTCGGGGACCAAAAAAAACCCAACTGGAAAAAGCTGCAGGGCGGTTTCTGCAGAGCTTGAGCTCCATTCTAGCTGCTGAGCAGCTCTGGGAGTCTAGAGATTATATTCCAGTTATAAATAAATGATTTGGCTTGAGAGGTAGGCACATGCCAACCTCATGAAGTTCAACAAGGCCAAGTGCAAGGTCCTGCACATGGGCTGGAGCAATCCCAAGCACAGATCCAGGCTGGGTGGAGAATGGATGGAAAGCAGCCCTGAGAAGGATTTGGGGGTGTTGGTGGATGAGAAGCTCAACATGAGCCAGAAACGTGCACTGGCAGCCCAGAAACACCCCGTACCCTGGGCTGCATCCCCAGCAGCGTGGGCAGCAGGGCAAGGGGGGGATTCTGCCCCTCTGCTCCGCTCGGGGGAGACCCCCCTGCAGTGCTGCCTCCAGCTCTGGGGCACCAACAGCAGAAGGACACGGAGCTGTTGGAGCGGGGCCAGAGGAGGCCCCGGAGATGCTCCAAGGGCTGGAGCCCCTCTGCTGGGAGGACAGGCTGAGAGAGTTGGGGGGGTTCAGCCTGGAGAAGAGANTCTTTAAGGTTCCTTCCCACCCAAACCGTTCTACGATTTGCAGAGCCAGGGGGCTCCTGTCAGGGCCGGAGCCGCGCCGCCCGGGCCCGCTGCCGGCGGCCACCTGAGGTGCGAGACGGACAGCCCCCCGCGCCCCCTCCACCAATCAGCGGCGAGGGGCGGTGCCCGTCAGGGGCGGTGCCCGCCAGGCGCGGGAAGAGATCCATCGCTCGGTGCTCCGCTGAGCGCGGAGCGCTGGTTCGATGTCTTCCGGCTCGTCCGCCGGCCCCGCCCACCCGCGCTCCCCATTGGCTGGGCCGGCGCAACCCGGGCTCGCGCGCCGCGAGTCCCGCCTGCCGCCATCTTAGTCCGGGAGGCGGCTGGGCTCGGGGCTGGTGGCAGTGGGTTGCCCGGCCCCCGCCCGCTGCATCATGAGCGCTCCCGCCGCCTGCCCCGGCTTGCAGCCCCTGCTGGAGACCCTGGAGGACTCGTCCGCCCCGCTGGGGGACCTCACTGACGCGCACCTCACTATCGCCAAGTGAGTGCGGGCCGCCGCCTCCTCCTCCTGCAGCGTGAGAGGAGCGGGGGGGGCCCCGCGCCGCTTGAGGGAACGGCGGCCGCCCTCAGCCTGTGTGGTCCCTCGAGGCGCGGAGGGAAAGGACGGTGTGCATGCCCGGGCCGGCGAGCTCGGCCCACGTTGCGTGGGCCGCGGTAGGGGAGAGGGAGCCTTGGGCAGGCGCTGGTGCCGTGGCGGGGCAGGCAGGGAAGCCTCTGCCCGGCCTGAAATTCGGGTGGTGGGAGGGCTGCAGGGCTCGGGACTGCGTGGCCGTCGGCTGTAGGTCGCGGGAAATGTGCCGGCATGGAGGGGGGAAGGAGGAGGGAGGGAGGGAGTCCGTCTTCTGGGGCTCTGCTCATCCGAGAGCCTCCTTTTACATTTCCTGGGGAAACTGCGGAGGTAGGGGGGAATAATAACTTTTTTCCTCCTGAAAGAAGACTTGCATGTCAGCTATATGATTGGTAAGATTAGGTTTGTTGTGTTTTTCGAGTTTTGGAATGATGGTGTCTTCTCTTAATTGCATTTCTTTCTGGAAGGTACTTCTTAACCATGAGGTTCTGGTTTTACCTGGATCTTTTGAATTTGTTAGAGTATATATGCAAAGGCGTTATCTCTTTCTATCGGTATCTCCCTTGAGTTCCTGCCTTTCAGTTTTGTAGTGACTTTTAAAGTTCTAACTGCTTAGATATCAGTGATAGTGATCACACTGTAAGATTTTACAGGCTTCTAGTAGTAACTGCCAAAAAACCCCAGTACAACTTAAAGATAGTATTAAGCAACAGATTTCTCAGGTTGTCTTCTGGATGATTGCACTTAATATGGTTGGTTTTTTGCTGTGTGAAACTAGTAAGTTAACGTTTTACAGGACAAGTACAGCTCTTCCATATGGATGTTCTCCAGATATATGCAGAGTCATCGCTGTTAGTTGTCAAACCAGAATTTTCCCAGAGTGGGGAGCTTGCACTCTAGAGCTGCTTTTGAGGAATGTGCTTTTTAAGCTCATCTATTTCTGTGGAAACTATATCTAATTTTCAGCAGCCCTTTGGAGTCTGCATATTAACTTTTAAACCGTTTTATAAAAGGTCATAAAAAAGTGAAAGCCCATAATGTTTTTTACAAAGACACAAAATGGGTCATTAGTGACTTCATTTTTTCCAGTATACTAGGACGTGTGTACTTCGTAGTACAGTGTTTTACTGATATGTCAGACATACGGTGGTGACTGGCATTTTTGCTCTTAAACTTCTTCAGTGTTGTATTTTAGCTTTGTAAGGAAAGAAATGTCTCTCCGCTAGATAATGAATTTAGTTTAGAATAGAAGTTTAAAGTTCTGTCAGTTATATCATGTTTGACTTGTGAATATTGCTTTTGTTTCCCTTCTGCAACTTGAAGTCGCTTGACGGGTGAGGAAGGCAAAGAATTCACTGCCGATGTCAGAAAACACTTTTCTCAGCTTTGCAAACTGTTTAAGGTACACCTTTTCCATTTAATTTTCTATACTTTGGTGAACAAAGATATGTTTAGGTGAGCAAGCTTAATGGCCATTGTAAGACTTGAATTCGAGTTCATTTAGTAAGAATTCAAGCTAGTGACATAGCAGTAAGGGTTTGTTGGCAAAATATATCTTCCATGTTACTAGGAAATACTACAGAAAAAATAAAATTACAGGGTCTCAGATATGTTCAGGTAGTGTTAGGCAGTCAAGTCTGATCTTCCAGACAGGAAAGGTGTGTTCTGTCTGCCTTTAGAAACACTTTGTTGAATTGGAATATGCAGTAAATGTCAAATTTTTTTGGACATTAAGGTAGAGATTGTTCTTAGCCATCTCTTTTTCCTGTCTGTTTTAGATGTTTAAAAACAATGGGGGAGTGAAGCGGTAGTACATAGCAAGTCAAGAAGTAAAGAGCTTCGGATGTTTAGAACTTACTTCAGTAAAGATGTCTATTTACAGAGAACGAAAATGTCTTCAGAACCTCAAACTGTTTTACTGATTTGGAGTGTATGTAATCAGGAAGGGTTTCCTAAATGAGTGCATTTTTCATCAAGTGCGTGTTTTTGACAGCTCTCGCTGCATTGAGCAGAAGTGTTGGTATTAAGACAATACTTGACAGCTACTTCTGTAAACCGAAACTTTATGTATATGTTTTTTTTCAGGCACACATTTCTAGTCAAAACTCAGAGCTAAGTAATGCAGCATTACAGGCATTAGGATTCTGCGTTTTTAATTCAAATGTTACATCTGAATTATCTGGTAAGCAGACAAACTTCAGTGTGGATGCTGGTAGTGTGTATGTGTGTATATATAGATCAGAGTTCTTTCTGTATGTCTTTGTTAGCATATACTTTAATTTTGACCAAGTTTACTGTTCCCAAGTGGTGCAGTGGTTTTATCTCTACTATGAGAAGTATGATCAGTTCACTATTTCCATTTTGTACAAAAAAAAAGTAGTGGTTTTTTCATGCTGTTATACTAACACTGTTTTACTAACTTCTAATTTCACTAAATGCTTTGGTAGCAGTTAGGTAGTGTAATTAGTTTTGTGGAATTAGTAATAAAAAAAACATGTCCAGGCAGAAAAAGAATGAAGAATGCTTTTTTGTTTGTGGAATTTGGATATGCGTGGTAGTGTTTTTCAGTGTTTTCCAGCCTTTACCTGGTGATTCTTGGTTGTTACATTGATTCACAGAATGGTTTGGGTTGGAAGGGACCTTAAAGCCCATCCAATGCCACCCTCTGCCCTGGGCAGGGACACCTCCCACCAGCCCAGGTTGCTCCAAGCCCCGTCCAACCTGGCCTTGAACCCCTCCAGGGATGGGGCAGCCACAGCTTCTCTGGGCAACCTGGGCCAGGGGCTCACCACCCTCAGAGTCAAGAATTTCTTCCCCATATCTCATCTAAATCTCTCCTCTTTCAGTTTAAAAAACTTCTAGTTGAATGGATCTTTAGTAATGTTAACTGAGCAAAATGACCTAAAACTTGCTAAGAAGCTGATTAGTATTAAGCGATCAGAATTTGAGTGCTGTGTATTCTGTTTTCAGCAACTGAAATACGAGACTTGCTTTCAATGGTGAACAGTGTTGCTGTAAAAACTTCAGACAAAAACACTCGCACTCGGGCACTTTGGGTGATCTCTAAGCAGGCGTTTCCTTCTGAAATTGTTAAAAAGGAGGTAAGTTTCTTTGCTATTTTTTGTGTGTGGCCTCATTTCCTAGGGAGATGAGGCTTGTGCAATCTCTTGGTCACTCTCCACTCAGTAGGTTTTGAATCTGAAGATTGTTTTCCATCAGATTTGACAGCCAAGTATAGGGCCTAAGTTCTTGGAAAAAATCTAAGGGCAGCTACAGAGGGAAAAGAGCCAACAAATTATTGCTTCTCTTGAGGGAGAAGCTGCGGTGTGAGCAATTCTGTTAGATACCAGTGAAGCGGCATAGAGGAGAAATGTTGTGAATACTCAAGTTTGATCAGACTTGCTCAGTTTGCTGTAACCTTAAAACTAGACCGAGCATAATCCAAACACAGGGCACAGTCCTGGCAAACAAAATTTCATAATTCTGGCTCCTCATGGAAATACTTGTATTTAGATGCCCACTCTAATGTTGTCCTCTTATTTCCTCAGGTGTCCAGTATAATTTCTACCCTGGAAACAATACTTACTAAAGGAGATGTACAGTCTATGGTGGTTGAATACGAAGCACTAAATGTTATTATACGGTACGTGTGCTGCGATTTTGTTAAAATAGATGCTTAGTTTTTGGGGCAAACTATTGAAACAAAGTGTTAGTGGCACGAAGTATTCTAAAGAAAATTTTTTTGAATGATCTTTGAATTGTTCATTATGTTCAAGACTGTTTCCCCACAGTGTTTTGTGTTACAGTCAGTAGAAAGAACAGTGTGAAATGGTGTAAACTACCATCTCTGTTCCTGTCTCTTCGCCAGCGGTTCTCCTGAACCACTTCATTTGCAAAATATGCCATTAATGATAATATGACAAAATTATTCTGACACTGAAAGTAGTCAGTGTTCAGATAAACTTCCATTGCTTTCATTTTTAATGGCTTATTAGGAATTACTACCAAAGTCGCATTCTTACATTCTAGCTTTCATTTTCAGAATCTACCCAGTTGAGAAATGCTCGGCCATTATATGTGGTTTTATTTAAAAATGTCCCTGTGGTGCTTTACAAATTTTACTGCAATGTTTCTTGTCACACTACTGAGGGTACTTCTTAGGACCAATACCAAGAATGCGTTGTTTCGGTCAGCAGTGCTAGAATAGTCAAATTCTATCTTTACTTAGTGTTAATACTTATTATTAATTTCACTTCTTTATTAGTAAATATGCTGAGCTTGTATCTTTACTCTTAATTTAAGTGTTCTCTAAGCTCGTTGACTTCCGTGCGTGATGGCGTAAAGATACAGACTTGTTTGTTATACTGTGCTCTAACAGCTCAGGAACAGAGGGATAAGATAAGAATGCTTCAGTAGGCTAATGTCCATTGAGTCTGTGCAAGCCTGTGCTGCTTCAGGGTTGGAGGAGTTTTTCAAAAGCGGGCATATATTGTCTTCAGCAAACATGGCCTGTTGGAGCTGGTCTGAACCTGTAAGAACACACAGGGGATGGTTAATATGCAAACTTTGTACTTGGTCACTGATAAGGAGGTTATGGTGTGTTTCCTTCAGGCTCTCAATTCAGCTCATTTGCCCCAAAAATTGTGAGAGAATGGAAAGGACAACTGTAAATGTCAGTCTGTTCTGCTTTTGGAGAGGTTTATCTGAAATAATACTTCAGCATTGCGGTTTTCAGTGAACTGTCAAAATACAGTTGTTTAGAAAAAATAAAAAAAATTATTTAGAATGGTTTCCTGTAAATCATATGTTGGATTAGAGCATTTATTGGTGAGACTAAGATTATCTTTGAGTGTCTAAGCAGTATGTCTGTTGGAGATCTGTAATACTTATATTTGTTTTTTGGATCTAGCTTGATGGAGCAAGCTCCAGCCCAGATGGGAGAGGAGGCTGTGAGGTGGGCAAAACTGATCATTCCTTTGGTCGTCCATTCAGCTCACAAGGTGCAGTTACGAGGTGCCACTGCTCTGGAGATGGGCATGCCACTGCTGCTTCAGAAACAGCAGGAGGTAGCAGCTGTCACTGAGCACCTAATGACCACAGTAAGTTTTTTCTAGAGGCAAAGTCAATTTTTCTAGTGGCAACAGAAGTAGTAATCAGGGTTGTTGGTTGGGGGTGGTTTAATTTCATTTACAGTCTAGATAGTGGCAGCAGAAAGCTACTGTGCATTGACAGCAACTTCTTGATGGCTGCAGTTTTGGCAGAAAAATCAATGTAACAGCAATGTAAATACAGGACAACTGTATAAAAAAAATAAAATTAAGTTTCTGACAGGAATCATTGATCAGGAAAATAACTTGCTGTTTTTAAATGACCTTTATGCACCTGTCTTGATAGCATTAACTCATAAATATCATTAAATTTTTATTGTCTCTTAAAGAGAATTTGCTTACTGAAGTAGAATCAGCAGAACTTGGTGTGGCAGTAACTCGCGTTATCTAGCTTAGCACTTCCTTCTCAAAACAGGGCTAGCTTCAAAGTTAAGGCCAGGTTGCTCAGGGTCTTGTCCAGTTGAGGTCTGAATATGTTAAAGAATGGAGATTCTACAGCCTGTCTGGGCAGCTTGTTCTAGTGCTTAACCACCCTCATGGTAAAAATAGGATTTGTCTTGTTGAAACCTGTGTCTGTTACCTCCGGTCCTTTCAGTACTTCTCTGAAGCATCTGGCCTCTTCCTTGTAATCCAGCTAATAAGTAGTGGAAGACTGCAATTATATTCCTTCCACTCGAAGCTAAGCATGCCTAGCTCTTTTGTCATGAGCTCTGTCCCCCTAACCATCTTAGTGGTGACCCTCTGCTGGGTTCACTCCAGTTTGCTGGTAGCTCTGGTACTTCAGTGTGGCACAGTATTCAAGAGGTGGTCTGATGAGTACCAAGTAGAAGGGTCAGTTCTTTTGACTTGGTTTTTGTGCTTTTGCTAGTGCAGTCCAGTATGCAGGAGCACATTCCTGACTTCACATTAGAATTCTTGTCTGCCACTTTTTTCTGCAGATGGTTACATAGCTAGTGAGTCCTCAGTGGGTACCAGGACATGGGGTTTGTCTATCCCAGGTATAGGCCTTTGCCTTAGAATTTTGAGGTTTCTATCAGTCCATTTTTTCAAGCTTGTAAAGATCCCCATGAATGGTAAGCCTTGTCCTCCAGCATGTCAACCAGTGCTTCCCCCCCATCATTGATTGTGTTAAATCGTATCAGCTCGTCAACCCTTCGCAAAACGCACACATAAGCGGGGCTCTGAACTGCTGACCACCAGCCTTTGAGCCCAACAGTCCAGCCACACACCTTGTAGCCTTAACTAGTTTGTATCTCCCTAGTTGGGCTACAAGGAGACGAGAGGAGACTGTCAAAAGCCTTGCTAAAGTTGGAGTGCAGAACATCTGCTGCGCTCCCTACATCTGCAAAAGCAGGCCTTTCCTCACAGAATTCAGTCAGGTTGGAAAAGCGGGTTTTGCCCGTGGTAAAACTATGCTGGCTGTTGGTAAGGACCTTCTTGTTCTTCCATATGCCTAGAAATAGCTTCCGAGGGAATTTGCTCCATAATTTTTCCAGGCATGGGAGGAAGATTGGCTAGCTTGTAATTCCCCAGATCCTCTCTTTTGCAGTTTTTTTTTGTAGGGTTTTGTTTTGTTTTGGTTTTTTTTTGTCTTGCTCTACCCCGTCATTGGGCAGCTCTACCAGTTGCAGTGACCTCTCGAGAAATAAGACTGTGGCTGTGTTGTGTCATGAGCGTTTTTGATGAAGCTTTTCATGTTTCCTTTCACGTCTGTAACTAAGCTTACTTATTTTGCCTTATTGACTGCTGAAGTGAAGTATCTTTACAAAGAAACCCACACAAACAAGGTGTTTTTTAGGGTCACAGTGTGTTTGTGACTTGAGAGTTAGAGAGACTACAAGTATTTAAGTAAATGGATTTTGATTTGTTGGTTGCCATTATCAGAATAATTGAAAAATGAAAATAATTGAGTAATGAGATGGTAGCAACATTGGACTGATTTACCAGCAAATGTTATGTGGTACAGAATTAAATCCTTTTAATCTAGAAATAGCATAGTTCCAGATTGGTTGTGTCTGTAAACATTGGTATGAGTATGTAGTTTTTTAGAATACTTTGAATATATTTCTTGTAGAAATTATGTTTCTTTCTGTCTGCAGAAATTAATTTCAGAACTTCAGAAATTGTTTTCTGCAAAAAATGAGACTTACGTGCTAAAATTATGGCCGCTGTTTGTCAAATTACTTGGAAAGGTAAGCAGAAAAGCAGTAAGTTTTACAGTCGTGAATCTTTAGGGAAGGAATTTTTTTGACAACATAAATGTCTTAATTCTGAACTTCTTTATCTTCAGACTCTGCATCGTAGTGGCAGTTTTATCAACTCGTTGCTGCAACTGGAGGAACTTGGATTTCGTAGTGGCTCACCAGTGGTAAAGAAAATAGCCTTCATTGCATGGAAGAGTCTAATAGATAATTTTGCTCTAAATCCAGGTAGATTTAAAAAAGTTAACGTGAATTGTTTTGACTACTGTCACTTTACAGAAGTGGAAGAGAATATTCTAATAGTGGTCAATACTATGGTACATACCATTGGGTATACACATAGTATATCTGTGGTATGTACACAGTGGTGCATACTGTGTGTATTTACAAAAGTAAAACTCAAGTTTTGTGGTTTTTTTTTTTAAGGAAAAGTGACAGTTTGATCAGTAGTTTTGTCTTAATTTTTCTGCTAGGAGAAATGAATAGAATAAAATTAACAAACCTTTTGTTTTGTAATGCTTTAATTGATCCAAACAGTAATGAAGTAGAGAGTAAAACATTCTGTAGATCTTATTTTGGACTGTGTGGATTAATTGGAGAAGAGCAATGCTTCAGGATTCTAGAGGCGTTAAAAAAGTTGCTTTAAAGGTATAACTGAGACGTGAACATGTCTTTTAAGTGCAGCCTGCGTCAAAGCACACAGTAGTATTTTTTTTTTTTAACCTTGATTGTGCTTCTCCTTAATGTGTATCCTAAAGAGAAAGCCAAATGTGGGCATTTCTTAGTTGAGCTGAATTTAACTTAAATAGTCATTTTAATTTGTTTCCTATTTGGTCATTTGTTCTGATCATTGTTTCCCATAAATTAAATAACAAAGAATTTGATTTTATCAGAAAATAAAATCCCTGGCATAATTGGCATTCGCTGTGCGTGTTCCAGTATGGCAAAAGCAGTCTCTGTCAGCAGTTTCTTACGAATTGCAGGTGGGCAGGTTCTGATGCTGCTGAGCTGGCTAAAAGTTGTTATTTTCTTTGAATGCTTGCATAGACTTGGGTAAACTTGTGTCCAGGCACGCTGTGCTATTGCTGCTTCAGTGGGGAATGATCATTTGCAGCCTCAGAATACTCTATTTAAGATCATTTATCCTCATGCCGTGGTGACGCACATATATGTGAAGTATTTGGTTTTTCTTCTGCTGTGGCAGATAGGGCTCATAGCAAGCGAGAGTGAATTTCCTCCTGTTTATGTTGGTGTTCAGTAGATTTCATTTCAGTCTTGGTACTGGAAAAAAATGTTTGCTATTTCCAGGATGATTCTAGACAACAATTAGAGCACTAAAACAAGTCTGAAAGGTTTGTGCATTTACTATGTGTTTTAGTTTTGCAAATCATTGATTGCATTTTAAGCTAAAATATATTAGGAAAAAACTTAATGGCTTAAAATTTTCCTTTTTTTGTTGTTCTGTGATGTAATTATTTAATTGTGTTGCTTAATAATATGCTCTTTTGGTCTTCAAGATATATTGTGCAGTGCTAAAAGGCTGAAACTGCTAATGCAGCCACTGAGCTCGATCCATGTGAGAACAGAGGCTTTGGCACTGACAAAACTGGAGGTCTGGTGGTATTTGCTCATGAGGCTAGGACCTCAGCTGCCTGCAAACTTTGAACAGGTAACACAACTGAAAATAGTCGTGACATCATTAGCCTATCTTAAGTGTGTGAAGCCAAGTTTCCTCTTTGTTACCGTAACTTATTCTGTACTTGCTTTGTCCTTCTCTAGTTTAGTATTAAAATATAACTGTCTTAAGGAACCAAATCTGACTTGCCTATTTGAATGCTCTGTGTGTGTGTTGTGTATAGCAAGAGTGCTTGGGACTATATGTGCAATCTTTTTAAAGTTCCAAAAGATGTGAGAGCACATCTGCATGTCACATGAGCATCTTGGAGAAAATCTCCGGTGAGAGCACAGCTATAGTAAACATAAGCACGTTGTATACGGACTGCTTTTTCCTTTCGCTGTGCAAGCGAATGCTTTGGAAAGTCTGCTATAGGGAAACAGATCACAGAATATTTAGAAAGATGCGTAGAGAGAAAAATGATCCAGGTGTTTCATTACTGCGCACATTGTAACTGGAATGAACAGTTTCTGTTAGCATTGCAAATTTCATTTAATTAAACTTCAGGATGGGAGTAAGGGGAAAAAAAACAATTACCTTTTTAGATATGGTGCAGCTGAATCATTCTGACATGAGTTATTGTTTAATCTAGCCGTTTCTAATTCATGTCTTGGTATACATATTTTATACAGCATCTTAAAAATATTGTTAAAAGTACCCAGAAACTCTGAAACACTGATGCTGTGAACAACAGTGCAATCCATGTGATACTTGAAATGTGTAGTTCTTTGGGGCTTATGGCTTGTATGTCATACCTATTTTCACTGTGGTTTGATATCTTTGCAGGTTTGTGTACCGTTAATCCAAAGTACTTTAAGTTTAGATTCTTCTGCTCCATTGCAAGGAACTCCCTCGCGTGTACCAGCCAACCAAAGTTTAGCCTTGGCAACCCCTACAGCGAAATCAGGTACTAAAGCACAAGCCTGTTTCCAACTGTATTCTATATATAGCAAATGATCTCTTCTATTTAACATGTTTATGCTTTTTCTTTTGCAGTATATTATTATTGAAAACAGTCATTTTTCTGCATGTTCGTTGGAGAGCTCAGAGGTAGAGATTTACACTGGATAAAATTAGGCTGTTGCAGTCAGTATTTCAAGTTTACAAAATCATGCTAGTCAAATTGTGTTGAGGACCAGTTTTAATGTCCTGAGTTGTGTTTTTGTTTTATTTTGCAAGGAAGCATTGGTTTGAAACCTACCACATAGATGAATACATGAAAAACTACTTATATATGCCATTCTCATTTCTATAGCATTTTTAATTTCTGCCTGAACAGTAACCAGTGATCATAATACTTCAGTAATTCTGATACTTTAAGTACATGTGAAATCACACCTATTTGAGCTTTACATCTAAATGCCTGAGATAAGGAATTGCCTCTCTTTCTTCTCTGTGTGGAAAGGCTAATGCTCACAGCTTGTGTAATTCTAGACTGCTGTAATTAGAAGCTTCAGGTATGTTGTGGAAGCGTTCTAGATGTGTAGATCTTCATTTGTTCCCTTTTTTTTAAAAAAGTTCATCTTAGTTCTGTGAGATCATAACTGAGGTTTGCACATGAGGCCTCTTAAACTTGTGTTCAGTGTAAAAGTTTCTAATGGAAACTCTCTTACAGCAGTAGTTACTATGCAACTAGGCTATAGTGTTGCATGTAACTTGCTCTGTAACCACAACTTCCATGGAGGCTTTTGTTGCCAAAGTGAAGTTTGACACCTGAGACTTTGCAATCTTCGGAAGACAGGTATTTTAGCTTTCAAAATACATGGTTGTGACTGATATTAAACCCTGCTTAATAGGAGTGCGTGCTAGATGCCTGTCAGGCTGTTAGAGGTCCCTTTTAGCCAGTGCTCTTCTATGATTTGTGCTTTTCATGTTGACTTTGGGATTTTGGTCTATTGGATCTTTCCTTTTGCTTGATTGCAGGTGAAATATGAGACAATGTAATTTTTCTGCCCTCGCTCCAGGTCCTTACCCGTTTGCAAGTGCAGTCACACCAAGGATGAACTTGAATTCTAGTACAGCAGGAGTAGTGGTGTTACCTTCCATTCAGCTTTTGGGAATTGAAATGCTGCTTCACTTCTTGATGGGACCAGAAGTTGTAGATTTTGCTAAGCAAAACAAACTTGCACTTAGTTTAGGTATGTGAGTTATATTTTTTTGGAAGTACTTTCGTGTAACTTTAAATCCAACTACATTGGTAACTTCAAGATGTCTACTAGCATGAAATGCTTTAAACATTTAAAACTGCAAGTTGTCATCTTTGATATTAGAAATTTTTGTGTTAAATGCTGTAAGTACACATTAGATACTTGATTAATTTAAGGCTTATATTGCCAGTAGACTGCAAAATAACAGATTTATAGAACATGTTTTTTTGTTCTCCTAGAGCCTCTCCAGTACCCACTGATCAGTAGCCCTTCTTTTTTTTGTAAGCATGCCAGCACGCTTATAAATGCAGTTCAGGATGGCTTTATTGCAATTGGAAAAGAAGTTCCCGGTAAGAATTCAGTGGTGAAATTCGATTTCTTTTCTGGAAAATAAAATGGGGGAGGGAAACCTAATTAAAAATAACCACTTTCTGTAATATTCTAATGTTGCCATTAAACAGGACTGGTCTGACTTGGTTTGAAAGCTTATGATACTCTGGGGTTATGTCAAAGTCTGTAGTTTAACACAGTTTGTATTTTAACTGCATTTGTGTTTAGTGTTTTTATTATAAACTGAATAAAAATGTTTTGTTACCTTGTAGATTCCATGCTGAATGTTATATGGAAGGACATAAATGGATATGTAAAAATGGCTATTGAATCAGGTAAAAAGTGTGGTTTGTTTTTGTTTTTTTGTCGTTGCTGATCAGTTTGAGGGGTTTTTTAAGACTAGACCGTATTACTTGCTTCGTTTCTGGTAAACTTGGGTTTAGGCATCATCAATAGCTGATTTTGAGGCAACAACTGATATTTTTCATGATGCCTGCATCTGTGTGACCAATACCAAATCGTACTGATCTGATCCAGTGAGGCTTAATGGGGAAGGCAGAGTAGTATAGGACTGCAGGTAGCAGTAAGACATGAAAGCGCTTTAACGGCTTTTCTTGCTGAAGAAATCTTTCCATTAAAAAAAAAAAAAATAAATTCCACCTATCTTTGGTATTGAGAAATTGAGACATTCAGTGTGTTACTCAAATAAGTATAAAGTCTTTGTTATGTGTCTGTGGCTACCTTTTTTATTTAATTAAATTTTATTTCATAATAAAGTATAGTGTCTTTACAGATTTAGAAAAGATGTTTCCTATTTTAAAAAGTCCATTACTCTGTACAGGCTTTGAAAGAATAGAATATTCTTAAAAATGAAGTTTTAATATTGAAAGATCTAACTGAAAAGCATAAGAGAAATGTATTTTGCATTGCTTGGACGAACACAAAAATTCACAACTTCTCTTAGCATGTCAAAGTTAAGGTTGTTAATGATAAAAAGGTGCTTCCATTTTACTAATGAAACAGGTTCTTTTTTATTTGAACGTCTCAGTTTCAGTTACACTGTTCTTCAGAGCAGAGACTTGGTATCCAAATACATTAAGTATTTGGTCTATGATTATAAGCGTACACAATTTTTTTTTGATCTTACAGTACATTAAGTTGTGAATGATGATCAGAGTCACCATTACTTTGTTCTGCTCTAACTGCAAATATTTTTTGTTCTAGGAAATAAGAAAGAAAAGCAAGGGTCAGAAATACTGACTATGTTGCTCCAGGCCTTAAAAAACACTGTTAGATCAAATTCTCTTCCTGTGCAGAAAATACTGGTAGGTTGGGTGGGTTTGTCTTGTTTTTTAAATCTCATTTCTTTTTGATGGTCTAGATTCTGATTGGTAGCAGGCGTTTGCATCTAACTTACCAGAATGGTCTCTTTAAAAGAAACAACTTTTTTGGTGTAAATTAAGTTATGCAGTTCTCATCAGATGGCAGAGTCTTGCTTAAGGGTATATTTCTTTAAGCGTTCTTCAGATTTATCAGCAATGTTCAAATAATTGGGGTATATGGTTCTAGTACCAGAACCTTCTGCTTCCAAGGACAGTTACTTTTACGATGGATTTTTTTCTTTTTACTAAACAGAAGCAGTTGTTACTATTTTGCTTTTATTTGTGGTGTTACTTAAAATATTAGGACACTCATGGAAAAAATGTTTACATATGTTNTTTTAACTGCATTTGTGTTTAGTGTTTTTATTATAAACTGAATAAAAATGTTTTGTTACCTTGTAGATTCCATGCTGAATGTTATATGGAAGGACATAAATGGATATGTAAAAATGGCTATTGAATCAGGTAAAAAGTGTGGTTTGTTTTTGTTTTTTTGTCGTTGCTGATCAGTTTGAGGGGTTTTTTAAGACTAGACCGTATTACTTGCTTCGTTTCTGGTAAACTTGGGTTTAGGCATCATCAATAGCTGATTTTGAGGCAACAACTGATATTTTTCATGATGCCTGCATCTGTGTGACCAATACCAAATCGTACTGATCTGATCCAGTGAGGCTTAATGGGGAAGGCAGAGTAGTATAGGACTGCAGGTAGCAGTAAGACATGAAAGCGCTTTAACGGCTTTTCTTGCTGAAGAAATCTTTCCATTAAAAAAAAAAAAAATAAATTCCACCTATCTTTGGTATTGAGAAATTGAGACATTCAGTGTGTTACTCAAATAAGTATAAAGTCTTTGTTATGTGTCTGTGGCTACCTTTTTTATTTAATTAAATTTTATTTCATAATAAAGTATAGTGTCTTTACAGATTTAGAAAAGATGTTTCCTATTTTAAAAAGTCCATTACTCTGTACAGGNAAAAAAAAAAAAAATAAATTCCACCTATCTTTGGTATTGAGAAATTGAGACATTCAGTGTGTTACTCAAATAAGTATAAAGTCTTTGTTATGTGTCTGTGGCTACCTTTTTTATTTAATTAAATTTTATTTCATAATAAAGTATAGTGTCTTTACAGATTTAGAAAAGATGTTTCCTATTTTAAAAAGTCCATTACTCTGTACAGGCTTTGAAAGAATAGAATATTCTTAAAAATGAAGTTTTAATATTGAAAGATCTAACTGAAAAGCATAAGAGAAATGTATTTTGCATTGCTTGGACGAACACAAAAATTCACAACTTCTCTTAGCATGTCAAAGTTAAGGTTGTTAATGATAAAAAGGTGCTTCCATTTTACTAATGAAACAGGTTCTTTTTTATTTGAACGTCTCAGTTTCAGTTACACTGTTCTTCAGAGCAGAGACTTGGTATCCAAATACATTAAGTATTTGGTCTATGATTATAAGCGTACACAATTTTTTTTTGATCTTACAGTACATTAAGTTGTGAATGATGATCAGAGTCACCATTACTTTGTTCTGCTCTAACTGCAAATATTTTTTGTTCTAGGAAATAAGAAAGAAAAGCAAGGGTCAGAAATACTGACTATGTTGCTCCAGGCCTTAAAAAACACTGTTAGATCAAATTCTCTTCCTGTGCAGAAAATACTGGTAGGTTGGGTGGGTTTGTCTTGTTTTTTAAATCTCATTTCTTTTTGATGGTCTAGATTCTGATTGGTAGCAGGCGTTTGCATCTAACTTACCAGAATGGTCTCTTTAAAAGAAACAACTTTTTTGGTGTAAATTAAGTTATGCAGTTCTCATCAGATGGCAGAGTCTTGCTTAAGGGTATATTTCTTTAAGCGTTCTTCAGATTTATCAGCAATGTTCAAATAATTGGGGTATATGGTTCTAGTACCAGAACCTTCTGCTTCCAAGGACAGTTACTTTTACGATGGATTTTTTTCTTTTTACTAAACAGAAGCAGTTGTTACTATTTTGCTTTTATTTGTGGTGTTACTTAAAATATTAGGACACTCATGGAAAAAATGTTTACATATGTTTTCCTCTTTTCCCCTACTTAGTCTCTCATTGATATTACTGTTAAGGAATTGCCTTCAAAAGTATTGGGATCACCAGCTTATCAGGTTGCTGATATGGATCTTTTAAATGTAAGTCTGACTTCATTCCAAAACTTTCTTTATGCTGAAGTGTATTAGGATGTTATAGTTGTACCAACATACAGAGCACTTCATAAGTCGTTAGATCCAGACCTTTCATGAAATTGTATTATTCCATGTTCCAGAATGCAGACTGTTTCCAGCTCTCCCTTCTGATGCGTAATCTACCTGTCTATAGCTAGAAAGGAATATGCTGAAAGTCTCTAATAACGAAAGAGGATTTTTATTTTGAAGTGTTAGAATTGGGAGTTTTTGACAACTTTTAATAGTTGCAAATTTCTGGCTTAGAGCTAAATGTAATAGACAGATAAGCACACATGTGGGGGAGGCAGGTGTTTCATTTGATCAGTGTGTGCTGTTTTGACCTCTTAAATTTCTCTTACCAGGGAACACCAGCTCTGTTCTTAGTTCAGCTGCCTTTCCATAATAACCTCTTGGAATGCTGTGTGACAGATGAGAGGTATGTGGTGGTGTTTGTTTATTACAAGCTTCCCATAGGAGACTTCATAGAAGTTTTTCCGAACTTCAGCTGAAAAAATTATCTTATCCGTTTCCCTCTCTTCCCTAGATTCTTTGTAATTTTAACAACGCTTGTGGGTTTTGTTTTGTCTGGGCCTACGTCTCCGCTGGCTTTCAGTGAATCTGTGATAGGCATTCTTAATCAGAGTGCAAAGCAAGTGGAAAATAAGGAGCATCTTTGGAGAATGTGGAGTATTGTTGTTAATCCGCTGACCGNTAAATAAGGCTTTGTAGTATTTGTGAAAGGGGAAGGTGTGCAGCACTTTTTTAAAGAGTCCTTGAGTGGAGTGAACATTTGCGGTGAGGTAGGATGAAGGGCAGTAGTGGAGGAGTGATACAGAGTGTGTTTTGTAGTGATTCCAGTCAGTAAGAATGATCACTCTGAAGTACAGCGTTGGAATGTTTTTCTCCTTTTTTAAGATCATAAGCATGTTTCAGATGTGCTTCAAGCCTTTGCTCCTTGGCATAGTCTTGCTGATACCGAGGATGGGAACCTGCCCTCCAGTACCTGTTAACTTTTAAATACCAAGAGCCTTGTTAGCTTTATGTGATAATGTAATAAATAGCAAGTTGTGATGTTTAGGACGTAATTAGAACAATGTTTCTCACTAGTGATGCACTTCTTGATTGGAAGCTCTAATGAAAGCCATATAAATATAATATTCAACAGCTTCTGCAGATTATTTACTAGAAGTACATTGACTAATGTCAGAGCTGTTGACTAATCCTCATGTAATTATTAGACCTAAAAATCTTAGAATTTGTGAAGAAAGCTTTAGGTGCGCTAAGTAGGTTGGTGTCATCACTTATTACAACTGAAATATTGGTACTGCTTCAGTAGAACATTTTCTACTGAAAGTAGAAAATACATGACACTTTCAATCTGATTGTTTTTATTCTTGGAATTAAGCTATTTTGGAATTTAGAAACGGTGCTTTTTGTCTCTTTAAATAGTAGGATCAGCTTGAACTCTTATAAGAACTGAGAATAGCTAATTTCAAAATGCTACTGGCAATTTAGCTTGCGCAGATCTTATGTACTACAAAGTAAATGTATTTAGAACAGCCTTATTTGTCATCTAAATTTTGCAGCTTCATTACTCAGACAATTGTTTTCTCATTGCAGACTAACGAAGTAAATCAGGGTGATGCACTGGAACACAACTTCAATGCTGTTTATAGCGCATTGTTGCTGCCAATATCGCATATCTTCCCCATTAAGGAATTTGCACAGGTAATAGTGAATGCATAACGTTGATTCGAAACAATGCGGGGTTTATAAAAACAACTGTGAAGTACTATCTGACGGTCTTGGAGTAGAGTTTGTTACAAATATGTTTATATATTGGCCCACTGCTCCAGGGTTGGAATTCTTGAGTTACATAGGTTTTGACAGAAGAAGAAAACTTAAAGCAAGTTTTTATCTCTATGCACAGACATTGATATTTATAAACTTTTTCTTTCTGTTGTTAAAGCCAACTATGAAATCCTTGTTGCGCACTTGGTCAGACCTGTATAGAGCATTTGCTCGCTGTGCTGCTTTAGTTGCAACAGCAGAAGAAAACCTATGCTGTGAAGAACTTTGTGCCAAAATAATATCTGGGCTAGAAGGTGAAACTCCAGTAGTGAGTATAAACCAGTGATATTGAACTATATAAGTACTTTAGCAGGTATATTTTAAAATTAGATATAAGAACCTATTGTAAAGTCTAATGTAGTACTTTCTATAGCTTAAAGTGTTTTGGGTGAGACTTAAAGCTGTGACAAAATTCTTCTTACTAACAGGAGTTGGAGTTGATCTAGAAATGGATTGGAAGAAGAGAGTAAAAATAATTATAAAGCTTAAATATTAAAATAGCAGTTAAGCAATCTTCGGATTTGTCTTCTAACTATTTAAGTAATAATGGTTTAGTGAGTGTCATCGTCATGTTAAATATTTGTCTGGTTGCAATGTGTGTGTATATATTAAGTAACTTAAGGTTGAATTAAGTATACTCCAAAACATTTTGATTAGGAAGGCGGTTAGAGTAGCACTGTAGCATTCAGAGGGCATAACTTGCTACACTCCTGGTACTGTCAACCTTGTACGCTGAAATATAAAGATTTTTCTCTTTTATAAAGCTTTAGAAGTAAGCTTTTGAAAGGGGAAGCCTTTACAGTCTCTGTCTTGCCTGTTTGCAAGCCCACATCATATGGGCAGATGGAGTGTCTGTAGGTGTCGCTGAACATAGCTTTGGAATATAGAATCCTTCATGCTTCGAGGTTGACTATCTTTTGAAAAAATACTGTGAAAGGAACAAATAAGAAACAGATGAGAAAGAGAAACATGGAATCCAGAGAATTACTTGCTGTATCCTGACGATAAAGTTCAATTTTCAAAAATTAATAATTAAGCAAGCCAAATTTAAACAGTTTAGAGCTTCAGTATGTAAGTTATATTGAAACGAAACTTTTTTTTGGCCCACGGTATCAATGTTCCTTTTAAAAGCAAATTTTGTTTTATTTAGAAGAATTTATGATGGGTTGGGGGAGAAAAAACCTACCCTTGAGCCATCTTTTTGAATTTCCTACAAATGGATGATGCTTCCTGAATGTTAATGACAACCTTCTTATTGTGCCTACAGCGACTTTTCTGAAAATCAGGCTTTGTACAGTAACTGAATTTAAGCACACACTGACATTTGGTAACATGTTTTGTAGGCACCTAGTGCCTCAAACCTTAATACTTTCGGTGCATCTTTTTAAACCTGGCACCTTCTTACAGCTGCCTGTTGCTGTTTTACTTCTTTAGATAGTGTAGATGCTTATGTTTTATTTGTATAGCGTGGGGAGACTCGATCTTCAGCTTCTGTAAGCTGTGTGTATTTTGAAATATAAACTTTTCTGAATTTTACCTGATAATACAGACAAATTTAATTGCTTGCGTTGCTGTCTTGAATGGCCAACTTGGTGTTTTTTTTTTTGGTCACTGTTGCTTTTTTGGGCTTTGCTGATGACTTCTGTTTCCTCCTCAGATGTTTTCAATGATGGATGGTCTCACCCATATTATATCAGTTATGGTTGACTGCATCAACTTTGCACCATATGGTACTAAATATCAGCCAAAAAATAGATGTAAGAAAATACTTGAATATTGAGCGTTTCTGTCTCTCTCTTTCAGAGCTGGTTGAAAATTAGTGTTGTAGATGCAGAAGTGATGACTGTAGGATATCAGTGGCCTGTGTATGCTACGCATACCATCTAAGCACTGAAGGTGTTGACAAAAAAAAAAAAATCATAAGGAGCTAAAAATATCATCCAGTACACATATTTGAGTATCAGATCTCTTCTACTCATTGAGCAGTTGAGTAGTTACTGCACAGCCTGACAAAATACATGTGAAACTGATGGAAATGTTGAGGCTGCTTTACTGTTCAGTTCACCGTAAAACACGGCTGGTTTCTGAAGCTGTATTTGATATTTTTGGCTATGATTTCATTTTTGCATGTGAAATCTGCTTTTGCTTCATTCAGATGCAATCCCAAGCAGTAATGCTTGATCGTAATCCACAGTCTAAATATATAATACCTGCCTAAAACCAATGGTAAACTGGGAACATAACGCTTGCAAAGCTACTGCTCCTGAAGCTGCTTTGCATAATATAGTTGAGAATATGTTTAAGAAGAGAACAAGGTCATTGTATGTAAAATGTTCTTTGTTTTGTTTTCTCCTCCCACTTACAACTACTAAAGCTGAAGAAATAATTTGTAAAATAATGTAATCCAGTATACGACTTGAAGTATTTCTCTGCCCCATGTGAATTTGTTAAAGTAGTAAGATGTTGTGTTGGACTGCTGAAAGAATGAAATGCTTTACTTGGAAACGTTAATGAGGAAAAGCGTGATAGAAACTTCACTTATAAATAAACGAACTAATAGAACTTCCCCTTCCCTCCTCACCTGTTCTGGAATTTATGGGTATCAGCCAGTACCTGTAGAGTTGCTGCTGTCCTCCTGCAAGTAGACATTAAAGATAGTTAAAAGCAGAGTCATTTGTGTGACCGACCATAGATATAAATAAGAGGAATAGGAATCACATCTGTAATGGAATGATAAAATTATGCATTAAAATGTATGTCTTCTGTTAGATCTGTTTCTAAACTACTCACATGTAGATGTAGTTTGGGAATCAGAGTTCTGTTTCTCCTGTAGACAAAGGTCAGATGTCTTTTGTTATGCGTGTGGTTAAATAGCAAGAAGACTTAATTTACTTTCTTTTTTAATGTTAGCTCCACAGACACCTACAGATTGGTCTAAGAAGAAAAAGGAACCCCTTGGAAAGCTTGCCTCTCTATTTAAACTCCTGGTGATGTTACTAAACTCTTTCCATGTGTTCAGTTCCAAAGAAATCTGTTCAGAAACATTGGTCTCTGTTGGTCCTTCAATTATTGCTATTCTTCACAACATCATCAGCCACGTTTCATTGCCTTCAGTGATTGGGACTATGTTTGCAATTTTTTCAAAACCCCTGGCAGTGTTTTATGAAAAAACAAAGTGAGTATTTGAAGAATGGTTGGAAAACTGGATTCATTGTATTGCTGCATATTGGTGAAATGTTGTGTGCTCTGTAGCAAGCGGTGAATTTGAATATAGCTCAGGGTTTTTCAGAGTTTTGGCACTAATACGCTAAGGATTTTCAACTCCTGCCAAGCCTCTCGCCTTGAGACCATGTATTTTACGACATTCAGCCTAGTTGGTAGGTATTATTTCTGTAGTGCACCCAGACACTGCAGAAAGAATGGGTCTGTAAGGTGGAACTCACTGTTTTCTACAATTCCTGCAAAAAACCTGGGTGCTGGGACTGAGCGTGGGGGTGCCTGAGCTGGGGTGGCTGCATGGAGCCGCCGACTGGCGCATCACAGCCCTGCCCTCCAGGAGTTCGTTGGGACTCAAAAACCCGCACGTCTGAGTAGCAGTCTTTGTTGTCATGCTCTGCTTTAGAAATAAACCCAGACTGCCTGGTCATACAGGAAAGGAAACCTGTAGGACTTCTGAAAGCTTGGTATTTAAAATTGATGTCTCTTTAGGGTTGAGTTTATTCTCATCTTTGCAAGTCTGAAGTGTTTTGCTTATTTCACTGCAGTGAAGATACTAACAGTAATTTGTTTTCTAGTGGGCAGGAACTGCGTACATTTTTGTAGGAAAAAGAGAAACTGTAATTATTTGAAGTGCACTAAAACCCTGTAAGTTTTTAGGCAGAGGGAAGTACTGAGAAATACTTGTCTGTTGCTATGCTTTTTTTTATATGGCTTTGCTTTTTTATTTTTTTAATTATTGTAGGCTTCTCTTCCCAGGACAGGATGGAATTATCAGGGGCTTGGTGGGAGGGGGCTGGCAGAGACTTGTCTCCAGTTTGTTGATGGTGCAGGAGATGTACCCTTGGCTCAGGACAAGGAAAAGAGATGGAGCGCAGCTTTGGCAGGAGAGGATGGGGTAGGACAGGATGCTGCCAGTCAGCCCGTAAACTTTTTCTTGAAGCTTTTACTGAAACTTGAAGCAGGACCGTTACTACTAATGTCAAATTCGTCAGGAGTCCCTGTCTTGAAGGCAAGAATGCACTTGTTCCTGTGTAAGGTTGAGTTGAACGCCACCTCTCTCCATCTCCCATCTCATCTGCCTTTGTTTGAGCATTGTCTTTCTTAGGATAATTCATTAAAAGGGAGAAGTGAGTGTTGGATATGTATTTTTAAAGGCAGGCATATGCAAACAAATACAAGTTCGGGAACCTCTTCAGGCTGGAGGTCACAGGCTTGTAAAATGAATGACTAAACGCAGTTTTCTCACATTTTTCAGGATGGTGCGCGTACCTAGGGATTTATAGACATGAAATTGCTTAGTTTAGGTGGTACTTCAGCTTTTTAACGTGGATGTTTCTGGGGCCTGGGAAGTCTGCTCAGGGAAAGGGTTAAGCACAACACAAGGCAGTTAGAAGTCAATTCCTAAGTAAACCTGTAATTTTAAGTTTGTAATAATTACTGCTATTCTTTCTATAGTTTCTCTTAAAGTTAGCATATGAGCATCAGTGGGGGTTAAAGGATAGGCTGACTTGAAACTTCACATAGGAAGCTTTTTAATTGCCCAATGGGAGGTTTGTTTCACAACATTATTTCATTTGGTTGTATACTAAAACTAGTGTGCGGTGCTCGAGTGCATTATGTGTTTAATTCTTACACTTGGGATAAGTGAGACAGCAAAGCATAACTTTTTTGTTTGTTTTGGCAGGCTTGCTGATGTACCTAAAGTATACAGTGATCTTAACAACAAGGTAAATTTGCTAGAGAAATAGCTGGGGTTTGGGAACATGTGTGACACTGGAGTTTTGCCATTCATCCTGTATACTAAAAGAGTATTTAAAAAGTAATTAAGGTAGAGATTTGTTTTCAAATGACTTATTTTTTACTATAGGGTAGCTAAGGGGAGGACCACTAGGCTTAGCTATTAGACTTTTCGTGTGGTGTGGTGCTTAAACTTGTTTATTCAGGCCATACTATTCTATGGCATAATAATGTTTTAAATAACATTTTAAACTTCTAAATAAAACCCCTCTTGTTTCTTCTTTCCCTCAGCTTGAAAAACTCCTGTCCGAGATTATCCAGTGTTTACAGTCTCACTGCACTGGCTCGTACGACAGCAATCTGCTAGCGCAGCTTTCTCCGTTGCTCTGTGTAATATTTCAGCACAAGAGCAAACAGATCCGCAACCAGTGTGCCCACTTCTGGAACGCAACATTCGCTAAGACGACGTCATTAACATACCCTGAAGAGTTAAAGTAAGATACATATTTTCTATATTTATTTACTTTTAAAGGAAGAGATCTTGGGTTATGTGCAAATGAATTGATCCTGTTCTGGTTACTACTTACATTCTGCTTTTTGTGCAAGCTGGGATATCTGCTGGTCTTGGTGTACCTCTCCCCCTCCTCTCTAAGCTTAAATTTCTTTTTTGTTGGGCAGATCTGTGTTAAGCCAAGCCAAAAAGAAAATTCCACTCTTGCTGCCTGGTTTTGAAAGCATGGAGATAGCCGAAGAATACAGTGGCCCATTCTGTGATGTGGTAAGGGTTTTGTTGACCCCAATGGGTGCTTCACGGTGTAGAACTTATGTCAGTTTTGATTTTTACTGTGACCGGCCTGCACTTGCTTCACGTTTGGAATGATAAACTACGCTGGGAAAGCATGTCAGAAGCTGGTTCTGAACAGTTTATGCATTTTAAATTTGGGGGTTCTACTAGCTTGTTTGAAATTAATTAAATTTTTAAATTGCCCTCTACGTAATTTAGAGGAAAAAGGGAGTGTGGGACAACTTAGTTGTAGGAATTAATACGTCTCAGGATGGGTTTGTTAGCTTGGAGGTTTTTTGTACAATGCATTCAGTGTGTTTTTATTTGACTAGATGGAAAATTCACAGCTGGATGCAAATATAAGTGGAATGGAGGTAAAGTTGGGTCAAAAACGAGACTCTATATTGGCACAGACGAAGGAACTAAAAAATGAAGTAAAAGACAAGTCCAGTAATGTGCAAGTAACATCTGCAAAGGTAAGATTACAGATAGGTGTGATAAAATCAAATCCGTTCTGTTCTGCAGCAGAATATCTAGAATGCTCCTGTAAATCCTCAGGAAAAATTACTGGGCTTTGTGATGCTGGAGTATTTTCTTTCAAACGTACGCTGTATGGCACACCAGTTCCTCTGCTAAGCTTACAGATTGGTGAGCTTTAAGGAGGGATGATGGGGGGCTGCTTGGCGGGTGGGAGGAGCAGTTCGCACCTCGCTGTGGTTGCAGGTTGGGACAGATTGAGGTGCTGAGGTCTGGAAAGTGCAGCCCCGGGAAGTGCAGAACCTGACTTCAGGGCAGGGAGGAGGGGTTGCAGCATCTCCTAGGGGGTGTTGGGGCGTACCTGAACTATGAAAACACTTCCAGTTCCTCTGTTTTGTTTGTAATCCAGTGGGGTTTTCTTTTTCCTTTCTGTAGTTGAAACTAGAATTTTCATCTTCAAAGACTAAAAGTGAGATGCTTTTGGAAGAGGAGAAATCTGTTGATTTTGTGTTTATTCCTCCAGAAACAAAAGAAAGAATACTAACAGAACATCAAAAAGAAGTGCTTAGGTCAAAGAGGTCTGTAATTTATTGTTTTAAACTTAATGTGAAATGTCATTACAGTGAGCGTGTCGGACTACTAGAGGCAATTAAAATTAAGTCTTACTCTTCCAAACAAGTTATAAAGTTTAAAGCTAACAAAACTCCTTGCTTTATGATTTTAATGCAACAAATTATTCTCTGATCAGCATTTCCTGTTTTGATTAAATATACTTGTTACGGGTTTGGAGTTTGGTAATTTGGAGTTAACTTCTTTACATCGTGACTCTGACTTGCAATGTGACATGGAAGATGTCGTTTTTCTTGAATCGTTGAAATCAAAGGGATTTTCTTACCTGAAGTTCAGTCCATTTCGTACAAGTATCTGCTCTTTTGTGATGAATGCATTGCACTACACCATCCTTTTATTTTTTAAAAAAAATCTGCCTTACCATTTCTGGGTTTGTTTCAGAGCTGATATTCCTGCGATGTACAACAATCTGGACGCATCGCAAGATACTGCCTTATTTTCTCAGTATACTCAAAGCCAGGAAGATTCTTTGTGAGTAAAGGCAGCCACTATATACAGTAAAGGTGTCCCCCTTTTCTGCTACACTTCTAATCTTAGGAACTTCTATTTTAGGGGAAAATCATCTGTAATAGAAAAAGCAAAAGAAGATCCTAAAGCCAAGCCTCAGGTAATTTCTCCTTGTCTAATGGTAATTAAGATATCAGAATTATAACCATACCGTTGATGTTTTCTCGGTATTAGTAGCTCTGGTAATAACGACAAAACACTTTGATTACTGTATATGATATGGGTTTAAGCTTTATTTGGAAACTCTTCAAGCAAAAAAAAAAAAAGTACCGCAAATGTATCAGCTCACAGGAATAATTTATTTTCTTTGCATTGATTAAGCTGTAAGACTCTTCAGTTTGTAAGTCCTAAATATGGATCTGTTCAGTTTTGGAGAGGAGTCAGCTGCACAGCTTGCTTGAGAAGCTGCAGTGCTGAACAGGCAGTGGGCAAAATATGAAAAACCTTCTATAAAAACTGTTTTAGTAATAGGTTTGTTTATATCTCTTGCAAAACTCAAAAAGTTTTTGCAGTTCTTTGTGTTTTGAGATTAAATGACTTTGAAAAAATAATAATCTTCGCCTTTTATAACTACCAAAGAACAGATAATAAAATAATTTGAAGGAAGGGGGGTTTGAAAAACCTTGTGGGTGTGGTGTTTTCTTTTCCACCAGAGCTGGTTTGTTATATTATATTCGTATCAAAACTACAATCCTTTGTTCATATTTTTGGGACAGGAAGAAAATGCAAGGAGTGGAGGATGCACCAGCGAATCGGATGAAATCGCAGAGGACTGCAAACCAGATATTCCTCCGGAGAATGCTGCCTGTGTGGAAAAGTCACCTGTTACTCACATCGAGGAGAGCTCAGCTTCCAACAGTGAGGGAGAGTCACAAAGGGATGCGGCTGAAGCAGCTCCAGAGGAGCCATCGGTTGGAGAGGGGTTAGAAAAAAGTACTGTGGAAACAGCTTCGAAGGAGCCCTCAGTAGGGAACGAAAACATTTCAAATGTCAGCAGCAGTTCAACATCAAGTGACATCATTTCCGGAACACCGCAGCCTGTGAGCCGACGGCAGTCCTTTATTACTTTGGAGAAATTTGGTAGTTCAGAGAACAGACCCTTTAGCATTTCAGCATTAAACAGTTTCTCCGAGATGGCTGGAAGTGCTTCTGTGGCAGGGAAGCAGGAAAACACAAACGTATGCAAGACTGGTGCTAAGCCAGAGAAATCTGGAGAAGATAAAAAGCCTTCAAAATCTGAGTCTGAACAAATAGTTACTGCAATACGAAGGCTGACTCGCAGGCAGAGTAAAATGGAGCACCAAGGAAATAAGCAGTCCAAGCTGTTCGTTAGGTCAGAACAAGAGAAAAGCATGCAAGAGTCTTCTGCTTCCAGCAGTACGGAAAACAGTCCTGAACTCTCTTCTACAGCAGAAGGCGTGGAACATGTTCTCCTTGCTCAGTCCCAAGCTCTCCATTCGACAGAAGAAGAAATTAAAAAAGTTGAAGATACAATAGCAGAAATAGAAAAGGTCCGGGCGTTAGATACGGATTCTAAAGAAAATACACCCCCAGAGGCGACCGTGTCACCTGACCAGGTAACAGGGGACGATAGTCAGGTTCCCCATGTGTCTCCTAATCAGAAGATGCCAAGACGTTCTTCAAGACGACGTTCAGAAACTGTAGAAAGTACATCAGGCAGTCAAGATAAGGAAGATGGCCACCAAAAGAGAGACAGACGTAAAGACGATGAAAAATCTGGGCAAAAGAAGGTGCCACAGGCAAAAGATGATGTATCCCAAAAGCAGAAAGCAGTTTCTGGGAAAACTGCAGAAAATACAAATAAAAAAGAAAGCAACCTACTGGAGAGAACTGCTGCAGAGGACGTAAGCTCAAAGGAGTCTCCTGCTTCAAGGGGCCTTGATGAGGAAGTGGACAAAAGTGGTAGGAGGTCAGAAGATAACTTGAAGACTGACACTGAAGGTCAGGACTGTAACTCGAGCACAGTAGGTCAGAGGAAGATTGAACGCCCGCGATACCACACAAGACGAGCTTCGCAAGGATTGCTTTCCAGCATAGAAAACTCAGAGGCTGATAGCTCTGAGACCAAGGAAGAAAGCACGAGGAAGAAAAGATTGGCAAAAGTGAAGAGCAGAAGTGATTCTCTTGAAGGTAAATTGAAAGATCCACAGCCAGGAAGCCGCAGCCATGAGGCGTCCTCCCACAGAAACGAAACTAAGAGTGTGTTGGAAAAAAATGAAGGCGAACTAAGCCCTGAAGTCGGCACAGATGCTGAGTTGACATCTGAAGTGTGTGACCCGAAGCACCAAGAAATGCCTGCAGATCCTGTCAAAGCTGTGGCATCTGTCAGCTCCAGGCATTCGCCTGATGCACAGAATGCAGATGTGGAACAAAAGAGCAATACATCGATGGAATCGTTCTACAGCTCCTGTGTATCTGATCCGGATTTGAAAGCACCAGAGGAAAATAAACCTGTTGACAAGCGAACAAATTCAGAAGACAGTTGTCCAACTGTTCTGCCTGAACAAGTACCAGGAGGAAATGCTTCAGGTGGTGATCTCTCCTCTTCGCAAATACCTGAGTGTCAGCACAAAAGAAGCAAAAGGGTGAAAAGACTAAGGAACTGTGATTGCTGTAGTACAAAGCCAAAGCAGCAAGTAATGTCAGTCACTGAACCGAAAAATGAGAACACTCCTGAGCTGAACGGGCCCCAGACCACCCCAGTTCAGACGCCTGTAAATACATCGGAGGTGTCTGGTAATTCCAGTTTGGACGAGAGCTTGTCCGTGGCACCTTGTGCCATGAGCACTCCATTGCACCCTCCTAAGGAACCCGGGGCCTTTGACTTGGAAGGAGAGAGAACATCTGAAGATGATCTGCAAGGAAGTAGTGTTGTAGCGCAGGAGGGTCTAGAGAACCCAGAGCATACAGCAGGTGAAATTACCGACTCCACGGTGGAAACGAAAGACCCCGCTGATCAGAGCGGCCCAACTGAGCAGCATCTGTCTGAGTGTGGTGCAGAAGAGCCTGGTGACAGCTCTGTGCTGGCAGGGAATTGCAGCAAAGAACCGTCAGCTACAGAAAAGGAAGAAATAAGTCAGAATGGACAACTGGAGGAGATACCTGGGGCACTGATGGTTGTTATCAAACCTGAGAAAAATCAGATGGATGAGCTAGAAAGCAATCGGGGTGATGAAGAAGCAGCTGAGAGTACTGTAGGAGAAACCTGCGTTATTCAAGATATAGAGATGAAGGAGGAATTGGTGAAAACTGAAATCACAGTGCCTGAAAATGCAGCTTTAGACAAAGAAGATGCTGTAGAAAATAACAGTGTGGATTCACCTCAAAAGCCGGAAGATCACAATTCTTTAGCATTAGTTAATGAAAGCCCCAATGGGATGCAGGCTCGCTGCACGTGGTCTCCCTCAGCTTCTCCATCCACTAGTATTTTAAAGAGAGGTGTTAAAAGAAATCAAGACGACGATTCCCTGTCACCTGCTAATAAGGTATTGCAGTGTGGTTATATGTTCGTAACTGGGACGCGTAACGGTGTCTGTAGAGTTCCCAATATGTTGAATTACTGGCTGTGTTTTTCAGTCAGTGGTGGTTTGAGTTCATACTATAAAAACTGCTTCTCTCTAAAACCAGATTCGCCGAGTCTCTTTTGCAAACCCAATTTATCAAGAAGGACTGGCCGATGACATAGACAGGAGAAGTCCTGTCGTTAGGTCCCATTCTTCTTCACCATCTTCCCGAAGCCTTAAAATTTTATCTAATATTCAGGCTAAGGTAAGTTCTGCTGCGTATATTCTGTATGCCCTGAGTACTCGCGGTTCTCGCTTACCGTAGGTCACCTTGTGTCAGCGTGTGTTCATAGTCGCTCGCAGAGAACCCGTTAGCATAAGAGAGCGTAGTCGCGGGCTTAGCCTGGCTCATTCTGTTACTCTCTGAGGTGTAGGTAGGTAGAATCTTACCATTAACTGAATTCCTACGATCCTGAGAGATCTTTTTTTCCTCTTTTTCTATCCAGCATATTACCACTCCAACCAAAGGATTTCTGTCCCCAGGATCTCGTAACTCTAAATTTAAGAGCTCAAAGAAGTGTTTAGTAAGAAGTGCTTTGGTTCATGTATCTCTTTTATTTTTTTTTCCTGTATTCAGTCGTGTGATAGTTAATTTAATAATTTTTCTGTATTATTCAAGATTACAGAAATGGCGAAGGAATCGCTGCCTTGCCCTGTGGAATGTGTGTATCCCGCCTTAGTTGGCTGCAAAGCACCGGTTGACGTCATTTTACCTCAGATCACATCGAACATGTGGTAAGTGGATTGGTGCGCTTGAAGACGACATTTTACTAGAAACTGAATTCTTTACAGAGCCCGCAGAACCAAATACTCGGATGCAAAATGTAATGACTTGGAGACGTTTTTATGCCAAAAAGGAGGGAGGTTGGCTTGGTGGGGGAGAGACGTAACTATTTTGGAATTATTTAAGTTTTTATAAGGCTATGAAAAGCTTGCACCTGGGAACATGGGGCGCTTTCTCCGTTTCACATGGTGGAGCAGACTGATCTTAACGATCTGTGACGCAGCCGTTGGAGCTTTCTGTGTATTGAAGGCAAAGTGGGGATTTTGGAAAAAAAAAATCTACATTTGAGATGTACGAAGCTTTTTTCCTTCACTTATGTGCTTGTGAATCAGCGTTTATGTAAGATTGCTGTCTGCTCCGCCGTGCCAGGCAGAAAGGACGTGAATTCTAGCATCATAAACCATTGTTTTTCCTCCCCTGCAGCAGCGCCAGAGGCCTGGGGCAGCTCATTCGGGCAAAGAACATTAAGACGGTGGGTGACCTGAGTACTCTGACAGCATCAGAGATCAAAACTCTGCCCATCCGCTCTCCGAAAGTTTCCAACGTTAAAAAAGCCCTGAAAGGATATCATGAGCAACAGGTAAAATTTAACTTTAGTACCCAAAAAGCCAGCGTTAGCCTGATGAGCTGCTGACATCCAGCATGAGGAATAATGGGGCTTTTGTTTTTCCCCCATTGAAATAGCACTTGAAAACATAATCTCTACCTGTCAAAGTAACCTGTCAAAGTAACACGGGAAGTCAAGGTAGAGATGTGACTTAGCTACAATATTATTAACAGGGATAATGATTGTATTTATTATGAGCTTAAAACACGTCCCACCACGCAGTCTTTTTTTCCCCTCTTGTTCTCTCACAAAAACTCTTCAGGTAAAATCACGAGGATTTGAGGAAATGTCTGCGCTTGAGGATGCAGAAAAACCCACAAATAACGTAGAGGATAAATCTCTTCCTGTAGATGAAGAAAAACTTGCAACAGGTACCTGTTCCCCGCTTTCTGCTTAGGCCTGGGCTGGCGCTGCGGTTTCGCTGCTCTAATTCTCCCCTCATGGCAACACTTGGTCTATTTTATTTTTTTGAGAGTGTTCCTAGCTATACTGGCACATTAGATGGGTGATTGAGTTGGCCACTTCATGGAGCCCTGTAGCAATGGCTTTTTGAAACTTGTTTCGTATTTTGAGGGAAAGATGCTGGTTTTCCCTGAATAAGCGTGCGAAATACAAATTAAGCCGGGCTCTAAGTACTTAATTCTCCATCTCAGCCGGGTTTGTCTCCAGGGCGGTTCAGCCCCGCGCTGTGGTTCTGGGCGCGCGCAGATAGGAGCAACATGAAGCAGAGATAGCGAAGTGGTGCCTCATCCTGGGGGGGGTGTGGGGCGGGGGGGGATGATTCCCTGCATATTTTGAATTTGGGTGTCTCAGTTTTAATTTGAATTCTGTGCATTTGGGGAGTTTGGCCTGATGGCTCACACAGGCATCCATGGTGGTTCTTCCTACGTGACTCTTGAAGCATTTGGTAAACTGGAGAACAAAGAACCCAGGAGTAACTAACTTCTCCTCAGCTGTCCCGTTTAGAAGTTGGACTTTGGGATAACACTGTCAAAGGACAGTGGCAGTATCGGAAAAGGATCGAATACTTTTCATTTCTGTCCGTAGTTTTACTGTATGATCATGATCAAATATTTTGGAAGTCACCGTAAAGAAGGGTAGCATGGAGTTCTCAGGGCGGCCTTTGTCAGAAACTCTCATATGGTGTGGAACAAATACTTTGTGGACTTTGAATATGTTGTTTTGTACAAAAGCAGCAGGAACACAGCTCTGCTTCGATGGAGACCCGCACTCAGCCTGCCCTGCCCTGCCCCCTTTCCTTCCTTTCCAGATCTGCTGGAACCAGTTGTCCTGAATGCGAATGAGCAGCCGCCAGCGGATCTGCTGAGCCAGATCAATGCGCTTGCGGCTCAGCTCGCCTCCGAAGATCTTCACGGCTATTCGGGAAGCCAACTCTTTGAGATGCAAGAAAAACTCATTGGGATGACGAACTGTATCATGAAAAACCTGCAGTCCCGCTGGAAGTCGCCACCCCATGAAAGTTCCGATTAGTTGCTTATTTCTGAGTAAGGAGGATTTTGTTACAATTTCCCCAAAACCTGCTTTTCTTATTGATTAATTATTCCTTAAAGTGTGCATTTTGTACTACAGAAGATTTTTTTAATACCTATATGAGCAAAATGTATTTCCCTCCCCCCTCCCCTTTTTTAATTCTAATTTCTGGGATTGCTTATTCCCTGTTGGAGGTGTTTGTACCGTATTGCTATGCATATTTCTTTCAGGTAGTGAAAGAAAACTTGGATAAAGTTGTGCAATAGCAAAGACTGTGAAACCAAACCGACAGAAGTAGTTAAATTTTTTTTTTTTCCGAATCCAAAGTGTTCTTACTGCTGCAAACTCTTATCTCGCAGCTCTGCTCCGCTGCCGCTCCCCTTCCTTTCCTCCAAAGCTGCTGCCCCCGACAGACTCTCTCTCTCTCCCCAGCACCGTTTTCTATGGAGATAAACTCTGCTTAATTCCTTACAGCAGCGGCAGCCCGGGAACCTGGTGTTTGACAACTGGATGGCATCTATTTTTGCATGTATTTTTGTAAGAATCGCACCAAGAAGCTGATAACATGCGGCTCCCGCACAGGCAGGAGGCTTCGCAAAACTTCTCAGGCTCTTTCCCGTGTCCTTTGTTTGCAGCAGTTCTTCTGTGGAGAAGACGTTTTTCCTTGGGAAAATGAATGGATTTGACGAGAACTCTTTGTATATTATTGTACAGACTTATCATGGCAAATGTTGGTTAATAATTTATGATTTTGAGTTTTAATTGCATGGAATGCATTGCTGCTTCTCAGAGACCTTCAGATGAGTTCTCGGGTTTTACTCTGGAAATGGAATTTGTATATATTGGACTGTAGCTATCAAAACGGACACTTATTGAAAGAAATTGCTGCAGGTGGTTTTAGAACTTACACATGGACAAATAAACCAACAGATAGTTCCCAAATTTGTTCACGTCCTTGTGGTTTGGTGGGTTTGGGGTTCTCCCCCCCTACCTTTTGATCTGTTGAGCCCTTCTGCAGCTTGGCTTTAGATGCTCAAGGTTGGGAGGGACCTTGGAAGGTCATTGCTGCTGCTATAAGGTAGGAGCAGGTCCTCAGGGACATGGGAGTGTCTCGTCAGCAAGACCTGAAATATTCTAAATATTCTTCGCCCTCATATCTCATGAAGAAAAAGGATAGGACAAAGAGGTGTCTTGGAGCAATAACGTGAATGGCGCCAGTTCAACTTCTGCACCCGGTGCCCTGTACAGACAAGGATGTTCCTAACGCACCTCAAAGGGGTGTTCGCATCCAACCACCACCCTTCAGTGCTGGCAGTCCTGAGTCCCGCTTTGAGGAAGGACGTGTCCCTTTCCCGCTGGCTGTGCCCACCCTGATGCGCTGAGTGTTCCCTTCCAAGAAAGCCCTCGGGTTAATGCTGCAACTCCTGCTGCGTTCACTTGGTTTTAATCTTCAGTCTCTCTGGGACACAGTATCCAGTGGTTTCTTATTTCCTCCTTTCTTGGAGATTGGCTGGTACCAGGCGCTTCAGCAGACGAAGCAGAACCCGCTGTGTTCAGGTAGGAAATCTGTGCGGTTCAGCCACAGCCCCTGGCAGTCTGACCTCTCCTGGGGCCGGTGCGTCTGCTGTCACTGTCTGGGTTCTTGCCCTTTCTCAATAACGGTTTTCTGAACAAAACCTCTTTGTGATTGATTCCTGCCCTTCAGCCTGAGTCAATACATCAAACGTACTGCAGAAACATCAGCTTTATTCGGTCACTAATTTACAAGTAACAACAGCTTTTGACCCCAGGACAGTTGCATGAAAAACATGCGGAGCAGCTCAGCAAGCGGAAGGAGAGGCCTTTGGGTTTGTGGGGCTGGGTTTTCCCCTCCCCAAGCTAAACAGTCGTTTGAAATACTAAGCTTAAATATTGCTTATATGGGAAAGAAGTGAATGCATTCAAACATTTTAGAATGTTTGAAAAATACTCCCGTTAAGGGAGAATGAATAAAGTAACAGTTGGTAGTCTTAGTCTTAATTCTTAGTATAGAATTTCCGAGAGGCTGAACTGGATTGCAGTTCGAGCACAGTTAAACATTGGGATGGGATGTTGAACTGTTTGAAAATCCAGGCAATGTTTAAAAAAACCTTTTTTTGGACTCTGGAAGAAACACAGGTCTCATGAGGAAGGCCCAGGACTGTGTTTACAAGAAGTTTTCAAAAATCTTTTGAAAGGATGTTTCCAGAGTATTTCGCTCTGCAGTTACTTTTTTCTNAGTTACAAACCCTTTTCTAAGGGTTACGTTTTGAGAAGTGCAGGCAGGTCTGTACCACGCAGATGGACCTTAGGCAAAGCTGCGCTTTGGTTAGACGGCCTCCACGTAGTTGGCGGGCAGCATCCCTGTCTTGCCGGTTCTCTGGACAGTCCCGTACATCCAGCCTTCATCAATGGCCTGCACATTCACTATTGTGTCGCCGTCTTTGAAGGACACCTCATCAGCATCGGCCGCCATGTAGTCATACATGGCCCGGTAGGTCTTCTGGCAGTGTTAAAGGGGAGGGAGGCAAAGAAACAACAGACATATTTATACCCCTGTGCTCACTCTGGGGCTGACAATCAAATGTAGCTACTGCTGTTTTGACTCATTCAATACCCCATAAGTACCACTGACAGCAGCATCTGCCGGCTCTTTTAAATCGGGTTTTTAAATGGTTCTTCTCAGTAACTGTCCCTCAGTTACCCAAGTCCCGCAGGGTCTGAGTCACAGCCTGGCTCTTAGTGACGCTGACACTGAACAAAGTGTTTTCAGAGTGTATTTGAGCAGCATCGGCTCCAGGTGGCTCCAGCCATAACTTTAGGGTGCTGCCTCCCAGGGGATGGTGTGGGGAGGTGATGCCATGCCCATTGGCATATCTACTCTAGGATTCAACCTCAGGAGTAGGAAGAAGTGTTAAAGTTTTCAATTACAGGTGAGGGTCTGGCACCCTTCAACGGATCTGTTACTCCTTCCCCTGGTTTTGCACCAAGCTTCAGCCCAGTGGGAGGGCACCCGACTGCCTCGCTCCTGGATGAATCATCTGAAGCGTGATGGAGCACACACCATCCCCTGCTGGAGCCCTCCTGCGCTCTGCTCCTTTGGCAGGCGGCCAGATCTGCTCCTGCAGCAAGTTTGGGATTGTGTCTTACTACAAGTGATGCGTGTTACTTACTCCAGCAGTAGAGGGGTGAGAAGGAACCGATGACACTGTGGTTTGCTGGGTGGCAACTGACGATGACCGTTGCTGTGGTAACTCTATGGTTTTAGCGTGTTTGTAGCCCACTGCAAAAGGAAAATATATTTGTATTGTTTAATACAGACTTGGCAATAGGGTTAGAGTTGCTCTGAGTAAAGCTCAGGGGACAGGTCATGCGGTGGGTCACATCTGCCTTTCACCCACTGAAATACAACTTTACATCTCTTGGTTGTGACCATAGCTCAGTGTTTTGCAGGTGTATTTCTGAGCTTTTTCCAGGCAGAAGGAATTGCTGACCATGAGCCCATGCCCAGCACCGCCCACAAGAGGATCTCGACACCGTTCGTTCTCATTTGTGAATAAATGGCACTTCTGTTCTCCCCGTACCTGTGGTAGTGGTGGTGAAGAAGCCCCCGTTGCTGTAGTAGGACAAATGTTGATCCACGGCGTCCGAGGGTTCGGATTTTTCCTCGCCACCGCTGAGGCTCAAGGCACTGGCGGAGCGGGAGTGCTCCCGGCTGCGGCGCTGGGCTTGGACTGCGAGGAGAGAGGGGCGGGAAACCATTTATGTCTTTGTTTTGTAAGGAGATGCACACATGAATATACATTCAAATATACATATATACGTATACACACACACATAGGTTACTTTATATATACACATATACATACATAGGTGTGTGCACACCCAAGTGCTGAACCATTGTTACCAAACCCAGCAAAGCCGTGCTTGTATTGAGTAGAAAAGTGACCGAGCTAAGCAGACTGGGTCACCGTATTTTACAAAGTTTATGGGAAAAAGCGTGTGAATTAATCAGTCTGGTTTTATGGTTACTCAGTGGCGTTGGCCAGGGCTTTTTTAACGTATTCTATGGACACCGTGCTGAGGTTCTACTCAAAAAGGCACAATTATGATGTCCCTTTTTATCTTTTTTTTTTCTTTCTCCAACTTCCCTCCCTTTACTGCTGGCTACTTCCACAATTTTGATTCCAATTATCCCGTGCTTTCCTTCACCAGCTGACACAGATCTGAGCCGTGCCAGAGACTGTGTTTCTGTCATTCAGGAGTTTAAAAAGAAAAAAAAAAAAAAAAAAAAGGGGTAACCGAGGAACAGTTTTAGAAGGAAGCACACGTTAGTATCTCCCACGCCCCAGTTTTGCATGCGGAGTGCAGCCTGTGGAACAGACCAGAGATCATGTGTAAGCTTCTGGACTGAATATTGTCTTCCGCTGGGTCGTAGTCAAAGACTGAGCCGGGGTTTGTGCGCCACACGCGGAGACCTGCAAGAGAAACAGCCTTTTCTGAGGAGAAGCTGTAGCTCAGGCAACTTTGAGAGAGTGGGAGCAGCACGTGTAAAAGGAGTAGGAGTGAAAGCGTATCAGAAAAGGGCAAGTAGTATTTCATAATTTGTGTTTCTTAAATCTATAGCACAGACTAAAGTTGTACAAAATAAAAGCCTAATCCACATCAGGTGAGCTAAGGTATTTCTCTAGTATGCCTAGAGATGAAGTTAAAAATACAAGTAAGAAATGTAAATCTAGAGTTACATTATAAAGTCAGGCCGAAGGGGCCAGGCGGAGCACAGGTGACTTACAGCTGCTGTAAGGGAGTATTTTCAGAATGGTCTGATGGACCAAGGAATGATTTGGAATTGCTTTGGCTGAGCTTAAATAGAACAGCTCATGCAGGTCAGCCTGTGTTTTGTGTAAATGAAGCTCTGGTGGTCTGCTCACCTGTGAGATTCTCTTGATCCTGGTCCACGCGCTTTCGCTCCATTTCTACTACTCGCCTTTGAATGCCCCTGTAGCTGATGTCGCTGAAGTCCTGCATGTTCTTTTTCACACGTTCTGTAATGGGGTCAGTAACTACAGGTGTGAAACTACCTTTGCTTTTCTCAAAATCTTCATGGTATTTCACCTGTAATTGAAAATGAAATGTCTGTTCTCTGTAGCTTTGAATATCTTCTATCCCTGCTTACCTCAGGTGAGTTTCTAGTGGAGGGGTCGCTGCTGGTCTCAACTTTGGCTTTCTCCACCCCAGGGAGCAATGAGAGAGCGCCTGATCCCAAACATGCCTTTCCTGCAGCCACTTTTGCCTTTAGTATTTAAGAATTTGGGTAACCAAATTTGGTATGTGTACATCGTCCTTGAGCTGCCCACCCCGGAACGTCTCAGCAAAAAGGTTTTTATTTAAATCACTTGCCAAGTTAAAAATACATCTATAACTGCTCTTACGGTAGAGATATGTTTCTGGGTCTCTCGGACACGCCGCATTTCAGGTGTATCCAGTACGTATGCAGCTTTGCCTTGCACTTGTTTTCGGAAACTGTCTGAATAAAGCACCTGCCAGATGGGAAAAGGAAAGTGAGCGCAGGGCACAGAGCTCCTCCTGCGGCATGAGGAGGGGGCTGTACCCACACACCCTGGCACAGACAGGGATGAAAAACAACAGGCAGCAGCAGCTGTGTCGGTGAATAACATCAGAATGCAAAGCAAAATTCTTTTTCGTGAGATATGGACAGCTCTGGCCTCGATCCCAAATGTCCCTTTTCTTAAGTAAAAGTTCCTTACCCTTTTTTAACCGTGTAACAACAGGCCGAGGTCAGGCAGTGATAACCTTCTAGGGAACATTGTCACATACCTGAAATGCACCTCACTGACTTTGCTGAAGTTATCAATGTGAAACACAACACAATTAGACCTGTATTTATCACTGAAATAAATACCACAATTTTTGCTGTATATACTCTTACTGAAGAATGGCCATTTTATATCTCATACAGTATAAGATCGGTAAAAACAGAAGATATTTGCAACTGACTTGAGGGCAGCATATGTTACTTGAAATTCAACTGGTGTTTATAAAACACCCCCAATCTAAAGCAGCGAATCACATAGAAAGAAATACTCAATTGCAGCAGAAAGTAAAAAACAAGTATTAAAGGATTTGACTTTAGTGTGGTTACTGCATACTCCCAAACTCGCTAGCTAGGTAGTTAACATCTGCACTGTCAATTTGAGAAAGGATTTTGGGGATTGAAATGGTACTTTTTAACATATTTTCATTTACCGGCTGAATAGAACCTACCGAGCTGATGTTTTCTTGATTGCGTTTAGCTCTCTCCATCTCCGGAGTCATTGGTGTTGGAGTTCCTTTTGCCAGATGTTCCTTGTACAAAACCTACAGAAAGGTGTCCGTAAATCAGAGCGGAATAACTCAGTAACGGTGTTATTGTTTAAGCATACTCATCACTGCAGGGGTAGAAAAGATCTTGGGAAATAAAGCATCTAAAAAGTTATTTGCTAGAGCAGAAGGTGAAAATCAAAGGGAAAAAAATAGGCAAAAAAAGGAAGTAAAACTGAGAAAATAAGGCTCAATTAGAAGTGGAGGTTATTTTTAGTAGAAGGCGGTTGTCTGTCATCTTTCAGTACCGAGCTAATGTGTTCTTGATTGCGTTTGACTCGCTCCATCTCGGGAGTGACCGGGGTGGGGGTTGCCTTCCCTAAGCCTTCTTTGTACCCAACCTACAGATCACAAAGCAACCCAAAGTCACAAATGTACAATTAGAAACTGTAATGTTACTGGGTTTAGAGTAAACACCATCCATTATGAAACCAAAAAAAAAAGGTCAGAGGAAAAATAGTATTAAAAAGTTAATTGACAAAAAAAAATCTTTTAAGTATGATAATTTTAAGAGATGATTTTTCTAAGTTTGAAGGGAAAAAATTAAAGGGTTAAATAAAACCAGGCAGACGTTAAGTTATTAAAAAAATTTCTCTATCACATCCCCTTTACTGCTTCCAGACAATACCGAGCTAATCTGTTCTTGATTGCGTTTGACTCTCTCCATCTCTGGAGTGATTGGGGTGGGGGTCGCTCGCCCCAAGTTCTCTTTGTACAACACCTGTGGGATACAGAACATGTATCCGGCGTCTTAAAACCCCCCAAAATCAAAAGGATTCAAATACAAATTATTACTTTGTTACCACATTTCAAAAAAGTCACGACTGATTATGATACGCAGCACTGCACAAAAGCCAAACGTCTACTGCTGTGAGAAAGGGTAAGAAAAATAAACTGTAAAAGAAAAGCTTGTTATTTTTCTGGTTAAAAAGAAGGGCTCTATCCAGCTCCAACTGCTGGGGAAGCTGCCTGTGCCCCGAGAGAACTATCTATTTAAAAATGTTTTAGCCACTGTTTTATTTGTATTTGAAGAAATCTGTGACCGCGTTGGGAGGGAGGAGGCGGTTTTGTTGCCACACTGACCTTGGGCAGCCAAATAAAGGAGGGTGTTGAGGACGGGCGTCTGGTATCACTGCACCATTACGCCCGCTCACCTCCCCGGGCCTTCTAAAAGCTCCTGCTGATGTGCCACCCAGAGCAGGAGCAGCCGCCTGCCTTTTTGTGTCATTCTAAGGCTTCCTAAGTCACCTGCCACAGCAACGCCACCTCCCGTGGGTCAGAGAGGTGGGATTTCTTGGTGTGCATGCTTGGGTTTCTTGCTTGTTTGTTTTTTTGCTGAAGTCCAGTACCCCTGACATGCCAATGAAAGCTTAAACAGTAAGCACAGATTGATAAACACAAATACCTTCACCACAGGATGCTCATCTCTTAAGGTTGTCTGGATAGAGCCCACAGCTCTACAAACTGAGCTGCAGAAAAGGCCTACGTTTCTGGAGCAGACTGTTAACACTAAAGTCATTTTATTTTAGAAAAGGAGCGATTAATTTGCAGAAACAAGTATTTCTAGTTTTCAAATTAAAATCAACTTTCAGTAGGTAGTTAGATTGTTACTTTATTAAAATATGAGCACAAAGGCAAAAAAATTAATCTGTTTTTAAGGTACCGAGCTAATGATTTCTTGATTGCGTTTGACTCTCTCCATCTCTGGAGTGATTGGTGTTGGGGTCACTTTCCCCACATTTTCTTTGTACAAAACCTACAGGATACAAGGGAGTATCCAAATGTCATTAAAAAGGCACCACCACCAAAAAAAAAACCCAACCACCCACAAAACCAAAC
Source organism: Stercorarius parasiticus (assembly GCA_013396915.1). Lineage (NCBI taxonomy): Eukaryota > Metazoa > Chordata > Aves > Charadriiformes > Stercorariidae > Stercorarius > Stercorarius parasiticus. The sequence continues at coordinate 52,788 of VWZL01002573.1, read as the reverse complement.
CAGCATACAATACAGCTTTTGAATCATGACACCTAGAGGGCATGAGCTCTGGGGCACGCTGCTGTTCCCCAAAGAAGCCACAGGAGCTTTGCCATTAATTTACTTTGGATGCCAAAATGGCCCCTCCGTATGGACTCAACGCTGCATGAAAGCACAACAGTAGTGAGAAAGGGTTAAAAAAAAAAAGAAAAAAAAAGCAAAGAAACAACATCCACCAAAAAAAAAAAGGTCAAACCTAGTTCTAGTAACATCCTGCTTCAGGCAGTGTTAAACAGAAGATACTACGATTTGTCTGTAAGCGGAGAAGGTGGGAAGTTTATGGCAGATTCAGTTTATAAAGTTAGAAAGCAGAGACTACTAAACTGCTACAGTTACGTTAAACACGTCAGTCGGATCTTTAGGAACTGGTTTCCTGTTAAAAGTACCGAGCTAATGATTTCTTGATTGCGTTTGACTCGTTCCATCTCAGGAGTGACAGGTGTTGGGGTTGCCTTCCCTATGTTTTCTTTATACAACACCTGGGAGACATAAGAAAGGAGCCAAAGAAAGGAACAGTAAATAAAAAGCTGGTTGGAGACTAACTTGAAGCCTAAGGCATTTTTTTTCTTGTCTTTATTTTCTCAGGGCCTAGGTTAAAGAAGGCACGACCAGAGAAGCAGGGTGTGGCATACTGGCTTTTTAACTACAGGATCACTCGTAACAGTGTTAAGTACCACATAAATGAGACCACAAAATACCATAGCGAGGGGCTGAGTGTTATGAATATGTAAATTATATATTTAAAAAAAAAAAAAGAATGTCAGCATTGCAGAGAAAATGAGTGGAGGCTGTTAAGTGTTTTTAGGATTAGAACAGGGCAGTAAAATCACTCTTAGAACCCAATAAAAACGGTAACAAGTTAAAGTCACCACTGTAACTCTCAGTCAGACAGAGTAAGAAGTCGTCACTTGTGTAAGCTGCTTTAGAGCTGGGGTCGGCATTATTTTGGAACAAGTGTTACAACGTCCATTCGTTAAAACCGTTAAAATGTTCCTTTAAATCGAGTTAAAGGGAACTTTTTTTTCTTAGCAAAGTACCGAGCTACAGATTTCTTGATTGCGTTTGACCCTCTCCATCTCTGGAGTGACAGGGGTGGGGGTTCCCATCCCCACGCTCTCTTTGTACAACACCTGCGTAGGAACAAGAAGCACCCAAAAAACATCATCACAACTCCAGAAGAATTACATCCGACATAAATGCAAATACTCTTTGAGTCTGCTGGAGCTCAGTCTGCTCTAATCTGCCCTAAAAGCTCCCCCAGGAAGCAACTGAGACTGGATTGCACGGGGAGGGTCTGAAGGCAAAGAGGGCTATGGCTTTATCTTCGCAGGTGTGGCAAATCCAGCGCAGAAGCCTCTTATATCAAATACATTTTCCTGGTGGAGGGCAGCTTTTCGACTAGCACTGAAGCCTGCCAGAAAGGCAGACCCTCCCTCTTCTGGGATAACAGCGTCAAAACAGGAAACCGAGAGGATTTAAAAACCAAACCAAAACACCACCACATAGAAAAGGAAAAGGAAGTTGGAACAGGGAGCGAAATGGTTAAAAATATTTAGGATAATGTAAATAATTAAATATATATGGAAGTGGTAGGTCAGTAACATTGGAAAATATAGTACAGTGAAGAAGAAAGGATGGTTTTATAAGTTGATTACATGGAAGTAAGGAGCGGAATCGTTCATTTTTAATAAAGGTTAAAAAGTTCTGTTTAAGTGGAGTTAAAGGGAACACATCTTTTCCTCCACAAAATACCGAGCTAATCTGTTCTTGATTGCGTTTGACTCTCTCAACCTCAGGAGTGACAGGTATTGGGGTTCCTGTCCCCAGCTCCTCTTTGTACAACACCTGTGGGGTAACACGTATTAAACAAAGAAAAAGGAAGCAGCACACAATTCAGCTCGCTGAGAGAACAGACCCAATGATTTTCAAGGACGCTCTGAGCCAAGGCTTGGAATAAAAGAGAAAAATTACAATGCTCCTCAAAACTATAAAGCTGAAGAGTAACACGCTGCAACGATCTCTGGCAGAAAGCTAGAATACCTCCCCTGGTCGCTTCTCGGGAGCTATAGAGAAAAACTAACTGTGCAACAGTAGACCATGAAAGACCTCCTAAAGGCAGAAAATCTCAAATAAAACACAAAAGGAACAAAGAAATCAACTTGTTTCATGTAGCCATTCCATAAACATCACCGCAGGTTACACTGGCGTGTGTTAGTGCACGGTTACACTGGGGTCACTTCCCCAGATCTCTATCAGGTGCTGAACAGTTTAGTTTTCATGTGTAAATTAAGTAAAATCAAGAAAAAAGCCCACCACTCAAAACAGAACAAGGATTGTTGTGATTAACGAAAGGAAAAACGGGGTCTTTTTGAACAATTAAAAAAAAAAAGATAATCAGACTCAAAAGAAAGGTGGAATTAAAAGTTATTATTAAGAGGATGTATAAAAAAGAGGAACAAGAATGTAAGTAACAATTATGGAGGAAAAAATCTCATTGGGACCAGGATATTATTTTTGTGTAAGTTGATTATAGGGGAACAAGAATTTTTTTTTTTTGGTCTGTGTTAAAATTATTTTAAAATAGATTAAAAGGGAATTTTCTGCTTTTCAAATTAAAAAATACCGAGCTAAAGTTCTCTTGATTGCGTTTGACTCTCTCAATCTCAGGAGTGACAGGTGTTGGGGTCCCTGTCCCCAGCTCCTCTTTGTACAACACCTGTGGGGTAACACGGCTGCGTTAAACAAAGAGCAAAGAACAAGCAAACAACAGGAAGGCTCTGTTTGCTGAGAGAACACACAGAACATGAGATATTTTTCTGAGCTGTCCTGATTTAAAAAATCCATAAAAATAAAAAGTAGTTTAAAACTCTGAAGATAAACACTAATACACCGGTATGGCTTCTACCAGAATGCTAGAATACCTTCCTGACTTGGTTAAGTGCTTCTCAAGGTGAACATTTAAAACCGGTGAGTATTTAGAAGATTAAAGTCTTATATAAATTAAAATAAAGCATACTATTGTCTTTTCACCAGCAGTGAGGTAAGCTTTTCCTGACTGTACTTGAGTCACTTGAAGGTTTTTCCGCGCACACACACAGAGCTCAGCCAAGAGCCATCCACTCCCAGAGTGAAACACTACGTACCGTCCAGAGTTTATCAGCAAGGAATCTACCTTGCTAATTACGGGAAGGACACAGAGACATGATCATATTAAAGGCGTATGTGTGAAAATGGTACCTGAGGAATTAGAATTAGCGGTGCTCTCCTCTCTTACGTGACACTTACCTCACCCTGAGAAACGTCCTAACGCTACAAACTTTTTTACCCTGCAAACCTGTGCTTCCAACGTCTCCAGAGCAGTTTACACCAGCTGGAGATTTGGGACACTGTCTCTGTGCAACAATATTAAAGACTTCCTAAAGGAAGAAGGTGGCAAATACAATGCAGAAGGCATAAAGAAATCAATTCTGTTTCAGTTACCCATCCCATAACCATCACAGCAGGTTACACTGGTATCACAGCACTCTTACACTGGGCTCATTTCCACAGATTTGGATCAGGCTATAAACAGTTTAGTTTTTATATGAGGTAAAACCAGGAAAAAAACCAACAACCAGGGATTGAAATGATTAACAAAAGGAAAAGCACATATTAAAGAAGAAAAAAATATATTCAGAGTCAAAAGAAAGATGGGAACAGGGAATCTAAAAGTTATCATTAGTATGAAGATCTAATCAAAACAAAGTAAGTAACAATTATGGAGGAAAAAATGTCAAAACATGGGGAACAGGGTATTCTTTTTTGTGTAAATTGATTACAGGGAAACACAAGAGTATTTTCTTGGTGTTAAAACTATTTTTAAACAGATTAAAAGGGAATTTTCTGATTTTCAAATGACAAAAAGATACCGAGCTAAAGTTCTCTTGATTGCGTTTGACTCTCTCAATCTCAGGAGTGACAGGTGTTGGGGTCCCTGTCCCCAGCTCCTCTTTGTACACCACCTACATGGTAACACGGGAGTTTAAAAAAAGTTAAGAACAAAAAAAGCCCCTGCTTTTGATGGAAGTAACACATATAATTTTTATGCCCACTAAATATACTAGAAAGCAGGAAAAATTAGGAAGTATAAAAGAGTTAACAATTGTGATAAATTCAGATGAAATCTTCTGATAGCTAGAAATACCGCATCCTAATTCTTAGATACGCTTCAACAGATAATAAAGCATTACAGAAATGGAATTAAGCAAATAAAAAACACTGTGTTTTTTAAAAAGAAAAATACCTTAAGCTGCACAAAAAAATGCTTTAAAAATTAAAGGACATGAAGCATCAAGTGTTATTATTAAAAAAAAATCTTTTTAAAAAAAGTACATAAAATATAACTAAGAATGACTAAAAATTTTAATAGCAGGAAGGGGACGCTTCTATGTTTGTAAGTTAGAGAGTAGAAACTTTACAAGTGTTAAGTAGTTATAGAGAACCCTTTTTCTTAAATTACAAAAAAAAAAATACCGAGCTAAAGTTCTCTTGATTGCGTTTGACCCTCTCCATCTCAGGAGTGACAGGTACTGGGGTGCCAATGCCCAGCCCCTCTTTGTACAACACCTGTGTGGTAACAGGGAAGCGTTAAAAAAGGAAGAGGAAGAGGAAGAGGAAGAGGAAGAGGAAGAGGAAGAGGAAGAGGAAGAGGAAGAGGAAGAGGAAGAGGAAGAGGAAGAGGAAGAGGAAGAGGAAGAGGAAGAGGAAGAGGAGAGAGAGAGAAGACAAGGAATTTAAGATAGTGAAACTTCAAAGTAGGAAAACTGAGTTTTGTCAGCCTTGTTCAAAGGCCAGTAAAAAAAAATAATAAATCAATGAAAATAATCAGCTAATATTGCTACGAGGTTTGTGGTCGTCTCACCTGGGTGCATGTAAATAATGCCACGAAGAACTGCAGGGGTGTTGGTGCAAGCACAGCTTGTGCCAAGTTACCCCAAAACTCTGCATTTATGTCTTTCTGCCCAAAGGCGTTTCCCTACTCAAACACGAGATCTTGAACGAGCAGCTTTGCTCTAAGATTTCCAAATAGGCTCACCAGCAGGAAAGAGAGCCCAGATGACCTCACAGACAATTACATGCAGCAAAAAGTTTAACACTGTGGCTTCTCTGAACTGTCCTATTAATCTCAAGTCAGGACTGAGTTTCATGTCAGTCATGTCTGAATTGGGTCAGAGTGAGTCAAAATGCTCTAATTGAAACAGAAATATAGAACAAAATTATGACATAATGGTGATTTGACTGGAATGCATTAGGAGTAGAAACAATCTGGATAGAACGTCGTCACTACAGTAATTTTTCCTTATAGATGTAATTTTCGTCATTTTTTCATATTGCGGTGATACGGGGATGCCACCCAGGGTTTCTTAGAAAGACCTGTAGGATGTAAGAAAGCATCCAACACAGCAAAACCAGGAAAAGAGACAAGACAGGCTGCTTTGCATTAGATGGGAAGGGTTAGGAGTTCATTTTTCATTTGCAGCACAACCAGTGTGGGGAGTCTGAGGACCATTAGAAGGATCGACTTTGTTAATGAGGAGAGTGAGATCACTCAGACTACTGTGATTTCATTGGGAAGAAAAATAAGGCACTGCTTCACTGCTTTAAGTAAATGAGGTTAAAATCTCACAGCTGGAACAATTACAATTAAGTTAGACTGAGTGAAAAATTAAAATATAAGGATGCTGAGAGGGTTTTAGTCATTTGATTAAGAAAGGGTTGTTCAAAGTTCAGCAAAGAACTGAGAGAAAAATTTAATATGGAGGAGTTAAAGGGATTTGATTTGCATTTGAAATGGTAGGTTTTGTTTTATTTAGCAATACCGAGCTAATGTTCTCTTGATTGCGTTTGACTCGCTCCATCTCTGGAGTGACCGGTGTTGGGATGCCAGTCCCTAAGCCCTCTTTGTATAACACCTGTGAGGTACAAGAAAGTTTCCACAAAAAAAGCACTCAACACAGGCAAACTCATCAAATCTGACTATTTTGTCAGTTACGCTTAGTGTTAGGATTACTTTTCAGTTAATTTCACACTTGTTATAGAGGCAAATATTGAGGAAAGGGCTGATGGTTGATTATTCTGTAAATACATAACTGCAGATAGTAGAAGATCAAGGGTTAAGATAAAACAAACATGGAGAGAAAAATCATGTTAATGTCACAGCTTACTTCCAGTTTGGGTTCTTAAAAAAAATGCATGTAAAGTTGTAAATCACCAAAAAAAGTTAAAGCACAAGAAGGTGGAATATAAATGAGTTAAAAATATTGCCGGGGAAAAGACAGGATCAGGGTGAGGTTCTAAACCACTGAAGAAAACAGATTATATGTTAGGATGTTATGCAAAAATAAGCTGTTATAATTTTTTATTTTTAAATACCGAGCTAATGTGTTCTTGATTGCGTTTGACTCTCTCTATTTCTGGAGTGACAGGTGTTGGGATACCTGTCCCTACGTCCTCTTTGTACAGTACCTGCAGAACACAAGCACCCAGGAAGGTGAGAACTTCATATTCCTTTCACACAAACAGTACATTTGGATAATTAATTTACCTGGTTTATAGGTAAATATAATCTGAGATTATACGTAAATATACATGCATAATTTCTTTTACTCAGTGTGCACCTTTTTAAGTACAGTCACCAGCTCAGCAAAGTACTTAACGTGGATGTTGAGGTGCTTGAACCCATTGAAGCCAATGGAATACTTCATTAGAGTAGGAGACAACTTCAAATATTCTGCTGACCTGGTGTCAGAAGTAGGTACATTCCGCTTTTCATCTTAGTTTAGGAAATGTAATAGTATTATTTTCAGGCAGTCAACCTTTCTGGAGGGGTTTTTTTATGGTGCTAACAAACAGCTGAACCTTCTATAGACATGTTTAATATGAAAATACTTATTTTGTCTCTAGTAAGAAAAACAATTGAGTTTTAGCTCTCATATCATTAGATCTAGCTGAACCTGTAATTGTTTGATTTAAAAAACTGCACTTTTCATGAAAGGCGTTGCATAGGAGATGCCTGGGTTGGTTTAAAACCTAATCATGTAGAAATACATTACAAATGCAGTAACGGTTCTTCTTGCATCTAGTAAAATACTTGTAACAAAAAGAGCTAACCAAAAAAATAATTCACTACTTTATGTCATTGAAACAATGAAAAAATACAAAAATAAAGCACTCACATCACAGCAAGGGAAAACAAAATATGTAAAAGAAAAAAGAAGAATCATTTGAAGAAAAAACTCAATTATGCAAAAGTGAGCTCTAAAAAACATTAATATCACGAACAGCTCAAAAAGGAAATAGTACTTATAAAAACAGGAATGGAAAATCTGCAGATACTCGTTACATGGATGTAATACTGCCCCTCAGCATTGTATAGCAAACATCTGAGGTACCAACCAGCACAAGACCATATCCTGCCTCAATCCTGTATGCAGAGATCAAAGTAAAGCAGTAGCGGCTCCAAATCAGGAGAGCACGTTGTGGTTATTTAAATCTGTACTTAACTAGATATGGGAAGAGCCAGGTGCTGGTTCCACTTAGAACCATCACTAGGTTTTGTGAATAGAAAAAAGGCTGCAATTATTTTTTTCCACAAAGCTCTCTCTAGCCTATCCATTTTTTTTCCAGACTTAATTGTAAGACATCATCTGGGTATTCTTTGTTTCTAGTGCTGTGTTTAGAAAAGATCACAGAAGTAATCCAGGGAAGTGGCTGACTGTAATGGTCACTGCAAAATTCAGATATTTGAACTTCCTGCTGCTGCATATAGGGATTTTAGAGATCTGTTCTCTTTTCAACAAGAAATACCCACAAACACTACCAAAGTTCGGAGCTTGAGTATACAGGTAAACAGGAAATATTGGCCTTTACCGAACTGATGTGCTTCTGCGTCTCCTTGACACGCTTCACCTCTGGGAGATCAGGAATTGGAGTGCCTTTCCCAATACCCTCCTTGTACTTAATCTACAAAGATGCAGAAAAGAGCAAAAGGACTTACATTAAAGCACAGCTGATGCAGGCATGAGTAAGAAGTCCCATGAATAAAGAAACACAGCTCCTTTACACTTTACAAACTCATTCAAATCCCAGCTACTAAATGTATTCTCATAGAAGGAAATCATCAAGGAACCTGTTACAGAGTTACGATAGCTAACCTGCCACGCTTCTACAAAGCAGTTTAACAAGAACTCCGCTCAGGGAAAAAAAGCAGAGTCTTGTTTGAGCCATAATTTTTCAATTGAAGCTTAAAATTTGTGTATCTAGCATCTCCCAGGAGCTTTATTTCAGCAAGAACCAACCCCCTGATTTATAACAACTGAAACACTTCAAGGTTTCTTACACCAAGTTCCAAGAAATTGGGATATTAAAAATTTAAAATAATTTCTAAAAATCTTAGCCTAATGTGAAATAAGCACCGAGATTCATATGTGGATATAGAAAGAGCATTATCGTGACCTCGAGAAGACTGAAAATGTAAAAGATTTCATTTAACGAGCAGAGAGCTGCTGTTAAAGCATTCCCATCAGCTTTACAAGCAACCTGTTGGAGGTTAACTTTAGCTGCTGATGAGATGTCACTGTTTATGGCACTTCACTAAGAGGGTTTTCTAAAAACAAGTATAAATACCTTTAACCTGATACCATTTGGTCTTTCTACCAATGGAAGAAGAATTTTGTAAAAATCTACCATATTCAACAAAGGTGGGAGTCATCATACAACATTTTAACAATTACAGTGCTACGTGCATTTCTACTTTAGCGTAACAAAAAAAAAGGAATAGCATTTCACAAGAACATATTTAACATACTATGCACGAAACAAATTGCGTGAAAAGTTAGTATTTTTTACACTAAAATGATGTCAGCATTCAAAAAAGCATGAAAAAAGATTTACAAGTTTCAAACGAAAAGTAATACGTACAATTATTCCAATTTTAGAGTGTTACAATTTTTTATGTACTATAGAAGTTTTATGAGACATGCTTTAGTAAGGCTTTTGACGCTGTTTGCCATGGCATCCTCAGACACAAGCTAATGAAGTATGGGTCAGATTAGTGCACAGTGACAGGGACTGAAAACCGGCCAAACGGCCGGGCCCACAGCACTTTGACCAGTGGCACAAGGGCCGGTCAGCTGTGGTGTAACCCCAGGGGTCAATACTGGGGCCAAAACTGTTTAACATCCTCATTGCTGACCTGGGTGCCGGGACACGGTGCACCCTCAGCAGGTTTGCAGATGACACAAAACTGGGAGGACTGGCTGATACACCCAAGGGTTGTGCTGCCACCCAGAGGGACCTCGATGGGCTGGAGAAATGGGCTGAGAGGTATCTCCTGAAGTTCAAGAGGGGGAAATGCAGTCCTGCACCTGGGGAGGAATAACCCCAGGCACCAGTACGTGCTGGAGGCTGACTGCCTGGGAAGCAGCTTTGCAGGGAAGGGAATAAGGGATTTGGTGGACAACAAGCTGACCATGGGCCAGCAATGCACCCTCATGACCAAGGAGGCCAACAACATCCTCAGCTGCATTAAGAAGGGCACTGCCAGCAGGTCCAGAGAGGTGATCCTTCCCCTCAGCACTGGTGAGGCCACATCTGGAGTTCTGTGTCCAGTTCTGGGCTCACCACTACAAGAAACATACAGACTTACTGGAGGAAGTCCAGTGCAGGACCACAAAGATGAGTAAGAGGAGCATCTTTGGTGTGAGAAGAGGCTTAGAGAGCTGGGACTCTCCAGCTTGGAGAAGAGCAGGCTCAGGAGGAACTTTGAACAAAGTGTATAAATACCCAGTGAGAAGGAACGAAGAGGAGGGAGCTACTCTTCTCAGTATGGCTCGGTGACAGGACAAGAGGTAATGGCCACAAATTAAAAAAACAGAAAATTCAATCTGAACACAGGAAAACAACTTTTTTTACCATGAGGGTGGTCAGACACTGGAATAGGTTGCCCAGAGAGGCTGTGGAGTCTCCATCCTTCAAGATATTCAAAACTCGACTGGACATGGTCCTAGGCAACCTGCTCTGGCTGATCCTGCTTGAGCAACAGGGTTGGAATAGATGATCTCAAGAGGACCCTTCCTACCTAAATGATTCTTTGATTCTGTGATAAATAAACTATGTGAGGAGATTAAAAATGATGGCAAGAGCTTTCATGTTTTAGAAATGGATTGTAAGTAACAAATTGAATGTTAATCGTTAGAAAGATTACTGTTTCAGTAACAAGAATAGGAAAAACTCCTAGAAAGTGGGCCTTAGATGGATAGATTATTGCCAATCCGCTGTTAGCAACATTTAAAGAAATGAGGGGTAAAAAAAAAATGTTATTTCAAGTTGAATTAGCACTGGTAGGGTATTAAAAATGAATTCTTTCGTACCGAGCTAATTGCATCCTGGGTTCGTTTAACTCTCTGCATCTCTGGTGTTTTTTCAATAGTAGTTCCAGTCCCAATATCTTCTTTATATAAAATCTTAATATTTAGAATGAAGACAACAAGGTTAAGCATACAAAACACAACATTATTTCTTCTAGAGGGTGAATACAGACTCATGACAGTGATTTGTAGACACCAGTGCAGGCGGAAAGCCAACTTGGAGGATCATCTCCAGTCACTGCCTTATTGCCTTATCTACGGTCTGTCTGTCCTGATACGAGTGCCATTTGTGCAAAAAAGGGCCTGATCATTTATATTTGTAGTAATGCATTTTAAGTAGAATGTCAAAATATTTGTAGGCGGCTTTTAGGATTGAAGACTAGTATTTGTTCTAATTTGTTCCTTTTGTTCAAATTTGTTTTACTATGTTTCACATGAATGTCTTCCGCTTTGCTAGTTACTATGCTAATGGTGCTAGCGGCAAAATGAAACAGCAGATTGGGCACTTCGTGGGAACACATGAAATGTGAAACAAATCAGGCAGACAGCTCACTTTTCACTGAAAGAAGAGTTGCAACACAACAAGAATACATTACGTACATGGTAACGGGACAAAAGAAAGGCGGATACTAGTAATACTAATTTAAGTACAGGATTGATTGTTCAACTATATCACAGCTACGTGCATGTGAAAGAGTGCCATCAGGGCACCGCACAAAAAGCAGTAGATAAAAAGGGGTAGTAAACCAGCTAAATCTAAGTTGAAAAAAATTTTGTTTGCAAAATTTCTTATACGCTTTTAAGCAGATCAAGAACGTAAGTACCTATATGATAAGAGCCAAAAATAGTTATTTGATTGAACATACTAAACTGTATTTTTTTGGAATGAGAACCGAAAACAGAAAATAACTATACCGAGCTGAAATTCTTCTGGTTTTCTTTCACACGCAGCATTTCTGGTGTGTCTTGTACAACTGTAACTTTTCCTTTGCTGTTCTGTAGGTCCCACTGATACTGAAGCTGTTGAAAAAGTTGAAGCAAATCATCAAATGTTGACCCTATGCCATAAAAATTTACTGACAGTTTTCTCTGAAGATGAGGAAAAAAATATTCAAGTATACCTTATAAGGAGGTCATTTTAACACCACCATTGGTGATATAAAGATGCACCACAGTTAAAAGTAATCTCATTTAAATTAGCAATAGGGGATCTTTAACTAGATTCATTGAAAGATCTTGACAGGTGCCAGTTTGTCTCTAAAACAATTAAGTCTCAACACTGAAAGGTGAAGATTTCAAGTCAGATTGTGTTCTCTTACTGACCATATACAGCCTTGCAGGTAGCCTCACTGACAGCAACAGACAACTTCTGCAAGTATAATTCTCTACTGCTTGCAAAGCAATTGTCAAAGCACTGCAGCAGAAAGACTTTTTTAAAGAAAATTATGGAATCATTCTGGTTCCCTGTGTAATACACAAGTGGGCTGCTGCATACATAGCGGACCCTCTAACTGCAGATCCCTGAGAATATAAAGGCAGCCTAGCTGGGGTTAGAGTGTGACATCGGGACCTTATTAAATGAAAAAAAGCTGAACATTTTTTATTATCTGAGAGTAACAGTGTTTGTTACTTATATACGTACTGTGCTAAAATTCTTTTGATTCTCACGGACTCTCTGCATTTCTGGGGTGTCTGCTACAGGCACGTAGTATGGCATGGTCCTTTCTGCATCTTCCTTATATTTTTTCTGATAGAAAATACAAAATGTATTCCATTAATACAAAAACAGTAATAAACAATCTGGTATTGCTTATTGTTGTATAATGCCCATCTTTATGGAAATGTGCGTACTGTGTCTGATACAAATTCAGATTATGCCTCTGTGTAAGATTTATTTTAAGATTTATTTAAGATTCATTAAAATAAATTCATTTCAACATTGAAATGGAATTTCAGAGTAAAAGATGCAACATCACAGCTCTAGAGGAATTTGTTTTTCTGGTGTATCTCCTGACTGTTGTGACAGGTAGTTATTTAGGTGCTCCACATTAGTATCCACTCAAGATTCCCACATGAACAATAATTAAATTGTTTCATTGAAGTACCTGGCTTGAAAGATTCTTGACCTGCTGGGCATGAATAATCTCCGGAGTATCGACAACACTGGTGTAGTTGGCTTTCTCCATTTCTGCCAATTGTTTGTATTTGATCTGTTGGGCAAAGCTCACGTTTAAGTGCCTGAATCATATCTTGACAATAATTTTCATTTAGTTTAATCAGAAAAAAATGTTAGTAAATTTTCCTTTAAAGAAGACATCTGATGTGATATATAAGATATTCACACAGACCTGGCTGGCAATGTCGGTGGCATTCTTTGCTCTCACAAAATCTGGTGTCTCCAAAGCCAGTTCTGTCAGACCTTTTCCTCTGATTTCCAAGTCCAAGGCTTTTTTGTACTCTTTCTGCAGATGAAGACAGTAAATAGATACTTCGTCAATGTGAATGCAATACTCTTAGCAACCTCTGGTAGTTTCATGACCACACCACAAAATAGGGATACTACTAATACAAACTCACAATTAAACACAAAAATTATGTCATTAAAGTGCGTACTTTACAACTTAAATCTTGAGAACCAACAGCCCTACTCCAGCAGTAAATGGAGGACACAACAGGGCAGCTGTATTAAGGTCACTCTTCCTTCTCCCACCAGTAATCTCAAAGTGTAAGTTCCTTTAGGTGATCAGTGCAAAACAATAACTTGTAAAGGAGAGAGGCAACAGAGAGCGAGCAGTGTATGAAATGCATGTGTGTCCTGGTTTGAGGAGTGGAGAGAGGTCACAGATGTTTCATATTGAGCATGTCCAAAAAATGCAAGGTGTCAGGATTCTCTGTGACATTCTGGGTCCTCTGGAACGAATACCCTCCCTAAAACCTCAGTGCTGCAGCAGCGACTCATCCCAAAGAGATCTTCACTAAGGTCTAAAAGATTAATTTTGTATAGATTGGTATAATTCATATCTCTCTATGCCAACTCTGCTGACTTACAGCTAGATATGTCTGTAATATTCTGGTAATAAAATACAGGCTCCTTGAATAACTCGATAACTCTGCACCACTAAGTACAAAATGCTGTTGTCAGTAAGGATGCTTATCTTAAAAGCATTTTGTTAAGAAGCGAATTCGTTAAGTAACACTAAAAAGTAACTTCAGCTTTCAGCCTGATGATATTAAGGCTCTTAAAATATGAGCTAAACTTATCCTACGAAAACAATTTATGAAATGTTTATTATACTTGAAATGAGATATTTCAAATTAAATATGAAATATTTATTGTACCAGTCCACCACCTCAATAAAGTAGCTGTTAGGTTTGCATTCTGACTGTCTGCTGGCCACCTCTTTCCATCAAAGCGGGTAAAACTGTCTCGGCCATCGGTCCTGCAGCTGCCAACTGGGCATCAGTCTGGGGCAGGGGGAACTGTTCAGGAGCATGGCTGGTGGTTCTCACTCACCCATCAAGCATAAAGCATTCAAAAAGAGCACAGCGCGCCTCCCAGAGCACAATGACAAAGTTCATACTAATGTCATACAGCCATAAGCATTTATCAGTTGGAGGCTGTTACATCCATTCAGGTATTTTCCAGATAGCTTTTGACATACCTCGTTCAGGATTTGAGTTGCATTCTTCGCTCTTAACATGTCTGGAGTCTCCTCTAAAGCTGTTAGTCCTTTACCTCTGACACCTTCCTCCAGATCCTTCCTGTACTCTTTCTGCACAAGACAGAAAACGGAAACTGCAAAGCCAGACTAAAGAGAGTTCTACACTCTGCAACTTTGTTCAAAAATTACAAACAAAAAAAAAAGAAGAAAAAAAAATTCCAAAAGCTCCAAAAGAAAAAAGAATTTTTTAAAACAACAGAAAATATTGCACAGGGCTATACAAGAACTACTGCAACAGAATACAGTAATTAGTGTTCAAGGTAGAATGCAAAGGCTCACACATACACACCCTGCCATGGAACAGTCAGGCTGAGGAATGTCAGAAAGGGATACAGTAAATATGAATACAGTTAATGACCAATGAAACAAATGTCCACAACAAATTAGATCACAATACAAAATATATGTAAACATGCTTAATGTGAATGGTTAGGAAAAAGAAAGCGGTGAAGGAAAGCTGCTGAGAATACTTAGTGGAATTATTTAACTCAAGAGAGGAAATAAGCACAGAATAACTGCTACCTCGCTTGCTATTTTGGTTGCATATTTGGCATGTAATAAGGATGGTGTAGTCTCCAAGCCAGTAAGGTTCCTGCCCTTAATGGACTCTTCAAAGTCCTTCTTATATTCTTTCTAATGAGAGTAAGAAGAAAAAAAAGCAAAATAGCAAATATTTATTACATTATTTTTAATTGCGTGAAAAACTACAGGGAGGATGAAGCAGCAGTTTGATACTGATGTCACAATGATGATCTGCTACAGTCAATGGGCACCTAAAGCAATAAATCCTGTTTCTACGAAAGCCCATGAAACAGCTCATTACTTTCAGTGGAAATATGACCTGACCCTGCCTTTTTTCTTTCTTTTTCTACTTATTTGTATATGCAGGGAAAACATTCAATGGAACCACTCAAACATAATGACTAATGGTCTTATACAACTGTTTTTCAGCATGTGTGACAAAACAAGACTATACTTCAAACAGAACAGAAAAGTACTGCTTAAGGAAAAAGACAGGTCAGTGAAGAACACTATGACAGTGGAGACAAACAGGAAATAAATGGGTTTCTCAAAAATAGAGGTCTGAGGTGAAAAGACTAACCAGGGTGCTTTCTATGGACTACGATAACAAACAAACACACTATACTTGTGTTACAAAATTGAAGTGAAATGTATTTCGTATTACACTTCTAAAGACTTGAAGACTTTCTTAAGCTTCATTGACTGGTAACCTCTTGATGAAAAATTACAGATAATATACACTTCATCATGACACAGGAAAGCTTCATGAATTTTAAATGCAGTATTTCATAACCAATATAAAGAAATGTGATATAGCTATAATTTTTCAGTCTATCAGCATCCACAAGATGCAAGTATAACTGCCCGTCTAAATCACTGTGAAAGTTTAAGTACAAAAAGTAAATTTTAAAGTTTTTTAGTCTATCAGCATGGATTTTAACTGTACCTCACTCTGCATGAGCTGAGATTCCTTTGCAGTAAGGTATGTTGGAGTTTCAAAGTCCAACATAGGTTTTCCTTTTTCCTTCTCGTACTTTTCTCTGTATTTCACCTGAGAAGAATAGAAAAAAAGTTACCCTCCTAAACAATCAAGGAACCAATTCATTGACTGGTATGTGCCTACTTTGGTCAACAGATCTGTTGTAAAAATTGAATGTCTAATACTGTTTATCTCCCTGAAATATGTATATTGACTATAAAATGTAAAATCAAAGGTCAGGCTTGCAGCAAAATGTGTGGGGCCTACTAATTTATTTCCTGTTGCTTATTCCTGAGAATAAGCAGTGTCAGCTCAGATTTCAAGAACTTCCTGATCACAAGAAGGAAGATGGGTAGCTGTAAAAATCAAACTTGAAGGCACTCAGGCTGCTCATGACCCTGGCAGAGTTCAGCCAGTTACATGTTAATGGATCGCTGGAGTGTTAGTGGCAGGGCTTGAAAAGATGCAATTTAGCGACTTGCTAACTAATTCTGTGCATGAGTGTCCAGGAAGTAAAAATGTCTGCAAGGATGAAGATATTCTTGCTTCAAGTTATAATACCCAGCCTTTAGGGCACTAATTTTCAGACTGCTGCATGAGGTGATGCTATGCCTTTGGGTGAGAGATCTGGATCTCAAACTGGAGCAACAAGCAGTGTCTTTAACTACAAACTGATTAACAACCATTTTTCTAGTCTTTGCTATGTAGCCTTCCTGCTTTTCCACGCCGTGCAGCAGAACAATAACTATGGCCCTTTGTGTTCTAGGAGTAGTTTCTTTCTGGCTTTACAGTCACTAAATACCTGGAATAGAAAAGATCAGAGACCAAATCAGAGTATGGATTTCTCTGGAATGATCACCATTTGCTGTATTCCAGAGGGAAAAGACGTCAGACACATTTAATAGCAGCAGTAGGTATTGTTTTGGTTAAAGCGATTTTGGATGCAGAAAAAGAGTGGCAAAGCCCTCCTCTGTATCACTTGAGGCTCGAATGGATAAAGCAGTTGAAAATATACTGTCAGCAACAACCCTACTTCTTTCAATTTCCAGTTTCTGTGATTACTGGGTCCTTTTTTCTATACACAAAATCACCCTGATAACTGTATTATACTGTGTAAAGAGATCCATATACAACAGACACAAGTAACTCTGAGGTTTCCTCCAGAATGAAGGAATCATGCAGATATTTCATAGGTGTTCTAATCTTGCAAATATTTCTCATTGACTTGTTGACTCAGGTGTGGAGTGTTTATAATACAGATAGAGATTGTTATATACTGGAGAATTTGCTAGGATGACTTCAGTGATGGCGACCAGTACTCAGTGAGTGGGGTTAATGAGAAACACATGACCAACTTACGTGGCTCTGTAGTTCTGATGCCTCCCTTAGATGAACCTGTTCAAGATTATCTGGCACCACATGGTAGTGACCCTTACTCTTCTCATATTGCTTCTTGTACTGGTACTGAAGGGAAGGTGTCAAAAATCGTCTCAATTAAAAAAAAAAAAACCCTCAGCAAATTTACTTCTTAGGTCCAATCAAAGCAACACTTCAATGGAACACCAAAGAGAAATTAGAAATACAAAAAGCAAAACAAAATCAAGACGTTTAACTGCCAGTATCAAGATATCACTTCTAAAGATGTGCGTGAATGGGTATTTTTTTTTGATAATTTTGATTGCGACAAAGATTTTTTCAAAACCAGGATTAAAAAAGAAAAAGAAAAAAAGAAAATACAGTGGATACATGAAAAGGCTGCAACAGGCAATAATTTCTCTCTTCTATCGGAAAAATTATTAATTATTTTGTTAAGCATAATTCTGTATATCTACAACAGGGTATGTTAAACATAAACATGAAATGAAAAAAACCAGACAAAACCAAAAATTTTATATATAGTAAGCAGTAAAGAAAAAAGTAAAAAAAGAAGAAAATGGTATTTGTTAGTGTAATGCAATCAGTTAAAATGTAATAAAGAAACAATCCACCAAAAATTATTAGAGGATTTAGAACATTAGCAGTTTTAATGTTTTCGCTAATGTTTAGCTAATGCAAGCTAATAAAGATTTCACTTCCCAGAGGACAAATGTGGCAGAGCTGCTAGTTAACTAGGAATAATCATTAGAAAGTAGAGGAAGAGATCACTACCGGGTGATGTCCCAGGAACAATAACAGAGGGAGTAATTGTTACAGAAATAGTTAGCAGAGATCAATTCAGAATGGAGTCAATCGGAATGGAAAAATCAAATGGATCTGGGATTAGTTAAGGAGCTTACAGCACTGGCGAGCTGGCTTGTGCTCAGGACATGGTTCATGATCAGCGATTCAGACATGTCTGTGACAGGCTTATGAAGTTTCTTCAAATCCGCCTTGTATTTCACCTGCAGGTAAGAAAGGACAAACAACAATAAAACCTGTGATGTCGAATGTATTAATAACATAAAGGAGGTCTTTCTTAAAGAAATGTGAAACTTTTAATTTCCCGTGAGGAGAAGCATAAGTAAACATACCTCACTAGCCATGTTGTGAGCATCTTTCATGGTCTTGTAGATTTTAGCCTCCTTTAAATCATACTTTGGCTTTTTACCCAGCTCTTTGGAAAAATTCTCCTTGTATTTCACCTAAATGAAAAAACAACCGGGTATTACAACTGTTCTTGACGACTCACTTGTTGGCTGCAGAAGGCAAAGAGACCCTACTTCAATGCTGATGGTAAGCAGAAGAATGAAAATGTGGTAATTTGAAGGCATCCCCTGGAATAAAGGCTATTTTAAAGATGACCTGACATGGAAAGAAAATATACATCTGTATTTACAAAATAGCACTTGCAATTTTTCTTTCAGTGCACAGGTGATATCTCCTTATTTTAAAAATAACAGACGTAGTCAAGACAAGTATGTTGACAAAATACAGCTAAATTCTGACTCTCAGAGATGAAGAATTTTTCACTTGATGGGAACTGTGCATAGATAAAAGATATCCAATTTCACAAAGAGACAAAAGCTGACACAAGCGCGAAGAGCATTTAAAAGAACTTTTTACGTACTTCTTGGGGAAATATGAGCTTTACAAACTACCTCAACACATACAAGCACTGAAGATGGCAACGTATCAAATACTTTTATGTATACTGTTATAAACATATGGTGTTCTGTATAAATCAGAGATGAAGAAGGATGTTAATAATCACAAACAGAATAGTGACACGATTAATTACTAGGAATTAGACTATGCAAGAGGCTTAGTAACACTTCCAAACCACATTAGCATCGGCAAGGTAAACCATAGGGATGTAAGCCATAATACTCCAGCAGACCCAGGCTGAAGGCACAGAAATGTTGATAGGAATGAGTTTTGCTAATGACTTAAATGAGGGCAAGCCCTCCTTCCATCGTGACTTGTCCCGTCCCACTGCTGCAGGTGCAGCTAAAGGCTAATTCCTCATTACTTCTTGTAAACTTACAAAAGGGACGGTTCGAGTAGGAATATTTTGGTTTTATTACTTTGCATAAAATTGTTTCAGAAGAGTTACTGAAGAGTGCAAGAAGAACTCAAAGTATTAAAGATTAAGTTGTGGCTTATCTAAACGGATCCCATAGTTAGTATGTGTGCTCATCACCGTTAGAGTAAACATTAGTAGAAAGATTCTAAGGATTTCTCATCTTTCTTCTAGCAGTATTCTACCAGGTCCATAAACAAGTGAGGCAACATTTCTTTCTGTTTACCACTCCACATCTCCTTGGAGATACTTTATAGGAAATAAGCTAGCAACCCCCTTCCCTGGTCTAAAGAACAAGAACTGAACAACTGTCATCAGTCTTTCTGAAAGAATTTGATCTTGTACAGGACCAAGATAATACTTACAAAAACATGCAGAAAATATAAGACTGTGGCTGATGAAGTAAAAGGAGTAATGGTTCTTCAGAAAAAAACCCAATCTCCCAAGCAATATTTATGTGAAAATTCAAATGAAAGAAAGAAAATACTGAAGAACTGATAACTAAGTTGAGGAATGGCTGACTCATGCTAGGGTTTTTTAAATGACAATTACAGAAATGTAAACAGATAATTTTATATTAGAAAGAAGAAAGATGATTGAATGCAGAATTAAATCACATTCCACAATCACATTTTAGATTTGAATTCGTTGCCATATTCTTGTCCATACAGCACCATATGGTTCATGCTGGATACCATGGTTGCTTTTTGCTTTGCAAATTATCGCAACATTCAGCTAAAACACAGTGAAACAGGCAAATCCACAAATTATACAGCTGCCGTAAGAAAACAAAGAATATTAACATTTTTGACATAAAGGAATCAGTATCGGTTCTAACCTCACAAAAATTAAAATCAAGCAGAAGTATACTAGAATCTGTTAATTTTTGCAAGCTACATATGATGAAGATCAGACCATCATGCCAAAGAGTTCACTTTTGAGCCCAGAGGAAATGTTACTGGAAGATCTATGCAAAATTAAAAGCAAGCATGTCAGACAGGAAGATGAAATACAACCAAAAAAAGGCAAGTGGATAAACAAACTGGACATAATGCTTTACAAAGAAGAAGTTTATGTGAAGAAATGTCTAAGGAAAAAAAAATGTTAAAGACTAGGCCAATTATTTTTTATTCCCTTACTGCCTCTACAATAGTTAACTTTCTCTCAGGACCAAATTAATCTCATCAAAGCATGATTGTAAGACCAAGAGAACTCGCTAACATTGGAGAAAAAGCATGGAAAAGGAGGATCTCATCACTGAATGCAGTTCTTCTTTTCCTTGTAGTTCAATTGTTCAGTTTAAGAATCCTTGGTTCTTCTGAAAAGATTCTTGTTTTTCCCAACAAGCACGATGGCTGATATTGAAACATGCGACAGTTACATGCAGCACTCATGCCTAGACGTGGAAAAACCATAATCCCCCTTTTTTTCATTTGGAAATACATGTAAAAAACTGAAATGGCACAAATCTGTCTGCTGCCACTTCAAAAACTGCTATGCAGCCATTGTTTTTCTCTTTTCCAAAGGTTTTGAAATGTTAAGAAATATAAGGAACTACCTGCCCTCCAATCACTACAGAGTACACTTCTCAGAGGCTTGGGGGCTGATTCCGTCATACACTATGCTTCCGTATGCCGTTCCAGCACAATGTAAACAGAAGAGTTTAAATGAAGTTTAAATTGGAGTTTAAATTGAAGTTTGAATAGTTAAAAGGAAGTTCTAGTGCAAATGGAATGCATACGGTATGACTGTTCACTAAAAATTACTAGCACCATTGTTTGGGTTTGTCATACACACATATTTCCATTTTTTGCACAGTTTCACAAAAACCAGCTCAAGCTTATATGTCTGGTTTTAGGTTTTGGGGTGAAAAAGGTGAGTTTTCACATTGCATGAATGCATCGGAAACTTCCATTAAAAACCCTGGAAGCTCCAAAACCATTATGAAGGGCACAGTACCATTTCATGTGGCATTTCTGAAACGGACAAATTCCCCACCCGCAGAATTCCCGTGCACTGTCTTTCCAGAGGAAAAAAAGGAGGTCACATCTAAATGAGCAGTCTCACAAATTTTGCCACATTCAAGACCTTTGACACAACATCAGTGCAACTCGTGTATCATAAACCCTTTAACAGCTTGGTATCATAAGATGATATGCAAGCAAGAGACAGATGCACAAAAATGGCATTCCCAGATGTGTCACTTAAAATTATCTTACATGACTACTTAGCATATTAGCTTTCTTAAAGGTTCTCATCCATGGTGTATCATAAGATGCAGCTCCATGCCCTCTCATATGCCGTTTGAGGTATTCTGCCTATAATGTGTAGCAAGAAAGCAAGATCAGAAATTCAAACAATTACAGGATTAAAGCACGAATGGGTCAGAAAGAACCAAGTTGAACCGAGGTCCTGGTAGAAAAAATTATTACAGGAAATAGCGAGCATATACTTCAAACGGGCCGGAGAACTTGACCATTGTATTGAAGAAAGCAAGCTTCTATTAATATAACATATTAACTTCAAAATAGAAGATTTTTTTTTAAAGGCACAAAGTAGAAAGAAAGTGGCTGAAAGAAACTGAATGTCCATCTCATAAGTGATGGATGATAAGAGTTAGGTAAAAGGCTGCTTCTTTTAAAGCCAATACCCAGAAAAGATTAAAAAAAGAGAACATGGCTAACACTTCAGCCTTAGGATTTAAAAGATCTTGTCATGGCATCATTTTAAGGAGATTCTATACCTCCATCACTGACATTTAGTAAGTCCATAGAAAAGTTATTAAAAATCTTTAATGCAAGAGAATTCCGTTTGTATGCAAGTGCCTATTTTAATTTAATTTCTTCAAAATATACCACACAAGTGAATAAGCAAGATATTTGTGTCCACTTCACCAAGACAGGTACTACAGTTTCTAGGCTTTTTAAAATTTCTAATTCCAACAATCCTTAATTTTTAGGCAACCCTTTTCTGAAAACCATCAGATGGTTGCAGAGGTAATGATTGTCCTCAGTTTTAATCTTTAGGACATACAGATTTACCCCACTAAGCAACTGTGAACCAACAGCGTCTTGTAAGAAGGCCAGTTTAATTTTCTGCACATCAACTGTTTTCAGCATTAACAGAATATATAAATTTGTAAGTGACAAAGATATTCAGGTGCCTCTATACTTCTATGTTTTAACTTTCCATATTCCATAAAAATTGGAAAGTGGACATTGTAGAATTATAAATGACATTTTTAAGAACACAGAAACATAAGAAGATTTTAGAGATGACAGAAGAATTAAAAGAAACTGAGCATTAGAAAAGAAAACAAATAAAATACAGAGGAACTACATGTCCCATCTCCCCACTTCTATGAATCCTCTCTCCAGCTGGTACAGAGGGGTCACTTCTGTTCCCACTGAAACCAGTACCTGGGCAAAATTGTGTGCCAGCCCAGTCTGTGGGAAAGTGACTTGACCAGTCTTGTACGCATTGCACGGCTATAAATGACTATAAGAAAGTGGTGAATCACATCTGACATTGCTGTAAGCAGAATCAGACTCTCAATTCAATGTTTATTTAACAAAGAAATACCTTGCACTGGGATTAAATTTTTACTTTAACACGTTTCCTTTCAAATGTTTCCTTTAAAATATTCCCTTATCCCCTATCTAGACATAATTTCAGTTATAATACCAGTATTACTCTATATGTTAACATCATGTATGTTTCAAAGTTTCACAAACTTTTCATTATTACCTGGCTAGTTAGCTTGGACACTTCCTTTGCCAGCTCAATATCTGGACGTCCCAGCATGGTTACGCCAATACCAGCTTCTCCACGCTTTTTATATTCAATCTAACAAAGAAAAAAATACATAGTTTAGTAGTGATGACACTCCCTTTTAATTATTTTACTGACAGTGTTTTTAATAGCAAAATTACTGATAAAGAATTACACAAAAGTTTTAAAAACCACTTACATCACTAATTAACTTGGCAGCCTGAGTTGCTTTCTTAATATCTGGTCGATCCGCTATAGGTGTGTAGTGGAGTTTTGACTTGGCATCTTTCTTGTATTCAATCTAAACCGTAATGATAGGCACAGGAAAGAAAATTACTGAGGTGTGTTCATGAGGAATATACCTAATAAGGTCACAGCAATGTTGCTGGGA
This sequence comes from Stercorarius parasiticus, assembly GCA_013396915.1. Taxonomy (NCBI): domain Eukaryota; kingdom Metazoa; phylum Chordata; class Aves; order Charadriiformes; family Stercorariidae; genus Stercorarius; species Stercorarius parasiticus. Next base: position 29,459 of record VWZL01002573.1, on the reverse strand, counting down.
AAGTGTCTGAGATTTTTTTAAAATATAGTTTCACAAGGAATGGATTTGGGAATCTGTTTTTGCAAGCTGTCTACAAATGAAAAAATGTGCATGTGCAATTCCATCTGTATTTGAAGGAATGAAAAAAATTACTGTGTGATTTGCATTAGATGACTTTAAATCTTACCATGTGACTAAACAGAAATATGATTTTCAAAGAAATCCTTTATTTCAGTGTAATGTTCCATTTGTAAATATTTGCAGCTCTATCTTTCAGAATTATACCTAACCACGGAGGCTGGGAAAAAATCCAGAAGTATCTGAACTTTTGGTTTTGTCAGCTGACCGTGATTGAATTTGCTTACAGAAGCTACTTAATTCATGAAAACACAAGCCAAACTTACTGTACTCTGTTTTTTAGCAACTTCCATGGCATGTTTCACTTCGGGAGGCTCCAGCATGACAGAATAATTAGACTTGCCTTTCTCCTTCACAAAATTCTTTTTATAGTTTGTCTGTTAAGAGCAAAAAGGGCCACGTGTGATTTTTTGATTTCACATGGAGGTAAATGCTACCAAAACTTGGAAATAAGCCCACTGAAACAGTTAAGATAGATAAAATGCAGTCTGTTCAGTCTCAACATATATGGTCCCCAGCTTGTTTGTCATCATTTGCACTTTAGATTACAAAAGCTTGTTATTTGGAGATAATGATTTGTGTCTAAACTGTGTTCTGTGAAAAATAAAATCTGAATTAAGGGCACCTGTTAGCACTCCAGCCTTTTCTCTACTCACTTTTCTCCAGAGCATTTCAACAGATTCCCAATAAAACATGTTTAGCTCTTTGTTAAAGTCTCATTCTGTTAGAAATTAATCTTTTCTGACTCCTTGGGCATTTTATGATGAGACTCTAAATGTGCTGCATGAGTACTAAAACATGCGACAGTCTAATCAATTACAGGCAGCAGGGAATAATCTCACCATAAATCGTTATCACACTGGTTACTTACCTCACTGACATTCTTGGTCACCTCCTTCACATGAGCAGTGTCTCGTGTCTCCGGCAGTGTTGTGTAAGACCCATGTGGAAGCTGCTTCTTGCTATGTTCTTTGTATTTATTCTGAAAGCACAGAATAAAAATTGGTAAAAAACAGCAATGCAAGGTCCATGCCCCGTTCTATGATCCCCCCCCAGTATTAAAAGTATGTACTTAAGAATAGTAAGTAACTGTCCGATGTTTTACCTCAGATACAAGAGAGCTAACATTCTTAGCCAGGAGGATCTGAGGTGTATCTGGAACGACATGGTACGTTCCTCGAGCTTTGTTGTGCTTCTCTTTGTATTTTATCTAGCAGGAAGAAAAGATATCATTTTAAGCAATGTGTATCTTGCCTTGTGGCAATTTAAAAATAAATTACTAGAGTTGTGCCTGCTTGTTAGTGCAAAAGTTTGCAGAAGATCCCATATTTTGATGTCTTCCCAGATAATTCATTCCAGTTTATTTATTCCTATAGCTGTCACTTGGAATTTTATTTCCAATATTGGAATATATTATTCCAATAAAGTAGTTTATGTAGTAAGTAAAGTTCTAGCAGAACAAACCAGTCAGTGTTCAAGTACTTACATCACTCGCCAAAATGGCATTATTTAAGGCCAATACTGTGTTTTTATCGTCTGTGACAGAGAGTTTGCATCCCTTTAGGAATTCCCGGTCCAGTTTGTATTCATACTGCAAGAAGAAAAAACAAAGATAAAAGAAGAGAGTCTCAAATCTTCTCCAATCTTTTTTTTCTATTCTGAACACGAGAGATGTGAGGAAAGGGACTATTCGGTTGTTCTGATTTTCTTACATCACTCTGCTGCAGAGATGACTTGGCTGCTTGAACAAAGTCAGGTCTATCAGCAATCCAGTGCCAATGAGCCTTGGCTGCTTCATATTTCTTCTTATAATCCAGCTTTTTATAATGAAACAAGAAGAAAAAAATGAAGGTAATTGGAAGTTGTGTACTTTACACATGACATTCACACAGATGCAAATTCTCTTTTGATCTGTACCAATTAAAGAGAGAAGAGGTAAGAAAGCGCATCTACATCAGAGTAGGGCTTTGCTCTGAATCACGTACAGTCCAGTGGGAGTCCATTTACTATAGTTTTTCCATTGCCAGGTGAAGAAAGGAATATAAATGACTGAAAAGATGGCAGCAGCCATCTTCAAGCAGCAGAAGAATTAAAAGCAATGTCCAAGCTCAAAAACTTTCAATGGAACTCAAAATAATTCTCGTGGTTTCCATTGCCAGTCTGAAACCCGTAATAAAATTAAAGTACTGAACTCACGTTGCTGTTTAGCTTGTAAGCATGCCTTGGAGTCTTAATATGAACTGAATCTGCTACGACATTGCAGTTAGATTTATTCCTCTCATACACTTCTTTGTATTTCAGCTAAAGAAAGACAAACAGAAAAAATGTTTACAGAGATAATATCATAATCAACAAGAAAAGCATCAAAATGCAAAAACCATAATATTAAAAATTGCTCCTGTCACGATAAAATTTTAACGGAAGAAAAAGAAATTATATCAGTAAAACTTGGTAAAAGTTCAAAGAAGTAAAAAGTAAAAAAACGAGGATAATTTACTTACATCACTTATTCTGTCCTTGACCTTGCGCACATGCAATAACATAGGTGTATCGTGGATTGTAGTATAGCCTTTAGGCTTTGCTTTGTTGTATTCCAACTTGTAAATAATCTGAAGACAAAAATTATAGAGTGTATTATTTCTCGACATTATTGGTGTCAACTGAAAAAACTAAAGATGAGAAACACTGAAAATGCTGTATTCTTAATTATCACACTTCAAAGGTCAGGACTGAGAGAAAGAGGAATGCTCGAAAGGGACCACACTTACATCACTGATCTGTTTGTTGACTTTTGTAGTCCTTAAGTGTTCTGGAGTATCCACAACTGTAGTATATTTGTCTTTCTTCTTTTCATAGTCCTTTTTGTATTCAACCTGGTGATTGGGAAAGAGCGTATGTTAACCACACAAACCAAGACAAAACATCTTCAGGAGATATGCTTATATTTACACATAAAATTGCAAAATCCTTCCATCAAAGCCAATGAAAGCTCAACATGCACTGTAAGTTAAACTTTTCAAACCCGTTATTTGCCTACGAGGCTGCCCACCTCTTTGTGTGATTAATTTTACATTTATTTCACTGAGTGTAAAAGCTTCACTTCTATCCTAAATCTCCAAGGCTGAGCTAAAAAAGCAATCTTGGCAGATTAGTGACTTTTAAAATTTGTAATTGGACAATAGCTCATTTTAAAATATTCATTAAATCAAGAGAAACGTAAAACATCTTACACAGTAGAAGAAAAAACATCCACTGACTATATCACAATGCCAGGCAATTTAAAAGGCTTTGATATAAGAACTTGTATCTTGATAATTTCTTTCTTAAAGATCGACTTGCCCTACTCGGGACTCTCAACCTGTTTTCCCAGAATTCAGTGAGAACAGACTGTACACCAAGAATGATAATTCATTGTAGACAGCCTGAGGGCAGGTGGAAGAGGTTAGAAGACATTTTTAAAAAAGAACTTTCATGCTCATCTCGCATCAGAATATAAACCCATGCTTTTGAATCAGGACTACGACAGACAAACAACAAATGATAACATGAAGTCAACTCAGATGAACATGCAGGTCAGGCAGAATGCTATTTTTTTTCTTCGAACATATTCAAACTTACCTGCAAGGAGTATTTAATGAGATAATAGAAATTCACAGATAAATTGAACAAAAATGTCTAGTAACAACCTTCAGTACTTTATTACTGAATAATTTTATTAACTGTGCTAATAGTTACAAAGAACAGCCCTCTCCCTCTCATGTAATTGTTTTCTACTGTTGCATTTCCAGTTTATAATTTAAATGTTATATGCCAGTTGAAAAGAGTAAGGTTACTGCTAGCAGCTGTGATTTCACAGCAGAAATAAATATGTATAAGCTATTTAATAAGCCACATTTTCATCCAACTGCTACAACCAAAATATATAATCTGGAATCCAGATTAAAAGAGGTAGAATATGGAAAACTAATGCTTCACAGTAATATCAGTCATGACAGGCTTTCTTTTACATCATCAGAAATATAAATATGTTAAGACTCTTTGTTTTGTACGAAAAAATAGATGAATCATACTCACTTCCTACCTTCTGATTCTTATTAGAATTGGCAAAAGGAGAGGGTTTTTTTTTTAATAAATTGTATTATGTGACTGCATGGGGACTGCTTTGTTAGCCTCGCTGAAGAGCAGAATGTAGAGAAAGAAAGTGATGAAAATATCATTTACTACAGACCTGTGCACCTATACCTTTTCTAAGAGCACTCAGAAGTGAGACATGACTCTGTTCTAGGCACAATCTGACACTGTTCTCAGGTAGTGGTAGATAAATGCTGTAATCTACTCGCCAAATTACTTAATCATGTTCATACTGAATTAAGGGACTTGTGTTATGAGAGGTGGTCAGTCCAAGAAATGGTGGCAGAATGAGAATTTGGTTAGGAGAATATCAGGAACAGCTAACATACAATATCTCAAATGTATGGAAAATTGCTCTTCAGGTAAGTATGTGAAATATTATATGGAAGTATATATAACAATTATTTATAACGAAAGGAGAAAATGGAGGCAAAATCAGCCTAAGCTGAGTGAAGTCCAAGTTACAGTAAATATTGTTTCAGATATTCTGTTTTCAAAAATTTTCTAACATAGCCAGCATTAAGCACATCAACAAAACTCTGGAGTCTGATATCCGTAGAAATTTAGACACCTCCCAAGCATTAAATATTAGAAGTCCAAGCAGCTAATTTGTGTATATATATATTTGTATTTATAATGTCTCCTTGAGCAGCAGTTCTTCATATTACCTGGCTCCATAAGTATGTGTTGTAGAGTGCTGTCAGCATATCTGGCCTCAGAATTTCATTACATCCTTGTTCCAGGAGCATCTTGGCAAGCAATTTATATTGTCTCTGTTCATGCAAATGGCAACGAAGCACAGAAGAGACTTATGAACACCATGAACAACACCACTGCCGTAGATCCCAGGCACTTTGAGAGTGGAGAGATTTAGGCAAGGTACCATATGTATTCATTCAGATGTGCATACAACTTACATCTATATAATTAAGAATGTAAAGAGTATATATTAAAAGATTTACATACAATCCTATTAAGGAAATTGTGAAAATATTTTTTTGGGAGAAAAGAGTAAATTATAGACTAAGGCGAGACACTCAAATGTGCCAAATATGTTACTGTTGCTTGAGTAATGAGCGAGAAGGTAATGTCTGTAAAGGTCATTAAAAGAGAGGTTATAAAAGAAATGCATGATACAACATGCATTTTTTAAAACCTCTCCAATGACTTCAAGAGGCATTAGATTTCTGATGTCAATTGATGCACAATATATGAAAGTACATACAGTAGAGATAAGCTCACTCAAAAAGTAATAATTCTTTTTGGGTGGCAAAACAGAGATTGTCTGATGAAGTGAGCTAGAACATCACAACATCACAGTGAAACCCGTGACACCGCTAGCTAGAGACACGTCACACAGACGGAGTAGCTGTGAGTGAACCAGGCACTGTCTGGCAGCACCGGCTCGTGCTCCTACAGTACCTGACTGCTCAGTGTAGTCCCCCACTTGGCCAGGAGGTTCCTAGGGTCATCCACAATAACGCTGTACCTATCTTTGAGCTTCTCATAGGCAGCTTTATATAACTTCTGCTCAGAATGGCATAATACAGTGTAACAAATTAAAAGAGAGTGAAGACACAGAGAGATCATAGTTCTAACCACTGAAACCTCTTTACATGGACTATTTAAAGGCCGGGATTGAAGTTCAGACACAAAAGAGAAAAATACATTAAAAAAAAACCACAGAGAGAAAATATTTCCAAATAGCATATACATTTCTAAATTTCCTCTGGAAGGCCTAATCTATAATTTAAGGATGTCTACATTCTGTCTCTGCCACTCTTCAATACGCAATTTTATGACGGACTTTCTTCGTGAAAAATAACCGCTGAAGCAACTCTGTATGGAACTAGGTTCTTGATTTGAGTACAAAGAGAACACAATGAAATGCAAGGGTAAAATAAAAGGTTATATTATCATCAGACATTTTGTAAGCAAAAACTATAATCCCTCAGCATAAAACCCATCGCTTATATAACAGAAGATATTTAGGCAAGTTCGTTTCAATGTATGGAACCCCCATCGCTAAAATTTTACTCATTTATGTTTCTCATGTTAAATTTTTCCTTATTTGCTCTACCGAACAATAAGAAGACTGAATACTAACAATCTTCTATAACAAATTCTGGTGCACTGCTTATCAAATTGAGCATGACATTATAGCAACGGTACTGGAATGGTGTCTGTTGTGAAACAGTTTTTCTTACCTAGGACAGATAATACTGTGATACATTTACTGACAGGTAAACAATTTAACATCATGTCTGGTGAAAAGGAATAAAATACCAAGATGTGAGAGTCTAAATATATGTCGCTGTAATGAAAAGCATCAGAGTCTGGTGTGGAACGCCAGCTCCAAGCTGATGAGAATTCACATAGCACCCAGTGCTCTGCAATGGGCTTTGTCTCGTGACAAACTCCAATCACCAAACTCCATTGGTGATTTTAATCTTAAACCCGGGGGCATTCATCAACCCCCTTTGCTACTATGTGGTGTTTATTGTTTCTTTAGCACTGCAGGAGAAGAGCAAGAAAAAGTAAGTAGCAGAGTGGGAGAATTCAAGGCAAAATATCTGAAATGAAACAGAGCTGTAGTAACTTCAGACATAACATTACCTTTCTAACACTGATGAAGTTTTTAAACAACGTTTCAGGAAAGCAATTGTGATTCTCTCTGTACCTTTTTCACGTGACAATCAACAACCAGTGTTACTAAGCGAGCAGCATTATTTAAGTCAGCAAAGAAATTTCTTTGCAATGACAAAGTAATGGAACAGGGGTCAGGATTTCACTTTTTAGTTACTGTAAACCTGCCCTGTCCTAATACTCAGACAGACAATAACAACAACCTTGTCCTTCATTATTTTAGTCTGACCTTAAGACACCTTTAAGCCTGAATGTATTTTGATCGCATAAGGAAGATCAGCCTTCAAGTTGGTATTAACATACACGCACTTACTACTTCAGTATGAGACTCTACAGAAATCTTGAACACTTACCCCATCCATCAACTGAGTCGCATATTTAAAATGCTGGTTAATTGGAGAGTCAGCTACATAATTAAAATGAGACTTAGTCTTCTCAAATATCTCCTTGTACTTACACTAAAAAAAAAAAAAACAGATACAAAAAAATTTTCCAGTGTTAATCCAAAGAAGGGTAAGGCAATGAAAACATAAGATTTTAGAAATAACCTGCAGCAAAACCATGGTAGAATTATTGCATGTGTGCGTTCAACATATCTATAAGGAAAAAATGGTTGTAAACGCGGTAGTTTGCAGGATGGATCTACCACATCAAGAAAGCAATGGAAATTTCAAATCTTCATAATTTTAAAGCTAGAGTTAGAATCACTAGAAAAAGTACTATGGAGCTGATAGCTTTGCAAAGAACAGAGGGGATAAGTAAAAGATCATTTTGCCTATGTTTTCTTTTATAGTAAGAGTTTAAATTTTAGATGCTATATATTAAGTTCTACCATGAGTCATTCATATCGATGTCTAAGTCAAAATTGAATTCTCCTGCAAAAAACTTACCTAAAACACAAGCAAGCGTCAAAAAAACATTTAGCAACAATTCCAACTGTTTTACTTACCCCACTGTAGAGCACCTTATTCTTTTCTGCCAGAGCAAAACTTGGAGTATCCCATGCATAACAGCCAGTGCCCCTGAGCCATGTCAAGTCTTCCTTGTATTTAACCTTTAGAAAAGAAGTAAAAGGATTCCGTTTTAAGCAACACCAAGTGGTAAATTACAGTTATTCTTACTTTTCCGATGGACTCAGATTATTCACATACCTAATCTATCATTAGCTATTGGAGTCCCTGAGTGAATTAAAAAACATTTATTCTTGTACAATTAAGGGGTAACTGTATATGTACAGATATGCACAATTAAAGGTTGTTAAAGGGTTAAGAAACAAATCTAAGCAAATGCTTAGATAACAGAACTAAAACTGTTCTGTTAATTTCAAAAGGAGATGGGCTGCAATTTTAGCCATCTGATTTGCTCTGTCATTTCACAGATCTGCCAAGGGAAAGTGTAAATCACTAAAAATTTCAACTGCCTTCCCTTTCTCAAGAAACAAGTCTCGGTTTTCATGTTGGAAGCCTGCTTTCAGCAACAACTTTCAGCCTCTTACATCCGGGAACTATTTGAACTCACATCACTAATAGCATCCGTGACTGCACGATGATGGAAATGGTCCGGACGGTCTGGGATCGATCTCCAGATTCCCAACTGACTCATATAATTTTCCTTGTATTTCACCTACAAAGAAAATTGAAGAATGAAGTAAAACGATTTGAGAAGAGAACACTCTAGACCATACAGTTTCAAGACGTTCCTTTTTCTGAAACATCAGAACTAAAACAGTGGAAATGAGATTAACTTGCATTCACTTTTGTAACATCAAAGGCAACCAAGTGTATAATATTCCAGAGAAGGAAAGAAGTTAATATTAATAGTGCTGATCATATTTTTCTAATTATTTGACACACTTAAATAGAATGATAGCATAAATGGCATATTCTAGGTTAGTAAATGACAAACACTAATTAGGAATGAAAATGTTGTATACATACACTGCTAATATCATCGGTGACCTTTCGATGATAGACAATATCCAAAGCATCTTTCACTGTGTGGTATTTGCCCTTGGCATTCTCAAAGGTTTCTTTGTAGCGCAACTGGTAAGAAAAATATCATATAAAAGAATATATTATATTTATCTGTCAGGAATTGTTTTAGTTAAATTTCCTGCCTCTTGGGAATGACATGCAGGGATATGTTACTGTCCAACATCCTAATGTAAGCCCTGAGGAATTCTAAGAAGCTGCAATTGCCTACAATCAATTGTAATTTGACTGAGACTTATGGTGAAAATTAGAGAGAAAAGGAGCTGCTACATCTAAAGCCACATTTCATCCTATTCACTTTCAGACTGAAGACTGACGAAAAAACATCCATGAATCACAGGACTACTCTCTAGAATAGCAAAAGTGACACTTTTGGCATAAAAAAACCTACTTATCCCTTCTTCCATGTCCTGATCTAGAAGAAAGCAGGAAGATCATTCCAGTCTTTGCAGCAAGACTTTCTCAGAAGAAATTCAGATGTGCAGAAGAACTGGGATGCCCCTTAGCAGTATTTAAAAATCATTCTTAAGAGAGCAGTAAGACTAATCACTAGAACAAAGCACCAGCCCAGCACATACCCTTTCAGGATACAACGTGCAATCTGAAATATATAGGAAAGTCTCATGAATGAGTAGAGTACTCTTAGGCACTGTCTGAGATCACAAATCACTATTCCACTTGAAGGAAAAATCAATTTCACCTTAATAACCTTATGTGCAGCAGCTCAGATAATTTTTCTTTCTAATCCACTTCTAAATTAAGAAATGAGCACACTCCCAGTGACATGCAAGTTCACTTCTAACACAAAACTGAGATGAAAATATCTGATAACAGGTATTCTGTCCTGGCTCCAGCATCAATCATATTCACTCTGCACTATTTGGAGATTCCATGTGTAAGCAAATTACTTCAAGTCTATTTTTAATTTGTTGTAAGACCACACTTCAGCACCACGGAAAATGAAGATTAATTATAATAAATGAAAAAAGCACTACAGTGACATCAAGTAAAAACTCAACCATCACTGTAATATCAAATGGGATTGTACATGCAAATGGGGTGACCTAGTTTATGACCCACACCGAGATACTCTGTGCTTTGCATGCTTGTTCCCCATTGATCCTTTTTCTGTTTTTTTCCCAAAGAAAGCAATAAAAAGCAGCAGTGAAAGTGTTCATAGACTACATACATCACTGGCATTCAGGTAGGCTCTCTTGGCTCTTATCAAGACCGGTGTGTCAGGGACTGGCGTGTATTTGTCCTTCATCTTCTCATACTGGGTTTTATACTTTTTCTAAGAGAGACAGCAAAAAGAAGAAGTTATATCTTTAATCTTAGAAGCATTTCCTAATCTGGCATTATGTTAACAACCAGGGCTGCTACACTAAGTGCATAACGTCATTCTTGCAAAGTGCTTCTGTCAAAGCTTTGGGAAACAAGCTCAACTGCTCAGCTCTTTCTAGGTCTTCCTGGTCTTGCAGCCAGTGTACCTCAGATTCCGCAAACACACTTAGAAACAGGTATCTTATAAAATACTAAAACTTATTTTAGAAGTGTACTCTTTTAACACAACTTATACAGGAAATGTGGAATTTAAGCATAACAGACAGAAAACTAAATGAAGGGTAAACAGATTTGAGCCTTGAAACTATCACTAAAATTAGAAATAAAACTTCTAAACAGTTCAGCATGGTGGTACCAAACAAAAAAACCCAAATATCTTACCTCACTGACCATGTCCTTTACATGCCTTGCATGTGTAAAGGCTGGAGTCTGACTACCAGCATGATGATGGGGTCTCTCTTTTGTGGCAAGTTCCACATACAAGTACTGCAGTAAGAAGAAAAGAATCAAAACCCATCCATTTCAAGTAAGACCTACTTTATATCTCTGAAAAATGTCTGTAAATTCATATTGTATACATAACCACACAGTTCACCCCAGAAAAAATAATGCGCCCTTTCCTCTTCTGTACTACCTCAGTTCATCTTTCTCTATCAGTACTCTTGATATCCCGTAACTGCCAGTACCACACTCACAAACCAAGAAGTCAAATGCATGTGACATTAATGACCTCTCTCCCTACACTCAGACCTAGCTTTAGATAAAGGCATCCATAAGGTCTGTTTTTCTCTGGTGAGTATCTTCATTTTGTTCTGCAAGTTTAAAAATTCCACAAGATTTGTAGCTAATAACTCAGATAATGAACTACTGTATTAATAAAGAAATGATGATGAATAAAAATAGATGGATAAAATTGTTCATTCTTCTGATGAAGGCTTTCAGAAAATTTTAGCGCAACTGTACCAGAGTTCAATGCTCTATTTCAGATGGACAAAGCTGAACACATCCATTACAGACACGGTCACCACGAAAATTCATAGCCACTTAAAAATGAGCAACAGTCGTTTTAAACATCCTATCTAGGAATTCTACATTGCTTTGAAATGGCCTGGAAAGATTTTGCTGTACTTTAAGAGTACATTAAGAGGGATTCCCTGCTTGTTTTTTCATCAGTACAAATTTTTCACCTGGCTCTGTATTTTTTGTCCTTGCTTGGCTCTTAAGAAGTCAGGTGTGTCAAGGATGGAAGTGTATTTTGTCTTCAGCTCCTTGCCTGCAGCTCTGTAAACCAGCTGGAAAAAAACAGGTCCATGAATTATTTCTTCTGTTACAGATGTTCATTTAGCAGCTGAGCAGCTTTGCAATTATAACATCTCATGCATTTCAGTGAGACAGTCTGAGCTTAATTATAGCTAATAAAGATGTGCAAAAATAATAAAGAACTTACTTCACTCAAATGGGTTTTTAGTTCCTGAACTGCTCTGTATCCAGGAGTATCCAATACCACATTGTATTTAGGCCACATCTTCTTTGCAGTATCGGTGTATATATAATTAGACTGCAAAAAGAAAAGCAGTATTACTTAGGAAGCTTTCCTTATTCTTAGTAGTAAAGAAAATTTCACAGTGTAAACTAACAGTGCTTTGAAACAACTAACTAGTTGCATGGCAAGAAATTCTGTCATAAGCCTTTACTCATTTTCATGTACTTGGCTTCCTGGAAGCACATAGCATGCACGCAAATAAATCAATTGTTGTTATACATGGTTCTCAGAAAAAAAAATCTTACCCAAAGCTTACGCAGGTGACGAGCACGGACCATATCAGGAGTATCATACAGGAAGCAACCCAAGCCCTTCAACCACTTCAGATCCTCTTTGTATTTATTCTATGAGGCAATCAGAAAAAGAAAACTCAAAAGTTAACTCTGGGGATAATTTCATTAATCAGTCCCTAAACACAGTTACAAAGCAATTATCTATTACAGACTAGAATGCAAGCGACAGAAGCCAAATTCCATTTTCAGTATAAAAAGCACTAGGCCTGTTGTATTCAAATACCAGGTGTCTTAACAGAAGTCGCTTACGTCACTTGTGATGTCCCCAACATAGCGGCAGTGCAACACCTGAGGAGTGTATGGCAAGGAAATCAAGTGTCCCTGCATCCTAAAGAAATCTGATTTGTAGATCAGCTGAAAGACAAAGAAAAAATAGCATTTCACATGTTTGGTCATGCTGAATATTCTAAATCTCTTCTGCTTTTTATGTTAGGAAGACACATACATCACTGACAGCTTCCTGTGTTGCTCTGACTTGACGGATCTCCGGTGTGTCTGGAGTGGTATGAATCTTGTCCTTGTACTTATGGTATGTTGCTCGATACAGCCTCTGTATCAAAGGAGACAGCATTCTACATGTTAAAGTGGCAAGCAGTTTGGCAAAGTGTAAGTACTTCTCTTATAAGGGCAGGTTTTTTGCTAGGTACTGCTTAACTACCAGAGAAAAGGGAGCAAGCGTACTATTTTCTAATCAGGCAAAGACTTTCCACAATTGTTTTTGATAGCAGTATCTCTAAAACATGGCGAATAAGAGACTCTAATCCTACAAATACATAAATCTTTATGTTTAATTTTCATCCTACTAAAGCCAATGACCAAAGAAGTGAGTACATATATATAAAACTTAAAACTATTGAGACCCAGTGTCATACAGATACAATATTTCTACGCAACTTTAATCAAGTAGCATCAGATTGGTTAATAAAATAAGGCTGCAATTTATTTTATATTATGGTAACAATTTTACAGGATTATAGAAAGTTAGAGTTATCAAGAACCTTAAAAAGCCATACAGTCCAAACTCCAAGTCTGGATCAATGATTCCCTTGCCATTCTTGATGGATATTTGTCTAAACTGCTCTTAAAAGCCTCAAAGAACAGGGGTCATACAACCTTCCCAGTCTCATCATTCATATCTTGGGCACTGCAAATACAAGTGAAAGCAAACACATAGATTTACTGTACCTCATTAATGACTTGATTCACTTTCTTCACATTCTCAAACCCAACGTCTTTAGGTCCCAGAGTATAGCCTTTAGCTTTCATGTGTTCATAGGCTTCTTTATATTTCAGCTACAAAGTGAGAAAAGGAACAAACCCAAACAGAAACTACGTTTGATTGTGATTCTCCTTACACAGCAGCGCTGACAGTAATTTATGCAGTATAAAGACACAGATTTTTAGAGATAAACAAGTGAGATGTAGCTATATCAGAGTTAAATACACTACACATCATCTGTATTTTTACCGTTATCATGTGGCCCAAGATTAATAACATTTTAAATTTCTCTTGCATCTAATAAGGTATTTGCATCTGCCTGAGGAAATTTATATTTTGATAGTAATTACTTCAGAAAATTATTGGGTTTCATAACATTTAAATTCTGCTAAGGCAAACATTATCAATGTTTGGGCTTCCATGTACTAATAAGTTTTAATTGCCCCGACCAGCCACATCTGGGACGTCAGGCCTTGCCTGAGCTATGCTGTAAGCGCATCTGTCTTCAGCCCTCTCTCTGCTCTCATTTCCTGGATGGACGCTGGTCCTGTATCATTGGTAACTTGTCTCTAGCCCTGTCTCCTGGATTTATCTTGGACCTATGTTGTAGGTAGCTCATCTCCAATCTCTGCTCTGTTTCCTACAGCTCCTGCCTGGATCCCTCTGGCTGGACCTCGGCCCTGGTTTCTCACCTTGTCTGGGACGGTACAAGCTGTTATCAGCCCCCTGCTCTGCCCACCCCATTCAGGTACAGTGGGACTTCACCCTGGATGATGGACCACCACTTATGTCATGGTGACCCTCAGTTCCTGGCTCACGCATCCACATGGAACTGCCCCGCTCTTGTTGCTCTCTGACAAGCAATCTCGTACCTCAGAAATAACTCTCTCACACAGTTGTGTGCTCATACAGGATGGGCATCAAATATTCCCTTGTAACTCGTGTTGTACAAGGATGTAGTACGTTACTTACATCACTGCCAATGTACTGGACTTGTTTAGCATGCTGAAAGCTGGGGGTATCTGTGGGAAGGCTGTAGCCAGTGGGTAGAGCATTCACACCAGCCCAGCGATACAAATTCTGCAAGAGAAGAGAGAAATCAAGAGTTTGTGACAACTGTGTGTAATATTTGCGAGTATTCATTAGCTGCATAGGAAATCTCTAAATCGCAATTGGCAAAAGATTTCCCCCACATCTGCACTATAACGCATACTTGTAGCTTAAAGGAGGACATTTTCCCACTTTAATTTCAGAGCAGTGAAATCTAGCTTTTTTTATCTGAAAAGCTAAAGACAAACATTAACTTTATAAGAATTTGCTTTTTGACTATCAGAAACCCCATGGACCCAAGAGTTTTATACTTACTTCACTCTGTATTTTGTTTGCATGATATGCCCGCTCCAAATCTACTGTTTTATCAGTCGGAATCATTTTGCCTTTAACATTGTGCTTATATTCACCACGATAGACAGCCTGAAGAAAAGAAAAAGTAATTAGAGGAGACTCATAATTGTGGTGTTCTCTCACAGTATGTATTGTTGCATACATAAGGAAATTTCTCTTCAAAATAACCTATAAAAGTTTTTTGGAATCAGGTAATTAATGATTTTAGTGACTCTGTTCTCATATCTTAATAAAGGCATAGGCAATGAATTGTAGATAACCAGCAATGATGAAATGATTAAAAGGAAATTATTAAAAAAATATTAAAAGTCACATTTCTAGAACTTGTGAGGTGATGGCATATGCGATACTGGAGGCGAAAGGCGATACAAACACTTACTTCACTTAAATTCAAGCCACTGAGGACATTCTGGACATAGACAGGAGTGTCTATGACCACAGTGTAGTCATTCTTCATTTTTTCTGCCTTAGATTTGTACTTAATCTGCAGAGAGAAATTCAACAGCTCTAATTAGTAAGGCTAGTCATTGTCAATTGAATTTATTATATTATTATATTTACTGTATTTACTATTTATTTTATTATTGAACTATTCTATTAGCGAACCAGCATTTAAACAGAAAGTCTATTGAAACTATATCTACTTCTAGAGCAGCAAAGTTTAAATAAGCATATATGGTTATTTAATGAATACTTCAGTAGAGAAGGATATATAACATTTTCCAGATTACATCTGGAGTAGAATAAAGCTACGCCATCCTTTTAAGACAATGGAGTGAAAAAACTAAGAAGCAAAAGCAGTATCCACTCACGTCACTGCGAAGATCATAGGCATGTTTGGCATGGAGAATTTCAGGAGTGTCCCAAACAAAGCAGCCAATGCCTTTCAGCCAGTTAAGATCATCCTTGTACACCACCTAAGGTACCAGAGAAAAGAAGCAATCTGTAAGATTTCCACTAAGATCTAACCCCTTATTACTAAATCAGTCTGAGACACAACTGTCAAATGATGGCAACAAAGGTTTCCAGTATTTTGACTTTTCTTTTTGTTTGAAAAAATCATAACAATTCCTTTTGGAATTTAAATACTTTTTCTTCCTTGCTTCAATCTGGCCAATAAATAAAAGAAACCGAATGATTTTTAAAAAAACTACTTGCATATCCTACTGCGCAATGATTTACTGAGAGATCGTTGGCCTTCTCCTGGGATGACCTATGCAAGGCAAATGCATTGCAGCTTTGCACCATCAGGATTTTCTCAAACTTCCAAAGTTTCCACACCTTATGCAAGCAAATAATAAAGGACAATTTACAGACAGAGTTGCCCGAACTGGTAGAACTGTAATGTTATGACCCAATGCCTACACTGGTAACACTGAAATTATGCACACTAAGCCACATCCCAACTACACACTTATTGCCAAGTGTTACAAAAACATGATACAGCTGCTGTTTAGCAATGCATAACACAACGGATTCGAGTGGCAACTTCAGAGTGCTCCAAAGTTTTTCCTAAATCATTTCCTCTAACAGAGCATAAACACAAGAATCTTTTTAAGAAGTGATCCATGAACACATGATTTGTGAACTTACATCACTGAGCTGGTCAGTTACTTTTCGAACATGGGCATTGATTTGAAGATCTGGTAGACAGATCCATTCATGGAGATGGGTGCGGTAATCAATTTCACTGACTTTCTTCTGCGCATCCTTAGCAGAAATTATGTCTACCATGTCTGGAATAATGTGGACTTTGGCTTTATTCTTTTCATAGACTTCCTTGTACAGACGCTGCAGAGTTAAAACAGCACATTAATAATGTTCACAAATAATCTGAAGCATTAACTGTTGATAAATTTGAAGCAAAATTGTTGATATTTTCACGGAATGTTACTGGGAGAACGATCACTTTGGCTATGATTAAAATTTACATCTTGCTTGCTCAAAAAATAATTTGTAGAACCTTATCAAGGGTGATAAAATATGATTTGTCAAATTTGCATTGTACTCATATGGTAAAAGGAGGCAGACTACATAGTGGTCTGTTTTATACATAAACATATTCACTAAAGGTTTAGCCGTGCAGGCAGTTTAACAGTTGAGTCACAAGCCTGAAAAGGCATTCGTAGGTGTGTTAGAGAATTTAGCAGCATGTGAAATGTGGCATCTGAATGAAGGCATGTGGATTCTTTGAGTAGCCTCTTCTGAGATAAGCATAATTTTATCAGGAAAACACACATCAGAAAACACCACTTACATCAATATTAAGCTTTCCAACTCTAAGGCACCTTGCTGTATTGGGATCATCCTCAACACCTCTGGGTAGCGTGTACAGTGCTTTAAACTTGTCATATTCTTCTCGGTATTTCACCTAAGCAGATGCAAAGAAAGGCAACAAATAACTGACTCCAACGAGTCCATTGTATTTTTGGAACAAAATTCATCAGTAAGCAAAACACTTAGTTGAGTTCAACAACCAGAGAAAGTCTTTGAAGCAGGGTCTTTGTTTTCTATTTTATTCTAAGTAGCAAAGAAAGCACATCGTAACTATCATGTAAAAATAATGACAGCTGACGAGAAGACTTTAAAAATAAATAGACGCAGAATAAACTCTTTATTTATTGTTCCAGTTCTTTCATTTAAAGATATCCATGAAGAGAGTGATCTCTCATAAGCCTCAGTTCACTAAAGCAAAAGATTATGTTCTTCTGTACTCAGTAAAGCATCATTTAAAGACACTTGGTGTTTTTCTGGCCTGGATGCTTATGCAATTTAGACTAAAAAAAGCCCACCTAACCAGACATTTTCAAGAAACTGTTACTACAAAACGTGACTTTTTTTTCCATGAAAAGAAGCAGCAAAGGACTATCTATCTGTTATCCAAATGATTATCACAGAAAAGTGATTATCTACAGACTCTTATCGTATCTAAATTAAAAATACAAGATAATTTTAAAAAAAACTTTTTTACACCTATAGTATGTGCAAGGCATGAAGGATTTAATTGCTAGAATTGATGATCTCATTAAAAAGAAGGAAGTATTTTATTCACTTACAATACTAGCGTTATGCTTCAGTTCTTTTGCACGTGCTAGGGATACAGCATCGGAGGGCAATATATAGCCAGTAGCTTTCACTTTTTCCCAGGCTTCCTTGTAGAGATTCTGTGGGGAAACAGAAAGCTTCTGTGAGTGGAAGAATTCTTCTCCTGGGTAATAACCAACGACCAGTAGAAATCAAAAGCCCTTCTGTTTTTATTTACATGCCATAACTATTACTTAATATCAAGAGGCTGTACACTAGTTCAATCTTGACAGTGCACATAAAGGGTGACAAAAATGCGTTCTAGCTATTCATGTCCCATCCCTTAATTTTAATTAAGGTCTTAATTTTGTTCAGGTGGAATTTTCTTCAGGGAATCTATTTATTAGTGCATGTGTTTTGACATGACTGGAACTACAGTCAGAAAACATGTCCTCTGCCTGAAATACAGCATCTTTCCCATACTCAAGCAATGTGGAGGACTAACACTGCTTTTGATAAGCTCCGTGCTTGGACGTTTATCTTCAGAGTGAACAAACAAAATAAAATAAAAATCTCACATAGTAGCCCCTTAAGAGAAAAAAAAATGCGTAGAAACACTCACGTTGCTAAAGAGATGTTTCAAATTTTGAACTCTTTCAGAATCGACTGTTTCAGTCACAGTCGTATACTTGTCCTTAGTTTTGTGGTAATCCTCCTTGTATTTCACCTGTAAGGTGAAAGACAGATTTAGTTAACTTGTTTCAATTCTCAGAAGCAGCCGGGGGAAAAGCCTGAGTAGAAAAAGTGGGGAGACTTACATCACTAGCATTTATACCACTCTGCAAAGCAGTCACGTAGAGAGGTGTGTCAGTAACAACACCAAAGTTCTGAAAATTCTCTTTTCCTGCAGCTGTATATTTTATCTAAGGAAACAAAACAAAACAAAACGAACATTAATGATGAAGATGACCAGGAAATTCCCCGCCAGCTTCCTTTAAAATCAGTTCTAGACAACTGAAGCCCAGGATTACGTCCCAGTTAAGACCAACTTTAAAAGTGACAGGCCACAGAAAATAAATACGTAATATATAGCCAGTATGAACTAAGGAATAATGAAAATTGCACAACACTGTATAGCATCTAGTAGGCTAAGAGTACAATCGGCAAGGCAAGAGACGCTGTTTTCCCCAACATAAATGTCTCACTTAAGTATCTTGTGCACGGATGGCACACAGAAGAACAAAGTGTTATCTTCTCACTGTCAAAAACCACAACCTCGCTGTCCTTCCTAAGCTTTCTGCTCCTTCAGTAACAAAAGCGATCATGCCTCCACAAATGAAACCAAAAGTGTATTATAATAGTTTGAACAAAATATTTATGGTGTAATAGGAATTAGGACAGGTGTGAGTTCCAGTGAATCACAAACGGAAGAAAAAAAATAATCGTATCAATATTTCCTTATTTGAGGAAAACGTGCTTACTTGGCTCTGGAGGTCATACGATTTTTTAGCATGCAGGATTTGTGGAGTATCCCAGACATAACAGCCAATTCCCTTCAGCCAATTTAAGTCATCTTTATACACCACCTGCATGGAAGAACACAGACTGTTAAGTTAGAAAGAAATTTGCCTTCTGCTTGAAGAAAGTAGTATTTGTTTCTTCTCTATATTCAGTATCTTCCACTTGTGCGAACTCAATGCAGAGGTTACCACTGAATCTGAACCAGGCTTATTCAGTAATTCCCATTTATTTGGAAGTTTCAAAGACTAGCCCATCTCACAGTTTGAATGATTTTTACCCACAGGATCTGCAAGGGAAACCAAACCAAATAATACAGCATAGTAATAGGGCAGGCAATTAACACATCATCAAATTTTATTAGGAAGGTTGGTTGGCCCAAGTTGAGATACTGTTGACCATGTAACATGAAAAAGTGTCGTGGTTCAGTGTGCCATTCACTCAGCTCAGACTCTGGGGGCTGACAGAACCCCAAATGAAGGAAGAGAAGTCTTTTCCAGACCCACTGGATCCAGGAGGATTGTGGATGCTGTCCTGGCCCCTGTGCAAATTACAACATTCCCAATTACAACACATGAGGATCACTGCAGTGCAGTAACATTCTGATTGTACCATGGTACATCCACGTCTCGTTTCTGCTTTCTATACAGTCTCACCCAGTCAAAAATAGATTTTGTGTTGATAGCAGTGACCCTTGGGAAGGTTTCATAAATGTTAACTTAAATTTTTTCCAATTTACGAGTGAATAATAAATATCCAGACCATTAAAATGTCCCAAAGAAAACTGTAAAAATGTAATTTTTGGTACTATGCTACTAAGCAATCAAAGACCATGGTTATTAATTTCATATATAAAAACAATTGAAGATATTTGAAAGTATTTTATATTTAAATACCATAGAAAAAAATTACTAAAATGTCAAACAAATAAATGAAACACATACATCACTCAAAATTTCCTGGGCTCTTCTGGCTTGGATAACATCATTTTCTTCAGGTGAACAACTCCACTGATGGAAGTAAGTTCGGTATTCAAGATCGCTGAGGATATACTGGCACTTCTTGGCTAGTACATGATTCATCATGTCACTTGGAATATGGACATTTGCTTTGGTGTCTTCGTAATTCTTTCTGTATGCCAACTAAAAGAGAAAGGTTGGGGAAAAGGTGAGAAGAGAGAATGGTGGGTTTTTTGCATATTTTTTACTCTAATAGGCTACAGGTTACAGCATAATCTGAGGTCTGTTTCCTAGGTTTAGTGGCTAAAATCCCATGGGACTCAACAGGATGAAATCTCAACTTCTGTATTAATCGCTATTTATTCTGATATGTGGGATGATGCTAACTTTATGCCCTGCATGACATGCTATATGTGCAGTGGTGACAATAACAAAACACCAAATGTGCCTTTACTTTTCTAGTTCTTCAATTCCTATTTCAACTCAAAATTAACACTTTTTTTTGTAAAGCGAAAGAATCCCAAGTCCTGTAGTATTTCTTAGTGCTCAGGTTCTTAAACTGAAATAGAAAGAAGTTCTTCTTCTCTATTCTAATATGTCTAATAGCTAAACAAATCCCTTTCTAATCTCCTAAATCATTTCAAGTTCAATTATTCAACCTACATATAAAATAACCACTCAGGAAATACGAACACGTTGAAAATAGTTTTACTGATATTACTAAGCATTGCATTATTTATGTTTAAATATGTGACACTAAAATAAAGAAAATGGAAAATACCACAGCAAGACTAATTCTTTCCTTACCGCACTCCTTATTTTCTGGAATGCCAGTGAATGAACGACACTGGGGAAATCGCCAATCTCTTTTCCAGCCAGGTAATGGCCTTTCAGCTTCTCATATATTTCCTTATATTTAAGCTGCAAAATATCCACGTGGAAATTTTAAAGTTCATTCTAACAACATACAGGGAAAAAAAAGAGAAAGAATGGAAAATCCACACTAACCTGACTATTTATGTAGTTTGCATGCTTTGCTCCAACAAGTGGAATGTATTTCTCATCCAAATTGTACCCAATGGGCTTGCTAATTTCCCAAGCATTTTTATAAAGTTTCTAGAGGGAAAAAAACCACATACAGGTTTCAGTAAAAAATACATTATACTTTCCAAGAAACCTGACTCTGCTATTTATACGCACACGGAATATGACTACTTTTATAAAGTAGTTCCTTATGCCATGAATTGTCCCAATAAAGGAAACAAAGAGGGTTCATTTTGAACACTCATTCAGCATAAGGCAAACAGAATAAGTGTTCCAATTCAGGAACGCACCCGAGCACAAATTTGCGGTGGTCTCTGCTTTCTTTACTAATTTTGGAATTCAGCATTTCTCATCCAGAAGAGTAATAAAAATATCCAAAATGTAGATATGAACTCTTGTTTAAAAGTGCAGTATAGAATTGACACTGATAATTTTACAGATACATGTGCAAAATTGTGAAAAATCTCCAAGTAATACTATTGTTATTTATCAGAGCATTAACTGTGTCAGTGACACTTTTCTAATACATCATATTTTGTTAAAAATTAAATATATTTACCTTCAGACTACATTATGAAGCGCCTATTCATTTGAATGAGTAGTCACTTACGTTTTCAAAAAATACATATCCCATTAAAATTAGTGAGGCTCTTCAAAAGTAACTGCTTAATAATGTAAATGGTCTACAATTTTCTTCTCTTATACAAAATAAATGTAAATTTCATCAGAAGTCTAGGAAGATATTATTAGATGGAATTATAAAGTGGTTTTGTCGTACAAAATCTACTGCTTCTACTACTATGGAATTACTACTTCCAAACACCCCACAGCAGTGCTTTAAGATCAGTTCAATAAGAAAAGAAATTATCCTTATGCCAATGATTCAAACTGGGAAAAACTGAAAAAGAGAGATTAAATAACTTTCCCAGTGCCACCAGTAGACTAATGACAGAAACTGATACAGAACAGTTTTCTGAAGTCCACTCCACATTCTGTTGCTTTCAAAAGAAACAAATTAAAGCTTAGTTAGATATTTATCGAATCTTACGTCGCTGTATAGTAAGGACATGTCTCTGGCATGGTTCAGCGCAGGAGTATCATCAGACCCAATATACTGGCCTTTCTCAAGGTTAAATGTTTCTTTGTATTTTAGCTACAAAAGAAAACAAACACAATATTAATTCCACAGGAGAAATAAATTATCCCAGCTAGTCCATCCATTAGAAGTAGACACTAATTTTTGGTTATGCTATCATATCTTCAGTAATATTGTGTAGTACATTCCAACCAGTATAATACGCCCACAAATGTCATTAGCATATCACACTACACAATCCACACCGTATTCTAGTGAAATTAAACGTACCGATCAGCAAATACAGGTTAGCAGCAACACCAGGAACTCCACTAGGACTATACAACTAACGGCTGTTCACCAAGGACAGGACTCAAGTTTAAACTACTATAAGCAAAATCTTTGTAAACTCAAAGTAAGGGACATGCTATATTCTACAGAAAAATGCAAGTTATTTTGGATAGTGATATTGTGTTGATCATTTATATCACTTCTTACTAAACTTATTTACCCCGGTAAAAGTCTACAATTAATGAAACACGCATGTGCGCACACGCACATATGCATAAGGCTAAACGCAGTATAGTTTAGCAAAAGCAATTATGTCATCTACTAATTCTAGCAATGTAACAGTCTGTATTTCAAAAAAAAGTACATACATCACTTTGATTGACAGAGTTCATCTTTGCCAAAACAATGTCGGGAGTGTCAACCACACTGGTATAATTGGAAAAGTTATCAAGGGCTTCTTTCGTATATGCTCTCTGCAAAGAGATGAAATATTTTCTTAAACACTGTGCATGAGAAAGAGGAGCTAATCACATAACTGCTCAAATATTTTCTCTTACCTTATTTATGAGTTCTTGTGCATTCTTAACTTTCTTATGCTCCACCGAATCCAGAGGAATCCAGCCACAGCCACGAAGCCATTCCAAATCAGATTTATAAATATTCTAAATCATAAAAGATAATAAAAAGGAAAGAAATTATTTAATTCAGGGTGACATTTTTCAGTCTTATGTAATACAGACAATATACTTAGACCAAACTAAGTGGAAATTACATCGTATGTAGGTAACATCACTTACATCACTTTGCAGATCATAGGCCTTCCTTGCCTGAATACAGTCATTCTGGTCAGGATGGCACGTCCATTCATGCAGGTATTGGCGGTAGTCAACATCGCTGACCAAGTTCTGACATTCCTTTGCTGCTACAACTGACACCATATCCGGAGGGATGTGAATTTTGGACTTTGTTTTGTGATAGTCTGATTTGTACAACCTGTCATTCTGGATCTCGCCTGCGTGCTCAAACCACACCAGTTTGGGATCATCTCTCATACTGGCAACTCCAACATAGTGACCTCTTTGTTTGACGTAGTCAGCTTTGTATTTAAGCTGATGGAAGAGGGGAGAAATACATATAAAATCAACCCTGATTCTATCTGCTCTGTTCTTAACCTGTGAACAGCTATGGTTTCATCAACACAAAGAATAGATGAAACAGGGAGTTGTCAACTGCACTCTTAGGTTTTCAGGACATGACCAGATAAAAATATGACACAAACAGTAATGTTACTTTGCATAGTCCTTCTACTTCAAAATACATAATTTTCTAAACAAACAAAAAAAAAATTTCAGTAAACAGTATTTTCAACATAAAAGGAAAGCCTTGTCAGAAAATGTTTGCTAATACGCATTTCGCCTCAGTTTTTTAACAAATCTTCATAACAAATTATTTGAGACTGTCTGAAGAGTGGATGCTTATTTAAGGTATCTACATCACACTGTTTTGATAAAATATATATTCAAACTAAGAGACATGTAATAGTTTCAACATCCACTATGCAAAAGCTTAAAATGTAATGTGCATACCATCTTAACAGTTTTTCAAGGAGGAAGCCTCTGTAATATGCCCAAAAGTGAAATCAGAGCTATTTATTATAATATCACTTCAATTATTTAACGTTTATAAAATATGGAAGTCCACCTCAATTGATTTTGAAAGGATTGTTTCCGGAGAAAGTGAAGGTGGAAGGATAATCTGACCTTTCAGACTGATATCTGTAAAACCCATAACAACAAAGATGGCTGAATGTTTGGAGGACAGTGGACTTCACGGGCCATGAAAAGTCTGCTGGACGTTACCCCTAATGGAAAGCTTTCTATGCCTGCTGTTGAATTTCCAAGGCCTTTAACATTTCCAGACTTCCAAGTCCTTGCTTTCCTAATGAGAAAAATTGTTACCTCACTTTGGACATCATTTGAGCGTTTGGCATGACAGATCTGCACAGTGTCAGGAGGCAAGAGGTAACCAGTGGCTTTTTCTTTCTCCCAGCCTTCCTTGTATAAATTCTGTGGAAAATGAAAGCGAGGAGGAATTCAACACTACTGTAATGATAGTTATTACCATATATATGTAACCTATATTAAAGTATAAGGATAAAGAATCTTTCCTTTAAGACATTCTTAATATGGCAAGTTTTCTAAATTCCTCAAAAGAGTTATTATTGTGAGCAGAAACTGACAAGGAGAGATCACATACCTGATTAAGAATTCTGGCTGCCTCTCGGGCCATATCTAGCTGTGGGGTATCTGTGAGAGTATAATTCGACTTGACCTCATTCCATGCTTTGTGGTATTTAATCTAGAAGAGAGAAAGAAATTACTGCCTTGCAGCACCATCACAAAACTGTGAAAACATAACAGCAAGACCTGTATTTTATGCATGAAATAATGTATAAACCCCTGAATTTGCAAAGCATTCAGGCATGACACATTAAATATACCTCCAAATGGGTATTTTTAAAAAAAGGAAATTATACAAGACAAGAAATTACAAAATTTTTCCGAGAAAATTTTGAAAATTTCCTCCAAGGCAGCTGGATGGACCGGGAAGAATCTTCAGAAGTCAAAGTTATGCTACCTCTTTGGTCTACAGGGATGTACAGCCAACAGCCAAGCAAGAAGTGTCCAAACCAGGGCAATAGATTTTAAGCTTTTTAAGAGCAATTCTCTTTACTCAGCATGATCTCTATGTGAATGCAGCATTTGAGCACCTCCCAACCACAGATACCTACAGAGTCATGTTCCCAAGTACAGGACATGCCCAAACGCGTGTATGTGGTTGCATGGCAGTACACCATTCAACTGTACTATTGTTACTGCCAACCTTTCACCACTGTTTGAGTTCATGTAAGTGCTCAGCTTGGCCTGGTCTCTAACAGAAGCATATAGAAAAAAAGAAACAAACTCATGAAGTGAGAGGAGGTCATGTCATTTCATGCTCACAGACCAGCTCCTCACAGACTAGCCTCAAAAACTTATAAAGAATGGCAAACTGACAGCACACCAGTTTTGCTCATGTTTATTGTTACATGGTAGTTAACTAAAAAGTGCAAACTCATACTGGTGTAAGTGAGAACGATTAAACATCATGGTTGACAGAGTGCAAGTGGCTATTTATGTTCATGTTGTCAATGATCACCAATGAGATCAGCCAAGACTGAAAGAAGGGCCTGGTTGCAGAACTACCACTGGCTTTTCACATGTCTAGGAAAGATGTTATTCTGCTTGAGGAGCTTCTTCCCTCATAAGTGATGGAGATGAGCTAGCGAAGTCCTGTTCATATTTATGTCATACATTCTCAGAATTCCCAGAGACTGACCAGGAATTCTTTTGCATTTTTTTTTAAAGATAAAATCCTACCACGTAACTATACAGACCAAGTTAATAGCCTGGAAACATGCTAGCAAACTTACATCACTAAGAATTTCACCGCTATTCTTTGCTGTGATATAATCAACTCTGTCCGCCACTGGAGTAAATGGAAGAGTTTCGGCTTTTGTACGGTACTTTCTCTATACAAGAAAAAAGATGAACAGTCAGATTAGACTGGGATATTTCATTGCTAACACAGCAATTCTGAATACATAGACAAGACAAGAACGTTTACATGGGAAGAAAATCTCTCCATAGACAATGAATGCTGTTGAAATACTCCAGTTGTCTTTTTTATTTTAGAAAATATTGATGTGTTCAACCATTAAAAATACTTTGAATTACAAATACCCTTAAGAAAATTTTAGCATGGGAAAACATTTTGTTACCTCATTCAAGAGATCTCCGGCATGTTTGACATGCTTGATTCCAACTGAATCATTTGGCAACCATCCAATTCCCCGTAGCCATTCTAAATCAGATTTGTAAATAGCCTGGGGAAACAAATAGGGTCCATGCTGTTAGCTATAGTTTCCTGTACAGCCCAGCAAGATTCATAAAGGCACTTACTTCCACTGGTTAAAGGGAGAGCAGTTAATTCCAACATGAGCACTATATCTGAATTTATCACACTTCAAACTTGGCAATATGTAACAGTGGTATATACATATGCATTCCCAATAAACAGTAAAGCCAGTTCACTGAATTCAGCAGAGATTCCCACTACTTAGAGCTGAAGCAGACTAAGAGGAGACAATACAGTAATAAGTTAAGCTAAGTTTTCATGTTAACTTACATCACTCTGAAGATCGTAGGCTTTCCTAGCATGTATGACATCGTTCTGATCTGGAAGACAGATCCACTGATGCAAGTATTGACGGTAATCAACATCACTGACCAAAGACTGACCATGTTTAGCTGACAGGATAGACAGCATGTCTACTGGTAGGTGGCACTGTGTCTTCCACTTGGCAAAGTGTTTCTTGTATTCTAGTTCGCTCTGAACTTTGCCTATGCCGAGGGCAAACTGCATTTTCGTATCTTCTTTTGCATTTGGAACTCCAACATAATGTCCTTTCTGCTTCTCATGTTCCAGTTTGTATTTATACTGTGTAAAGAGCAAAGATCATCATTACTAACAGTTATCATGAAATAGCTCTTGAACCATGTGAAGAGCTCAATGCCTCTTTTGGCACTTACGTCACTAGCAATTTCCCTAGAAGCTTTGGCTGCCTTGATTGGGATTGCATCTGCTCTCAAATCATAACTCATCTTCACCTCATCCCAAGCTTCTTTATACAGTTTCTGAAAAGATAAAAAAAGTCACACAAATGTTAAATACTCTGGCATTTGCCATTAAAGAAACACATAGTTTAGTGCCATTTGTTTGCTGAAATACCATGAGAATTTTTTGTGCGTTACTCCTGCTCCTAGCCATAAATACTGATGCAAATCTTACTGCCTTTCAAACATGTACAGTACCTGCAACACCACTTTTGCAACCTCTACTGCATAGAAAGGTATTTGTAAAAGTTTAGAAAATATTTATATGCCTTGGACTCTCGTCCATTTCAACAAAATATTATCTCAGTGGGGCATGATATTAATAATTTTTAAAGAACTGTACGTAAGCATTTATTTTAAAATGTCTGAATATTTTAAGAATACTCAGCAGAGGGAAGGGAATGTTGCATGCCCTGTACGAGGACAAACTTCAATGAGATTCATGTGACTTAATCTTCAACTTCGTTAGTAACATCTTATAATGTTAAAATTCACAGGATGGACATACTATTTTATAGAAATGTAGAAAATAGAATGATAAGCATACCTGGCTATAATTAGCAGCATTAGTCTTGGCTAGGTTGATTTCTGGTGTGTCTGGCATAATATGGATCATAGTCTTGTCCTTTTCCCAGGCTTCTTTGTATTTTGGCTGTTAAAATAGTTCATTTTGTGATATTGTAATTATGGATTTTCACTTGTCAAGAACATAAAATCCCATAAATCTCTCCTGAATTTTAATTTCTAAAAAGTAAAATGGCTGGAAAAGCATTAACTTAAACACCACTGATCAATTTTATATTTTAGCAGTGAGATTTGTCTTTAACCATTTATAGCCTCCAAGCAACTTTAAGAACATTGTGACGTACAATGCTGACTTGTTCGGCATTCGCTTTAGCCAGAATAACATCTGGAGAGTCAACAACACTGGTGTATTTCAGGCTTTCAATAGGTGTACGATACACATTATCACTCAGGAGATCCTGGGCATGCTTCACTCTCTTGACTTCTGGAGAGTCATTCGGCAACCAGCCAATTCCACGGAGCCACTCCAGGTCTGACTTATAGACAGCCTGTATCAGACATGGTCAGAAAAGGAAAACATTGTGTTGTGTTTAAAACGCCTGTCAATTATTTTAAACTATACAAAGCAGTTTATGTTTTGGACAAAGTCAAATCAGCTACAGCTAGATTAAACCTTTTTATATACAAGAGATGTTCAGTGTCATAAGTGAAATACAATCTGGGAACCAGGTTTTAAGTAGTTCATTTCTTACACAATACATTCTAAATCTTATGCAGTTAAATAGAGGGGAAACACCTGAACAGGATTGCCGTTAATGATGATGAGTATTAAGATCTGAAAAGAGTCTTCCTGTCCCATCCAAAATACTTATTCCTCTAGTCACTTCAACAATTTGCAAGTCCAAACAAAAAAAAATCAGGCTGCCCACCCAGAAATTTGACAAAAAGGACAAAAAAAAAGGTAATGGGGATTGGAGCAAACTAGCAATAACTCCTGAAGTGGTATCAGGCAACATTATTAAGTTTTAATCAAGCAAATCTTTCAGCAAGGAATGTGAACCTCACCTCAAAAGCTCATAATTGAAACAGAGGAAGAGTGACTGATACTGACCGATAAGTAGCAAAGACAAGTCAGGAAATCAGCTGCACTGATGACTCCTGCTTTGAAATCAGCCACTAAAACATCTTAACTGCTATCTTACATAGCTTGCTTTCAGTTAAATAATTTTCCAGGTCGGCTCAGTTATACATAAGTAATAAAAGCCACCTGATTCCAAAGTAATAAACAGATGTTACTTCGTAGGTCCCATCAAAGTAAGAGAGACAAATCCTTCATCCACTCCAAATCACAATAGTCCAAAGGCATATGTAATATAGTAGTTTCAACAGAAGCTTTTATAAAATTTAGAAGCAATACCAATACTTTTAAAGGATAAAAAGAGCAGATCATAGCAGTAATATGAAAAACTGAAGAAAACAGTCTAAAGATAAATCTTTAGATATCAGATAATATATATTAGATATTAGACAATATCAGACCATCAAATTAAGGCTATAGTATATTAAATAGCAACAGTACCACATCGCTACTCATACGCACATCACTCTGTAGGTCGTAGG